>NC_059611.1:19564197-20028515 GCF_020424385.1 Procambarus clarkii | reverse complement strand
GGTAAACACTTCGATGATGTTAGTGCCTTGATTGAAGCTATTGACAACAAATTCTCTTTTATTATACTTACTGAAACATGGTTGAAAGAGGATACTACTCAACTCTTTAACATGCCTAACTACTCAGCAATTCACAACTGTCGTCAACTTCAGAGAGGTGGTGGCACTGCTCTTTACTACCACCAAGAACTAACGTGCTTAAAAGAAATTAGAACTAGAGACTGCTATGGGGAGTATATCTTCGCCAGTTTCAGAGTCAAGGGTGCCGAGTCTGTCCTGTCTGTGGGTGCAGTTTATAGAATTCCTAACACTGATGTGTCCGAATTCAACTCAAACCTTAGAAATCTAATACTTGATAACAGACTGAACAAAAACCACCTAATTATCGCAGGGGACTTTAATATTGACCTCTGCGAGCCAGAACACCCTACTGCTGTTAGCTTCCTCAACTGTATGAATTCCTGCTTCCTCATACCCTTAATCACTAGACCTACTAGAATCACTGATAGCACTGCCACGACTCTAGATCACATCTGGACAAACATAACCTCTCCGCTTACTTCAGGTATAATCACCGATAGCACTACAGACCATTACCCCACATTTCTCTTAACTAACATTAGCAAACACCTCTTGAGTCAAGAGAGATACGTTTTAGACTACACAATGAAACTGCTATAGACAATTTTATAACTGCTACTGATAATGTCAACTGGGAGTCCGAGTTAGGTAACATAGAGGACATCAACCTAGCAGTTCAAACTTTTCTTCAAAAAACTCTTAGCCTTTATAATACCCACTGTCTATGCTTACAAAACAAATCACAACCAAAAGGCTTAACAATCCCTGGCTTACAAAGGGAATACTTAAATCTATTAATAAAAAAACATGACCTTGAGAAGAAGTATAGGTTAGGAATTGTCTCCAAAGAATTCTCAAAGAATTACTCATTATTGCTATCTAAGATAATTAGACGAGCCAAAACTAAATACTACAAAGATAAATTTACCCAAATAAAGAGCAACATTAAACAAACTTCAAAGAAGTCTTTAAATAACAAAACCGACTCTCCTGTCTAATAACGATGGTCAGCTTTCAGCCTCTGATTCTGCTATTGAGTTCAATAGGTTCTTCTCTTCCATTGGTTCATCCCATGCTAATGATATTCCATCTTCCAGTACTGACATTAAGGACTATCTTACAGGTAACTATCCACAGTCTCTGTACCTAAAGCCTATTAATTCCACTGACGTCAATGAGATAATCCTTTCCCTTAAAACCAAGTCTGGTGCCCTTGAGGAGATACCAACTTTAATCTACAAAAAAAAGCCTCCAGATCTTTAGCCCCTGCTATTGCTTGCTCTTCAACAAGTCACTTGAACTCCAAACCTTTCCAGATATTCTAAAAAAAGCGAGAGTAACGCCTGTCCACAAATGTGGTGATCTCACAGATGTTAACAACTACAGACCTATATCAATCCTGCCAAACTTGTCAAAAATTTTTGAAAAACTAATCTATAAGCAGCTTTACTCATATCTAGCCAAACTCAATATACTTAGCCCTTGCCAATATGGCTTCAGGCCCAAAAAAAAGCACTAACGATGCACTTATTAGTATGCTAACTCGATTCATACAGATCTTGATCAAAATGAGTTCCCTGTTGGGTTATTTGTGGACCTGCGTAAAGCTTTCGATACTGTCAACCACCAAAACCTTCTTCTTAAATTACATCATTATGGTTATCTTGAGGTTATCTTGAAATGATTTCGAGGCTTTAGTGTCCCCGCGGCCCGGTCCTCGACCAGGCCTCCACCCCCAGGAAGCAGCCCGTGACAGCTGACTAACACCCAGGTACCTATTTTACTGCTAGGTAACAGGGGGCATAGGGTGAAAGAAACTTTTGCCCATTGTTTCTAGCCGGCGCCGGGATCGAACCCGGAACCACAGGATCACAAGTCCAGCGTGCTGTCCGCTCGGCCGACCGGCTCCCTCGCTCGGTCGACCGGCTCCCTGGTGTCAGAGGACACTCCGGCTCCCTGGTGTCAGAGGACACTCCGGCTCCCTGGTGTCAGAGGACACTCCTACAATACCTCAAATCCTACCTTACTGACAGGCTCCAATGTGTTTCTGTGAATAATACAATTTCTCCCACACTACCCACACAACATTGGTGTTCCCCAGGGCAGCATACTTGGCCCTCTCCTCTTTCTCATCTACATTAATGACCTTCCAAATGCCTCCCAACACCTCAAACCAATTCTATTTGCTGATGACACAACCTTCATTTACTCCAGTCCTGATACCCTTGCTCTAAATGCCACAGTAAATACTGAGCTTAATAAAGTCCATCTGTGGCTAACTGCCAACAAACTCACCCTTAACATTGACAAAACTTTCTATATCTGTTTGGCAATAAATCCTCTAATCAAATAAATCTCAAAATAAACAATACCCAAATTTGTAACAAATTAGATGGCAAATTCCTTGGCATTCTCATTGACCACAAGCTGAATTTCCAGGGACACATTCTAAACATATCAAAAAAAGTTTAAAAAACTGTGGGCATTCTTTCTAAGATCAGATATTATGTACCACGCCCTGCCCTGGTGACTCTCTATTACTCCCTTATCTATCCATATATCAACTATGGTATTTGTGCTTGGGGCTCTACTACCCAAAATCACTTACGTCCTCTAATTACTCAACACAAAGCTGCTATTAGGACAATATCCAATTCTGGCCCCAGACATCACTCGGTACCCCTACTCAAATCTCTGAATATGTTAGACATTAAGTCACTGCACATTCTCTCATGTGTATTATACATATATAAAACGCTAAACTATAATGCCAATCCTGATCTCAAAAGCTTCATAGAAGGTTGTAACAGAACCCATGAGCACCACACCAGAAATAAATACAGTTTTGATATTCCTAGAGTACGACTAAATCAAACCAGAAATGCTCTACGAATCAAGGGGCCCAGAATGTGGAATGACCTTCCCAACCATGTTAAAGACTGTACCTCTCTCAACCAGTTAAAGTTAAAAACGAAGCTATACCTAATAAATTCCATGTAACCCACCTTACCCCTCTGTTGTCAACCCATGTATGTTTTTTGTTTTTTTTTGTTTTTTCAAATCAACGCTGTTTGAATGTAATTTTCTGTAATAATTTGTAATTGTATTTGTGCTGCTTTTTCAACAATGTTCCCCCCTCTTTTACCTCTATTTTTTATATGTACTCATCACATCTTTTCTTTTTACCCATTAGTTTTAAGCTTTAGTCATTAATGTTTTTCCTGCCCGAAACGCTTTGCGTAATAGTGGCTTTGGGCATTGTATGTACTAGCTCTATCTATAAAGCTAACAAACTTTGTAAAATCTCTTTGTATGTACCTTACCTAAATAAAAATTATTATTATTATTATTATTATTATGTTAACTACTTTGACACGGAAAAAGTTCTATCTAACATCCCTGTGGCTCTTGTGGGTACTCAGTTTCCACCTGTGTCCCCTTGTTCGTATCCCGCCCGTGTTAAAGAGCTAATCCTTATCTACCTTGTCAAGTCCTCTGAGAATTTTGTAGGTAGTGATCATGTCTCCCTTTACTCTTCTGTCTTCCAGTGTCGTGAAGTGCATCACCAGTGAGAGTGGGCTCGCGATATTTTTTTGTATTACAATTATATTTGAATGATAAAAATTTACATATTTTGTTACTTTGCTATATATTTCTTGCAGAAACCTCGTTGAAAATTACTGATCTAGGAATAAGCCCTCTGGTCCACTTGAACCGCAGAGCATTGTCCCCTCCGGTTTATTTTCGCTCGATTCTCGAGTGGAGTAACCCACAGGGAGGCCAGCGTCAGAACTTGGAGGGCGGGTGAGGTGAGCGTTGCTGTGGGCGTGACATTAGCGTGTGCAGCATGGTGCGGGTGCGGGTGTACTCGCGGGCGGTGGTGGGCGGCTATCTGGTCGCCCTGGTGCTTCTCCTGCTGGTGATCCAGATCGTGAATGGTGAGTGTGGCCTCCAGAATATGTCTCAGTGACAGACATACTCATGTGAGTATGTCTCAGTGACAGACATACTCATGTGAGTATGTCTCAGTGACAGACATACTCATGTGAGTATGTCTCAGGGACAGACATACTCATGTGAGTATGTCTCAGCATCACAGAGTCCTGTGAACATGTTACCTGGTGAGTAATAACTGGAACACATGAGTTCCTGAGTAATATTGTAACTTATCTTGACTCATGGTAAAGTTCCTGAGTAATATTGTAACTTATCTTGACTCATGGTAAAGTTCATAAAGCCAGATTAAGCTTCCGGCTTTTGGCTAAAGTTAGAAAGCTTTCCAATAGGCTTTGATTAGAAAAAAGTTATTGATACTTGGCTCCCAGTGTGAATCTTGGCTCCCAGTGTGAATCTTGGCTCCCAGTGTGAATCTTGGCTCCCAGTGTGAATCTTGGCTCCCAGTGTGAATCTTGGCTCCCAGTGTAAATCTTGACTCCCAGTGTGAATCTTGGCTCCCAGTGTGAATCTTGGCTCCCAGTGTGAATCTTGACTCCCAGTGTGAATCTTGGCTCCCAGTGTGAATCTTGGCTCCCAGTGTGAATCTTGACTCCCAGTGTGAATCTTGGTTACCAGTGTGAATCTTGACTCCCAGTGTGAATCTCGACTCCCAGTGTGAATCTTGACTCCCAGTGTGAATCTTGGCTCCCAGTGTGAATCAAATTATTGGTTAAAGTAAGTTGTATATGCCTTCATTGATAGTTAAAGTAGGCTGTATAGGCCTAACCTACTTCATTGATTTACACGTAAGCTGTATAGGCCTACCCTTCCTTCATTGATTGCTAAAGTAAGCTATATAGGCCTACCCTTGTTTCATCGATAGCTAAAGTAAGCTATATAGGCCTACCCTTGCTTCATTGATAGCTAAAGTAAGCTGTATAGGCCTACCCTTGCTTCATTGATAGCTAAAGTAAGATGTCTAGGTCTACCCTTGTTTCATTGATAACTTAAGGAAGCTATATAGGCCTACCCTTGCTTCATTGATAGCTAAAGTAAGCTGTATAGGCCTACCCTTGCTTCAGTGATTGCAAAAGTAAGCTATATAGGCCTACCCTCCTTTCATTGATTTATAAGTAAGCTATATAGGCCTACCCTTGCTTCATTGATAGCTAAAGTAAGCTGTATAGGCCTACCCTTGCTTCAGTGATTGCAAAAGTAAGCTATATAGGCCTACCCTTGCCTTATTGATTGGTAAAGTAAGCTGTATAGACCTACCCTCCTTTCATTGATTTATAAGTAAGCTGTATAGGCCTACCCTTGCTTCATTGACAGCTAAAGTAAGCTGTCTAGGCCTAACCTTGCTTCAATGATTGCTAAAGTAAGCAGTATAGGCGTACTCTTGGTTCATGGATTTATAAGTAAGCTGTATAGGCCTACTCTTGGTTCAAATTTTAGCAGGTCCTCAGGACATGAGTTCAGTCTCACACAGTCATGGGTTCCTGGTTGATACCTGGTTGATGGGGTTCTGGGAGTTCTTCTACTCCCCAAGCCCGGCCCGAGGCCAGGCTCGACTTGTGAGAGTTTGGTCCACCAGGCTGTTGCTTGGAGCGGCCCGCAGGCCCACATACCCACCACAGCCCGGTTGGTCCGGCACTCCTTGGAGGAATAAATCTAGTTTCCTCTTGAAAATGTCTACGGTTCACATGCCTGAACTATATGCAGAAATTGGTATTGTTATAACTATACATTATTTACGACAGACGGCAGGACTTACCTGAGTCTTCCAGCGGTGGTGGCCGACTACGAAGACCACTTCGCTCCAGACGCAGTGATGGGCGTGGAGGGCGGGGAGGGCAAGGGTGGGTGGCGGGCGGCGGTCTGCACCCTACAGGCCAACACCACCACCCCGCCCTTCCCTGTCAGGCTGCCCAATTTCACAGCTTCTTCCAGCGACAAGAACATCTTCTTTCTGGAGACGATGTGGTTGGTGTGTGGTGGTGGTGTTGGTTGGTGTCTGGTGGTGGTGTGGTGGTGTGGAGGTGGCCATGGTTATGGTGTCTGGTGGTGGTGTAGTGTGGGTGGTGGTGTTGGTGGTGGGTCTGGTGGTGGTGTAGTGGGTTGGTTGTGTTGGTTGGTGTCTGGTGGTGGTGTAGTGGTGGTGGTGTGTTATGGTGTGGTGGTGGTGGTGTAGTGGTGGCAGCCATGTTATGGTGTCTGGTGGTGGTGTGGTGTAGCCATGTTATGGTGTCTGGTGGTGGTGTTCTGGTGGTGGTGGTGTCTGGTGGTGGTGTTGGTGTCTGGTGGTGGTGTCTGGTGGTGGTGGTGGTTGGGTGTATGGTGGTGGTGTCTGGTGGTGGTGTAGTGTGGTGGTGGTGTTATGGTGTCTGGTGGTGGTGTGGTGGCCTGGTGGTGGTGTCTGGTTGGTGTCTGGTGGTGGTGGTGTGGTGGTGGTGTATGGGTGGTGGTGGGTTGGTCTGGTAGTGTGTTTGGTGTCTGGTGGTGGTGTGGTTGGTAGTGTTTGGTGTCTGGTGGTGGGTGGTGGTGGTGTCTGGTGGTGGTTGGTGGTGTTATGGTGTCTGGTGGTGGTGTGGTTGGTGCCATGTTATGGTGTCTGGTGGTGGTGGTGTTGGCAGCCATGTGGTGGTGTCTGGTGGTGGTGTCTGGTGGTTGGTGGTGTTATGGTGTCTGGTGGTGGTGGTGTGTGTGTGGTGGTGTTATGGTGTGGTGGTGGTGGTGGTGGTTGGTAGTGTTATGGTGTCTGGTGGTGGTGTCTGGTGGTGGCCATGGTTGGTGGTGTCTGGTGGTGGTGGTGGTGTTGGTGGTGTCTGTGGTGTCTGGTGGTGGTGGTGGTTGGTTGCCATGTTATGGTGTCTGGTGGTGGTGGTGGGTCTGGTGTTATGGTGTCTGGTGGTGGTGGTGTGGTGGTGGTGTTATGGTGGTGGTGGTGTGGTGGTGCCATGTTATGGTGTCTGGTGGTGGTGTGTGTGTGGTGGTGTTATGGTGTCTGGTGGTGGTGGTGGTGGTGGTGTTATGGTGTCTGGTGGTGGTGGTGGTGGTGGTGTTATGGTGTCTGGTGGTGGTGGTGGTGTGGGTGGTGGTGGTGGTGTCTGGTGGTGGTGTGGTGGTTGGTGTCTGGTGGTGGTGTGGTGGTGGTGGTGGTGGTGGTGGTGGTGGTGGTGTATGGTGTCTGGTGGTGGTGGTGTCTGGTGGTGGTGTCTGGTGGTGGTGGTGGTGGTGGTGGTGGTGGTGTGGTGGTGCCATGGTGTGGTGTCTGGTGGTGGTGTGGTGGTGGCCATGGTGGTGGTGTCTGGTGGTGGTGGTGGTGTGGTGTATGGTGGTGGTGGTGTTGGTGGTGTCTGGTGGTGGGTGGTGTCTGTGTGGTGGTGGTGGTTGGTAGTGGTGGTGGTGTGATGGTGGTGGTGGTGGTGTGGTGTGGTGTCAGTGGTGGTGGTGGTGTGGTGGTGGTATGGTGGTGGTGGTGGTGTCTGGTGGTGTCTGGTGGTGGTGGTGTTGGTCTGGTGGTGGTGTGAGGTCAGGTTATGGTGTCTGGTGGTGGTGGTGTGTGTGTCTGGTGTTATGGTGTCTGGTGGTGGTGGTGGTTGGTGTCTGGTGGTGGTGGTGTATGGTGGTGGGTGGTGGTGGTGTCTGGTGGTGGTGTTTGGTGGTCTGGTGGTGGTGGTGGTGGTGGTGTATGGTGTCTGGTGGTGGTGTCTGGTGGTGGGTGGTGGTGGTGGTGTCTGGTGGTGGTGTCTGGTGGTGGTGGTGGTTATGGTGTCTGGTGGTGGTGTGGTGGTGTTATGGTGTCTGGTGGTGGTGGTGGTATGGTGTCTGGTGGTGGTGTCTGGTGGTGGTGTCTGGTGGTGGTGTAGTTGGTGTGGTGGTGGTGGTGGTGTGGTGGTGGTGGTGGGTGGTGGTGGTGGTGGTGTTTGGTGGTGGTGGTGGTGGTGGTGTCTGGTGGTGGTGTCTGGTGGTGGTGTGGTGGGTGGTTGGTGGTGGTGGTGTCTGGTGGTGGTGTCTGTTGGGTGTGGTGGTGGTGGTGTGGTGGGTGGTGTGGTGGTGGTGGTGGTGTCTGGTGGTGGTGTCTGGTGGTGGTGTCTGGATGGTGGGTGTGATGTGGTGGTGGTGGTGGTTATGGTGTGGTGGTGGTATGGTGTCTGGTGGTGGTGTAGTAGTTGGTGGTGGTGGTGTGTAGTGGTGGTGCTGTGTGGTTGTGTGTGGTGGTGGTGTGTGGTGGTGTTTGGTGGTGGTGTGTGATGGTGGTGGTGTCTTATGGTGGTGTTTGGTGGTGGTGTGTGGTGGTTTCTGGTGGTGGTGGTGTCTGGTGGTGGTGGTGGTTGGTGTCTGGTGGTGGTGGTGGTGGTGTGGTGGTGGTGGTGTGTGTCTGGTGGTGGTGTCTAGTGGTGGTGTGGTGGTGGTGTCTGGTGGTGGTGTCTGGTGGTGGTGTCTGGTGGTGGTGTGTGGTGGTGTTTGGTGGTGGTGTAGGTGGTGGTGGTGTGTGGTGGTGGTGTCTGGTGGTGGTGTTTGATGGTGGTATTGGTGTCTGATGGTGGTGTTTGATGGTGGTGGTGGTGGTGTTTGGTGGTGGTGTCTGTTGGTGGTGTTTGATGGTGGTTGGGGTGGTGGTGTGGTGGTGGTGTCTGGTGGTGGTGTGGTGGTGGCCATGGTGGTGGTGTGTGGTGGTGGTGGTGGTGGTGGTGGTGTTATGGTGTCTGGTGGTGGTGGTGGTGCCATGTTATGGTGTCTGGTGGTGGTTGTTATGGTGGTGGTGGTGGTGGTGGTGGTGTCTGGTATGGTGTCTGGTGGTGGTGTCTGGTGTGGTGGTGGTGTTATGGTGTCTGGTGGTGGTGGTGCCATGTTATGGTGTCTGGTGGTGGTGTCTGTGGTGGTGGTGTTATGGTGTCTGGTGGTGGTGTCTGGTGGTGGCCATGTGGTGGTGGTGGTGGTGGTGGTGTTGGTGTGGTGTCTGGTATGGTGTCTGGTGGTGGTGGTGGTGTTGGTGTCTGGTGGTGGTGTCTGGTGGTGGTGGTGGTGGTGTTGGTGCCATGTTATGGTGTCTGGTGGTGGTGTCTGGTTATGGTGTCTGGTGGTGGTGTGGTATGGTGTCTGGTGGTGGTGTGGTGGTGGCAGCCATGTTATGGTGTCTGGTGGTGGTGGTGGTGGTGGGTGGTGGTGTGTATGGTGTCTGGTGGTGGTGGTGTAGTGGTGGTGTGTTATGGTGTCTGGTGGTGGTGGTGTGGTGGTGTGTGGTGGTGGGTGGTGGTAGCCATGTGTGTGTGGTGGTGGTGTCTGGTGGTGGTGGTGTTTGGTGTCTGGTGGTGGTGTTGGTTGGTGGTGGTGTGGTGGTGTCTGGTGGTGGTGTCTGGTGGTGGCCTGGTGGTGGTGTCTGGTGGTGGTGTGGTGGGGTCTGGTGTTATGGTGTCTGGTGGTGGTGTGGTGGTAGCCATGTTATGGTGTCTGGTGGTGGTGTTGGTTGTCAGGTGGTGGTGTCTGGTGGTGGTGTTGGTTGGTGGTGGTGGTGTGTGGTGGTGGGTGGTGGCCATGTTATGGTGTCTGGTGGTGGTGTGTGGTGTTATGGTGTCTGGGTGGTGTAGTGGTGGTGGTGTCTGGTGGTGGTGTGGTGGTGGTGTAGTGTGGTGCCATGTGTCTGGGTCTGGTGGTGGTGTCTGGTGGTGGTGTCTGGTGTTAGTGGTGTCTGGTGGTGGTGTCTGGTGGTGCCATGTTATGGTGTCTGGTGGTGGTGTCTGGTGGTGGTGTCTGGTGGTGGTGGTGGTGTGGTGGCAGCCATGTTATGGTGTCTGGTGGTGGTAGTGACTGTCTGGTGGTGGTGTCTGGTGGTGGTGTGGTTGGTGTCTGGTGGTGGTGTCTGGTGGTGGTGTCTGGTGTGGTGGTGGTGGTGGTGTCTGGTGGTGTAGTGGTGTTATGGTGTCTGGTGGTGGTGGTGGTGTTTGGTGTCTGGTGGTGGTGTGTGGTTGGTGGTGGTGGTGTGGTGGTGGTGGTGTCATGTGGTGGTGTCTGGTGGTGGTGTAGTGTGGTTGGTGGTGGTGGTGTCTGGTGGTGGTGTGGTGTGGTAGTGTTTGGTGTCTGGTGGTGGTGTTGGTGGGTCTGGTGGTGGTGTAGTGTGGTGGCCATGGTATGGTGTCTGGTGGTGGTGGTGGTGGTGGTGTTGGTGGTGTCTGGTGGTGGTGGTGTCTGGTGTTGGTGTCTGGTGGTGGTGGTGTTGGTTGCCTGGTGGTGGTGTCTGGTGGTGGTGTTGGTGGTGGTGTCATGTGGTGGTGTCTGGTGGTGGTGTGGTGGTAGCCATGTTATGGTGTCTGGTGGTGGTGTGGTGTGGTAGCCATGTTATGTGGTGGTGTCTGGTGGTGGTGTCTGGTGGTGGTGGTGTTGGTGGTGGTGGGGCAGCCATGTTATGGTGTCTGGTGGTGGTGTAGTGTGGTTGCCATGTGGTGGTGTCTGGTGGTGGTGTTGGTTGGTGGTGTTTGGTGTCTGGTGGTGGTATTGGTTGGTGATGTTGGTTGGTGGTATTTGGTGTCTGGTCGGCGGTGTTGGATGGGTGGTGTTTGGTTGTGGGATAATACTAGCAGGCAGTTTTTATTCTGAGTGAGTATTTATTTATTTTTTTTGTTCAATATTTAATTCTAAGTGGACTGTATATTAGAGTCAGCCTGCCAGAATTTATCTGCACATAGTTGGAAGGGATGTTTACAACTTATACCACAATGGGTGGATATAATAATAACAAGCCCAAGTGTTGGGCTTGTTGAGGTGCCTCTAGGGGCCAAGTGTTGAGGTGCCTCTAGGGGCCAAGTGTTGAGGTGCCTCTAGGGGCCAAGTGTTGAGGTGCCTCTAGGGGCCAAGTGTTGAGGTGCCTCTAGGGCCCAAGTGTTGAGGTGCCTCTGCGGGCCCAAGTGTTGAGGTGCCTCTAGGGGCCAAGTGTTGAGGTGCCTCTAGGGGCCAAGTGTTGAGGTGCCTCTAGGGGCCAAGTGTTGAGGTGCCTCTAGGGCCCAAGTGTTGAGGTGCCTCTGCGGGCCCAAGTGTTGAGGTGCCTCTAGGGGCCAAGTGTTGAGGTGCCTCTATGGGCCAAGTGTTGAGGTGCCTCTAGGGGCCAAGTGTTGAGGTGCCTCTAGGGGCCAAGTGTTGAGGTGCCTCTAGGGGCCAAGTGTTGAGGTGCCTCTAGGGGCCAAGTGTTGAGGTGCCTCTAGGGGCCAAGTGTTGAGGTGCCTCTAGGGACCAAGTGTTGAGGTGCCTCTAGGGGCCAAGTGTTGAGGTGCCTCTAGGGGCCAAGTGTTGAGGTGCCTCTAGGGGCCAAGTGTTGAGGTGCCTCTGCGGGCCCAAGTGTTGAGGTGCCTCTAGGGGCCAAGTGTTGAGGTGCCTCTAGGGGCCAAGTGTTGAGGTGCCTCTAGGGGCCAAGTGTTGAGGTGCCTCTAGGGGCCAAGTGTTGAGGTGCCTCTAGGGGCCAAGTGTTGAGGTGCCTCTGCGGGCCCAAGTGTTGAGGTGCCTCTAGGGGCCAAGTGTTGAGGTGCCTCTGCGGGCCCAAGTGTTGAGGTGCCTCTGCGGGCCCAAGTGTTGAGGTGCCTCTGCGGGCCCAAGTGTTGAGGTGCCTCTAGGGGCCAAAGGTTAACGACTCCAAGTATGGCACTCTCGGATATCTTGAGATGATATCGGGGCTTAGCGTCCCCACGGCCCGGTCCTCGACCAGGCCTACTTTTTGTTACACACCCCCATGAAGCAGCCCGTAGCAGCTGTCTAACTTCCAGGAACCTATTTACGGCTATGCGAACAGGTGCATCAGGGTGAAAGAAACTCTGCCCATTTGTTTCCGGCTCCATCGGGGATCGAACCCGAAACCTTAGGACTACGAATCCCAAGCGCTGTCCACTCAGCTGCCAGGCCACTGTATCACAGTATATCTGTCAAATGTTTCGTGAGCAGAAGTGTTGGTTGTAAGAAAAGTGTTGTCCTACACTGCCCTTGTTATACTCTCATGCCATGTTCCCCTCGTGGAAGATACCCCTCAGGATGGAGGGAATATAATGGGCTTTGAGGTCCCTGAGGGCCTCAAGTTTGGCGCTAGTGATGTCTCTCTTCTGGCAAAAGAATACTAGACAGACTAAGTGTGTTTCATCTTCCAGGGGTTAAGAGCAGATGTCCTGGTGGGTCACATAACTCTTTGCTGCCATCCACTTTGACACTTCCTGTCATAGATGAACTAAAATGAGTGCACCTAACATGACAGTTACATAAAGTTTGTGTCTATACACCACCTTCGAACCTCATCATTTTGTCAACAAACTAATTATTAATAAAGTCATCACATCATCATTTTTCTGTACAAGTTGTTATCTGCACTTATCTTTAATTTCCTGTTTTTATCTTAATATTATCTGTGTATTTTCAAGTGGCTTTACCATAGCAAAACAACACAACATTATCATTGAAAATTCAGCTAATCTAATTACAGTATATATGTTTACTTCTCTCAGATGCTTTATCAAATTCTCTTTAGTGAAGGCTGAGGGTGTATTAATGTGATTACCCATCAAATTAGTGGACCCAACAGTGTGTCCCAAAGTTCCTCTCCACACCAAGGCAAACGTTGTGTCGAGGTGGTCGCCAGGCACCACCAACACATCCTCTCACTTATTACCTCACATTGTTTAGAGAGTCGACCAGTCCATTCAAAATGTCTCGCTAAAAGTGCAAGCACCGTAATATTGACGTTTCTTATTCACAGCAAGTGAAGTGGGTTGCTAGGGTTCACACACACACACACACACACACACACACACACACACACACACACACACACACACACACACACACACACACACACACACACACACACACACACACACACACACACACACACACTCAGAGTATAAAATGAGTATATTCATACGAGTATCAATTCCCCTGAGTATAAAATACTCAGGGGAATTGACAAAGTGGAAATAGATGAAATGTTCACACGTAATAATAACAGAACGAGGGGACATGGGTGGAAACTGGAAACTCAGATGAGTCACAGAAATGTTAGGAAGTTTTCTTTCAGCGTGAGAGTAGTGGAAAAATGGAATGCACTTGGGGAAAAGGTTGTGGAAGCAAACTCTATTCATACTTTTTAAATTAGGTATGATAGGGAAATGGGACAGGAGTCATTGCTGTAAACAACCGATAGCTGGAAAGGCGGGATCCAAGAGTCAATGCTCAATCCTGCAAGCACAAATAGGTGAGGACAAATAGGTGAGTACACACACACACACACACACACACACACACACACACACACACACACACACACACACACACACACACACACACACACACACACACACACACACACACACACACACACACATACACACACAAACCTGGTAGCACATCTAGAGACAAGGGACTTAGTGACAAATCGCCAACATGGGTTCAGGAAGGGTAAATCTTGCCTGACTGGCTTAATAGAATTCTACGACCAGGTGACACAGATTAAGCAAGGAAGAGAGGGCTGGGCGGACTGCATTTTCTTGGATTGTCGGAAAGCCTTTGACACAGTACCGCATAAGAGGCTGGTACATAAGCTGGAGAGACAGGCAGGTGTAGCTGGTAAGGTGCTCCAGTGGATAAGGAAGTACCTAAGCAATAGGAAGCAGAGAGTTACAGTGAGGGGTGAGACCTCCGATTGGCGTGAAGTCACCAGTGGAGTCCCACAGGTCTCTGTACTCGGTCCTATGTTGTTTCTGATATATGTAAATGATCTCCCGGAGGGTATAGATTCATTTCTCTCAATGTTTGGGGACGATGCCAAATTATACCACATATGTCAGGCCAATCATGGAGTATGCAGCCCCAGCATGGAGTCCATATCTAGTCAAGGATAAGACTAAACTTGAATAGGTTCAAAGGTTTGCCACCAGACTAGTACCCGAGCTGAGAGGTATGAGCTACGAGGAAAGACAACAGGAATTAAACTTCACATCGCTGGAAGACAGAAGAGTTAGGGGGGACATGATCACCACATTCAAGATTCTCAAGGGAAATGATAGGGTAGATAAGGACAGGCTATTTAACACAAGGTGCACACGCACTAGGGGACACAGGTGGAAACTGAGCGCCCAAATGAGCCACAGAGATATTTGAAAGAACTTTTTTAGTGTCAGAGTGGTTGACAAATGGAATGCATTAGGAGGTGATGTGGTGGAGGCTGACCCCATACACAGTTTCAAGTGTAGATATAATAGAGCCCAATAGGCTCAGGAATCTGTACACCTGTTGATTGACGGTTGAGAGGCGGGACCAAAGAGCCAGAGCTCAACCCCCACAAACACAACTAGGTGAGTACACACACACACACACACACACACATATACACACACACACACACACACACACACACACACACACACACACACACACACACACACACACACACACACACACACACAGACACACAGACACACACACACACACACACACACACACACACACACACACACACATACACACACACACACACACACACACACACACACACACACACACACACACACATACACACAGACACACACACACACACACACACACACACACACACACACACACACACACACACACACACACACACACACACACACACACATACACACAGACACACAGACACACAGACACACACACACACACACACACACACACACACACACACACACACACACACACACACACACACACACACACACACACACACACACACACACACACACACACACACACACACACACACACACACACACACACACACACACACACACACACACACACACACACACACACACACACACACACACACACACACACACACACACACACACACACACACACACACACACATACACACAGACACACAGACACACACACACACAGACACACACACACACACACACACACACACACACACACACACACACACACACACACACACACACACACACACACACACACACACACACACTTCAAGTTAGGCAAAACAGCTGGATTTTTTATGGAGTTTCAAATTGAAAGAACGGCGGCCTGCCTCCAATGCACAACATGACTCACCGAGTAACACGTGTATTACCAATCTAATTAATCCCCCCAAACATTTGCATTCAGTCTACCCTCTCTTCACAGGTGGTAAATAATATTTTCTTCAATAACTTGACAGGCATGTGCAGTAGAGAGCGCAGCGGTCCACCACCCCGACCACCAGGTCCACCTAGCCCTCACGTCCACCCACGTAGGGAGCACAGATGCCATCATCCACGCCCTCGCCTCCTACAGCAACATCCACATCTCCACGCTGGATGTTGACGACATCATGGAGGGTACAGGACGACTCGGCAAGTGGCTCCGAGGGATGGAGTGGACAAAGAGCGGTAGGTGGAAGGGTGACTTGGAGCAGTAAGTAGAAGGGTGACTTGGAGCAGTAGGTGGAAAGGTGACATGGAGTGGTAGGTGGAAGGGTGACGTGGAGTGGTAGGTGGAAGGGTGACGAGGAGTGTGGTGAATGGCAATGATACTCGGATGTTGAGTTTGTGGGGCACGTGGTAAATAAATACTTGAACATTGTGATGGTGTTGGTATGAGGGGGCGGTGATACAGTAGTGTAGGTATGAGGTAATGGATCAGGTATGAGGTGATATTACAGCTTACCCTTATACTCTATTTGTACAGTATATTACACATTTTGAACATAGTGTATATGCTTATATTACTTATTTTGAACATGGTGTATATGCTTATTTTGCAGTATTTATGTTTGTCAAAACAAAGCACATGCATATCTTATTCCCAACAAATCTTAGCTATCAGGAATGCCACATGCTTGCTGAAATTTCTAGGTAGAAGATAATAGAAGATAAGAACAGTAGAGGATAAACATTAATAGTTTTATTTCCCATGACATTGGCTGTAAGCTCTTTATTTCTGAAAGATAAGAACCTCAGTTCTGACCATCTTTTTAACATTAATTTTACATATCTCCAACAAACCAACAAGTCTTACATAGTATCTCCAACAGACCAATTAATCTTACATATGTATCTCCAACAGACCAATTAGTTTTACATATGTATAGCCAACACCCCAGGCTATTGTGTGTTTTTTGATGGAAGGAGGTATGGAAGGGGGGGGGGGTTGTGGTATAGCTGGCTTCGTTCTAGACCCACAATAGGGGATCCTGGGTTCAATTCCCAGGCGAGACAGAAATGGGTTCGTTTCCTTTCACTTAACACTTGTTCTCCTAACAGTAAATAGGCTCCCGGGAGTTATGCAACTGTTGTGGGTTGCATCCTGACTCAAGTCAGTAATTCAACCTTGGGGAAGGGACCTCAATACAAGCCTACGGTATATACTGTATATATACACAGGCTTCCTCTCCCTGTTAGAATTAAGTATGTCTGTTTCAGCAGACTACGTTAGAGTTAGCAGTAGTTTTACACGTCTGTCTCAACAGACTACGCTAGAGTTAGCAGTAGTTTTACACGTCTCTGTCTCAACAGACTACGCTAGAGTTAGCAGTAGTTTATACGTCTCTGTCTCAACAGACTACGCTAGAGTTAGCAGTAGTTTATACGTCTCTGTCTCAACAGACTACGCTTGAGTTAGCAGTAGTTTTAAACGTCTCTGTCTCAACAGACTACGCTTGAGTTAGCAGTAGTTTTACACGTCTCTGTCTCAGCAGACTACGCTTGAGTTAGCAGTAGTTTTACACGTCTCTGTCTCAGCAGACTACGCTTGAGTTAGCAGTAGTTTTACAAGTCTCTGTCTCAACAGACTACGCTTGAGTTAGCAGTAGTTTTACAAGTCTCTGTCTCAACAGACTACGCTTGAGTTAGCAGTAGTTTTACACGTCTCTGTCTCAACAGACTACGCTTGAGTTAGCAGTAGTTTTACACGTCTCTGTCTCAGCAGACTACGCTTGAGTTAGCAGTAGTTTTACACGTCTCTGTCTCAACAGACTACGCTAGAGTTAGCAGTAGTTTTACACGTCTCTGTCTCAACAGACTACGCTTGAGTTAGCAGTAGTTTTACACGTCTCTGTCTCAGCAGACTACGCTTGAGTTAGCAGTAGTTTTACAAGTCTCTGTCTCAACAGACTACGCTTGAGTTAGCAGTAGTTTTACACGTCTCTGTCTCAGCAGACTACGCTTGAGTTAGCAGTAGTTTTACACGTCTCTGTCTCAGCAGACTACGTTAGAGTTAGCAGTAGTTTTACACGTCTGTCTCAACAGACTACGCTTGAGTTAGCAGTAGTTTTACAAGTCTCTGTCTTAACAGACTACGCTTGAGTTAGCAGTAGTTTTACAAGTCTCTGTCTCAACAGACTACGCTTGAGTTAGCAGTAGTTTTACACGTCTCTGTCTCAGCAGACTACGTTAGAGTTAGCAGTAGTTTTACACGTCTGTCTCAACAGACTACGCTTGAGTTAGCAGTAGTTTTACAAGTCTCTGTCTTAACAGACTACGCTTGAGTTAGCTGTAGTTTTACAAGTCTCTGTCTCAACAGACTACGCTTGAGTTAGCAGTAGTTTTACACGTCTCTGTCTCAGCAGACTACGTTAGAGTTAGCAGTAGTTTTACACGTCTGTCTCAACAGACTACGCTTGAGTTAGCAGTAGTTTTACAAGTCTCTGTCTTAACAGACTACGCTTGAGTTAGCAGTAGTTTTACAAGTCTCTGTCTCAACAGACTACGCTTGAGTTAGCAGTAGTTTTACACGTCTCTGTCTCAACAGACTACGCTAGAGTTAGCAGTAGTTTTACAAGTCTCTGTCTCAACAGACTACGCTTGAGTTAGCAGTAGTTTTACACGTCTCTGTCTCAACAGACTACGCTAGAGTTAGCAGTAGTTTTACACGTCTCTGTCTCAACAGACTACGCTTGAGTTAGCAGTAGTTTTACACGTCTCTGTCTCAACAGACTACGCTAGAGTTAGCAGTAGTTTTACAAGTCTCTGTCTCAACAGACTACGCTAGAGTTAGCAGTAGTTTTACACGTCTCTGTCTCAACAGACTGGGCTGGAATCAATTTGTCGGATGCGCTACGTCTGGGTGTGGTGTGCTCTGTGGGAGGTATTTACCTTGACTTGGACGTGTGGACAATGGCACCCTTGCCTTCCGGCGAGTCATGGATTGGCCGTGAACGCTGGGACTACCTCTCCAATGGTGCCTTCAAGTTCGTATTCGATATAAGTAGTTATGTTGTTCATCCCTCCAGGTTATAATAACATCAAAACGGCTGCGACATATTATAATATTTCTTTGTAGGGTTAATGGTTGGAATAAATGATATAAGGTGTCAGCCTTCTGTTACTACCCCTATAGCCTCAAAGTACCACGCATTCCATGGACATCACACAAGTGTATATTTATATAATACTAGCAAGATTATACTAGCAAACCACACACCAGAAGATGAGGAGATGACGACGTTTCGGTCCGTCCTGGACCATTATCAAGTTACACATAGAGATCACACTAACGTGATGCATCAAATGAACAAATCCACAAGGGCCGTGACGATGATTTGAACCTGCGTCCAGGAGCATCCCAGACACTGCCTTAATCGACTGAGCTACGACAGGGTTATAAAAGTTGAAACCGAAGTTCTACTGAACTTACTGTCGTAGCTCAGTCAATTAAGGCAGTGTCTGGGATGCTCCCGGACGCAGGTTCGAATCCTCATCACGGCCCTTGTGGATTTGTTCATTTGATGCATCACGTTAGTGTGATCTCTGTGTGTAATGATGTAAGGGCGAAGAGGGAGAAGAGAGCTATTGACATAGCTCGGGTGCTGGGGGGGAGTTGTGTAAAATCCTGGTTTGTGCCTCGGAGAGGCAACAGGATCCAGTAAGTTCAGTAGAAATTCGGTTTCAACTCTTATAACCCTGTCGTAGCTCAATCGATTAAGGCAGTGTCTGGGATGCTCCCGGACGCAGGTTCGAATCCTCGTCACGGCACTTGTGGATTTGTTCATTATCAAGTTGGTTGTGACGATCGACTTGATAATGATTCAGGACGGACCGAAACGTCATCTTCTGGTGTGTGGTTTGGTCATCAAGATGAGCCACTTGTTAACATTTAGAGGTATGCAAATCTGTAAATTTGTGTATATAATGGTATTAATTATGAAGATCTTCACAGAACTCTGCAGGTTCCTGTTTTAAATCCATGAAATATCTCCTCAGACTCCCTAAGGATCACTGGGTGTGTGAAGAGGCCATCAGGGAGCTGACGGAACACTTTCGGGGCAATGTTTGGGCCTATAACGGTCCAGAGGTCTTCCTGAGGGTGGTGAGGAAGGCTTGCAACATCCAGAACATTACTGACATTCACAAGTGCAAGGATCTCGTAATATTGGGTGAGTGGCCGTAACTCTCATTCACTATGGGGCTTGGACCTCGTAGTGCATGCAAACATCGCTGACATATAGTCATGCAAGACATTAATAATGGTTTCCCTGTTGTTGGGAAATAGTTGATAGCACACTTGGTATAGTACATGTTTACCGTTCAGTCTTACTGCTAATATATCCGGCCGCTCATGGTAGTAATGTTTCCGCAGCTCCCTCCACCTTCTACCCGATCCACTGGAGTCACTGGGAAGAGTTCTTCGTATCTGGTGGTGGCAGTTCTAGGACTTGGCCTCAAAATACTGTTGCAATCCACCTTTGGAACAAGCTCAGTATAGGGGCACCCCTGCACCCCGGAGATGGCTCGATCGTTGACAAAACCTCACAGAAGAACTGCCCAAAAATATTCAACACCGTCACACAGATCAAGAAGTTCAGAGATAACTTGCAAACAAGAAAGATGCACAATATATCTTCAAAACACAATCTTGAAGCATGAGAAAAGCAACCTTCTCCAGTTATTATGTTTATAGCACAAAGTTACTAAGAGAATGCTGTGTCCACAATACCAGAGTATAAAATATACTTGTTCAATAAGATATGCTTGTTCAAACCCAAAGCTGGGCAGATGTTGCAACTTGCAGTTGTTGTTTGGGCAATGAAATAGAGACTTTGCAGTCTTGTCCTTGTGCCCAGTGCCCAGTGCCCAGTACTCAGCTCATAACATGTATCAAGGACCTTTTTCCATTTACATTAAACTATAAAAAAATTGAATCGTTATTATAAGTTATACAATCTGGAATATGCAACAAATAATGGCAATAACTGGGCTGATACTTAGACCCAAACCACAAACCTGACAATCAAAGGCAATAATGATGTTAGGGTTCATCCTGGACCATTAGCACGACCTAATGATGGTTCAGGACCAACCAATCCACGGCCAATTGTCTTTATTTTTACATTTCTGGCTTGGGTTTAATTTGAAGCCAGAAAAATTCATCGACTTTTGTCAATGAACTCCAATTAACACTATATGAATATAGTGATAATTATTAAATACAATAATTATTATAATAATAATTATCACTCTTCCTTCTGCTTGGTCTTAAAGGAAGCCGGCCTCGGGAAGAGAACTATCAGGGGGGAAAGCGCCAAGTCATTACGACTATATAGCACTTGGAAGGGGTCAGGATAAGGATTTGGGATGGGAAGGGGGGAAGGAATGGTGCCCAACCACTTGGACGGTCGGGGATTGAACGCCGACCTGCATGAAGCGAGACCGTCGCTCTACCGTCCAGCCCAGGTGGCTGGGTAAGCCAGCCTCGGGTGAAAGAGGGCTGTGACGATCTCTGTCTGGAACCTGTAGGTGCGGGGCCGGGACGTTCACCTCCCGAGGGTCGTGCGGCCCAGGCTCTGTTTCAGGAGGTTTGGGGTCGTTCTTCCTCTTGCTGGAGTGGTCCTTCTTCGGCCCGATAACGGCGATCTCCGGGTTTGGAGTCCCTGTGCCTTCGTTCACAGCTGACTAACTCCCAGGTACATATTTACTGCTAGGTAACAGGGGCATGCAGGGTGAAAGAAACATTGCCCATTTGTTTCTGCCTCGTGCGGGAATCGAACCCGCACCACAGAATAACGAGTCTTGCGCGCTTTCCACCAGGCTACTAGGCTCCCTGCATATATACACACATTAAATATATATATATATATGTGTGTACTCACCTAGTTGTACTCACCTAGTTGTGTTTGCGGGGGTTGAGCTCTGGCTCTTTGGTCCCGCCTCTCAACCGTCAATCAACAGGTGTACAGATTCCTGAGCCTATTGGGCTCTGTCATATCTACACTTGAAACTGTGTATGGAGTGAGCCTCCACCACATCACCCCCTAATGCATTCCATTTGTCAACCACTCTGACACTAAAAAAGTTCTTTCTAATATCTCTGTGGCGCATTTGGGCACTCAGTTTCCACCTGTGTCCCCTTGTGCGTGTTCCCCTTGTGTTAAATAGACTGTCTTTATCTACCCTATCAATCCCCTTCAGAATCTTGAATGTGGTGATCATGTCCCCCCTAACTCTTCTGTCTTCCAGCGAAGTGAGGTTTAATTCCCGTAGTCTCTCCTCGTAGCTCATACCTCTCAGCTCGGGGACTAGTCTGGTGGCAAACCTTTGAACCTTTTCCAGTTTAGTCTTATCCTTGACTAGATATGGACTCCATGCTGGGGCTGCATACTCCAGGATTGGCCTGACATATGTGGTATACAAAGTTCTGAATGATTCTTTACACAAGTTTCTGAATGCCGTTCGTATGTTGGCCAGCCTGGCATATGCCGCTGATGTTATCCGCTTGATATGTGCTGCAGGAGACAGGTCTGGCGTGATATCAACCCCCAAGTCTTTTTCCTTCTCTGACTCCTGAAGAATTTCCTCTCCCAGATGATACCTTGTATCTGGCCTCCTGCTCCCTACACCTATCTTCATTACATTACATTTGGTTGGGTTAAACTCTAACAACCATTTGTTCGACCATTCCTTCAGCTTGTCTAGGTCTTCTTGAAGCCTCAAACAGTCCTCTTCTGTTTTAATCCTTCTCATAATTTTAGCATCGTCCGCAAACATTGAGAGAAATGAATCGATACCCTCCGGGAGATCATTTACATATATCAGAAACAAGATAGGACCGAGTACAGAGCCCTGTGGGACTCCACTGGTGACTTCACGCCAATCGGAGGTCTCACCCCTCACCGTAACTCTCTGCTTCCTATTGCTTAGATACTCCCTTATCCACTGGAGCACCTTACCAGCTACACCTGCCTGTCTCTCCAGCTTATGTACCAGCCTCTTATGCGGTACTGTGTCAAAGGCTTTCCGACAATCCAAGAAAATGCAGTCCGCCCAGCCCTCTCTTTCTTGCTTAATCTGTGTCACCTGATCGTAGAATTCTATCAAGCTTGTAAGGCAAGATTTACCCTCCCTGAATCCATGTTGGCGATTTGTCACGAAGTCCCTTCTCTCCAGATGTGTCACCAGGTTTTTTCTCACGATCTTCTCCATCACCTTGCATGGTATACAAGTCAAGGACACTGGCCAGTAGTTCAGTGCCTCTTGTCTGTCGCCCTTTTTGTATATTGGGACCACATTCGCCGTCTTCCATATTTCTGGTAGGTCTCCCGTCTCTAGTGATTTACTATACACTATGGAGAGTGGCAAGCAAAGTGCCTCTGCACACTCTTTCAGTACCCATGGTGAGATCCCATCTGGACCAACCGCCTTTCTAACATCCAGATCCAGCAGGTGTCTCTTGACCTCCTCTCTCGTAATTTCGAACTCCTCCAAGGCCGCCTGGTTTACCTCCCTTTCTCCTAGCACAGTGACCTCACCCTGTTCTATTGTGAAGACCTCCTGGAACCTCTTGTTGAGTTCCTCACACACCTCTCTGTCATTCTCTGTATACCTGTCCTCGCCTGTTCTAAGTTTCAATACCTGTTCTTTCACTGTTGTTTTCCTTCTGATGTGACTGTGGAGTAGCTTTGGTTCGGTCTTGGCTTTGTTTGCTATATCATTTTCAAAATTTTTCTCTGCTTCTCTTCTCACCCTGACGTACTCATTCCTGGTTCTCTGGTATCTCTCCCTGCTTTCTGGTGTTCTGTTATTCCGGAAGTTCCTCCACGCCTTTTTGTTCAGTTTCTTCGCTTCCATACATGCCCTATTATACCATGGATTCTTCTGTTGCTTCTCGGATTTTTCCCTTTGGGCCGGGATGAACCTGTTTACTGCCTCCTGACACTTTTGGGTAACATAGTCCATCATACCCTGTACAGACTTGTCTCTGAGGTCTGTGTCCCAAGGTATTTCACTTAGGAAACTTCTCATCTGTTCATAATTCCCCTTTCGGTATGCCAGCCTTTTGATTTCTAGTTCTTTTTGGGGGGAGATAAGTCCTAGCTCTACCAGGTACTCAAAGTTCAATACACTGTGGTCACTCATTCCCAAGGGCGCTTCCATCTTAACTTCCCTTATATCCCATTCATTTAGGGTAAATATCAAATCAAGCATTGCTGGTTCATCTTCTCCTCTCATTCTTGTTGGCTCTTTGGTATGCTGGCTTGGAAAGTTTCTTGTTGCCACGTCCAGCAGCTTAGCTCTCCATGTTTCTGGTCCTCCATGCGGGTCTCTGTTCTTCCAATCTATCTTCCCATGGTTGAAGTCTCCCATAATTAGTAGTCCAGATCCATTCCTGCTAGCAACAGAAGCTGCTCTTTCTATTATGTTAATGGTGGCCATGTTGTTTCTATCATATTCCTGTCTAGGTCTTCTGTCATTTGGTGGTGGATTATATATGACTGCGACTATAATTTTTTTCCCTCCATTTGTTACAGTACCTGCTATGTAGTCACTGAAACCTTCACAGCCCTGAATATCCATCTCCTCAAAGTCCCAGCCTTTTCTTACCAGCAGAGCTACACCACCCCCACCTCTTCCTTCCCTCTCTTTCCGCATAACATAATAGTCCTGTGGAAACACTGCATTTGTTATTGTTTTCGTGATCTTTGTTTCTGTGAGGGCTATTATGTCTGGGTTTTCCTCTAGTACCAGTTCTCCAAGCTCATTTGCTTTATGTGTGTGTGTGTGTGTGTGTGTGTGTGTGTGTGTGTGTGTGTGTGTGTGTGTGTGTGTGTGTGTGTGTGTGTGTGTGTGTGTGTGTGTGTGTGTGTGTGTGTGTGTGTGTGTGTGTGTGTGTGTGTGTGTGTGTGTGTGTGTGTGTGTGTGTGTGTGTGTGTGTGTGTGTGTGTGTGTGTGTGTGTGTGTGTGTGTGTGTGTGCGTGTGTGTGTGTGTGTGTGTGTGTGTGTGTGTGTGTGTGTGTGTGTGTGTGTGTGTGTGTGTGTGTGTGTGTGTGTGTGTGTGTGTGTGTGTGTGTGTGTGTGTGTGTGTGTGTGTGTGTGTGTGTGTGTGTGTGTGTGTGTGTGTGTGTGTGTGTGTGTGTGTACTCACCTATTTGTGTTTGCGGGGGTTGAGCTCTGGCTCTTTGGTCCCGCTTCTCAACCGTCAATCAACAGGTGTACAGAATCCTGAGCCTATTGGGCTCTATCATATCTACACTTGAAACTGTGTATGGAGTCAGCCTTCTCCACATCACTTCCTAATGCATTCCATTTGTCAACCACTCTGACACTAAAAACGTTCTTTCTAATATCACTGTGGCTCATTTCATCAAATAGACTGTCTTTATCTACCCTATCAATTCCCTTCAGAATCTTGAATGTAGTGATCATGTCCCCCTAACTGTTCTGTCTTCCAGCGAAGTGAGGTTTAATTCCCGTAGTCTCTCCTCGTAGCTCATACCTCTCAGCTTGGGTACTAGTCTGGTGGCAAACCTTTGAACCTTTTCCAGTTTAGTCTTATCCTTGACTAGATATGGACTCCATGCTGGGGCTGCATACTCCAGGATTGGCCTGACATATGTGGTATACAAAGTTCTGAATGATTCTTTACACAAGTTTCTGAATGCCGTTCGTATGTTGGCCAGCCTGGCATATGCCGCTGATGTTATCCGCTTGATATGTGCTGCAGGAGACAGGTCTGGCGTGATATCAACCCCCAAGTCTTTTTCCTTCTCTGACTCCTGAAGAATTTCCTCTCCCAGATGATACCTTGTATCTGGCCTCCTGCTTCCTACACTTATCTTCATTACATTACATTTGGTTGGGTTAAACTCTAACAACCATTTGTTCGACCATTCCTTCAGCTTGTCTAGGTCTTCTTGAAGCCTCAAACAGTCCTCTTCTGTTTCAATCCTTCTCATAATTTTAGCATCGTCCGCAAACATTGAGAGAAATGAATCGATACCCTCCGGGAGATCATTTACATATATCAGAAACAAGATAGGACCGAGTACAGAACCCTGTGGGACTCCACTGGTGACTTCACGCCAATCGGAGGTCCCACCCCTCACCGTAACTCTCTGCTTCCTATTGCTTAGATACTCCCTTATCCACTGGAGCACCTTACCAGCTACACCTGCCTGTCTCTCCAGCTTATGTACCAGCCTCTTATGCGGTACTGTGTCAAAGGCTTTCCGACAATCCAAGAAAATGCAGTCCACCCAGCCTTCTCTTTCATGCTTATTCTTTGCCACCTGATCGTAGAATTCTATCAAACCTGTAAGGCAAGATTTACCCTCCCTCAACCCATGTTGGCGATTTGTCATGAAGTCCCTTCTCTCCAGATGTGTTACCAGTTTTTTTCTCACGATCTTCTCCATCACCTTGCATGGTATACAAGTCAAGGACACTGGCCTATAGTTCAGTGCCTCTTGCCTGTCGCCTTTTTTGTATATTGGGACCACATTCGCCGTCTTCCATATTTCTGGTAGGTCTCCCGTCTCCAGTGACTTACTATACACTATGGAGAATGGCAAGCAAAGTGCCTCTGCACACTCTTTCAGTATCCATGGTGAGATCCCATCTGGACCAACAGCCTTTCTAACATCCAGATCCAGCAGGTGTCTCTTGACCTCCTTTCTCGTAATTTCGAACTCTTCCAAGGCCGCCTCGTTTACCTCCCTTTCTCCTAGCACAGTAACCTCACCCTTGTTCTATTGTGAAGACGTCCTGGAACCTCTTGTTGAGTTCTTCACACACCTCTGTCATTCTCTGTATACCTGTCCTCGCCTGTTCGAAGTTTCAATACCTGTTCCTTCACTGTTGTTTTCCTTCTGATGTGATTGTGGAGTAGCTTTGGTTCGGTCTTGGCTTTGTTTGCTATATCATTTTCAAAACTTTTCTCTGCTTCTCTTCCCACCATGACGTACTCATTCCTGGTTCTCTGGTATCTCTCTCTGCTTTCTGGTGTTCTGTTATTCCGGAAGTTCCTCCACGCCCTTTTGTTCAGTTTCTTCCCTTCCATACATGCCCTATTATACCATGGATTCTTCTGTTGCTTCTCGGATTTTTCCCTTTGGGCCGGGATGAACCTGTTTACTGCCTCCTGACACTTTTGGGTAACATAGTCCATCATACCCTGTACAGACTTATCTCTGAGGTCTGTGTCCCAAGGTATTTCACTTAGGAAACTTCTCATCTGTTCATAATTCCCCTTTCGGTATGCCAGCCTTTTGATTCCTAGTTCTTTTTTGGGGGGAGATAAGTCCTAGCTCTACCAGGTACTCAAAGTTCAATACACTGTGGTCACTCATTCCCAAGGGCGCTTCCATCTTAACTTCCCTTATATCCCATTCATTTAGGGTAAATATCAAATCAAGCATTGCTGGTTCATCTTCTCCCCTCATTCTTGTTGGTTCTTTGATGTGCTGGCTTAGAAAGTTTCTTATTGCCACGTCCAGCAGCTTAGCTTCCCATGTTTCTGGTCCTCCATGCGGGTCTCTGTTCTTCCAATCTATCTTCCCATGGTTGAAGTCTACCATAATTAGTAGTCCAGATCCATTCCTGCTAGCAACAGACGCTGCTCTTTCTATTATGTTAATGGTGGCCATGTTGTTTCTATCATATTCCTGTCTTGGTCTTCTGTCATTTGGTGGTGGATTATATATGACTACGACTATAATTTTTTTCCCTCCATTTGTTACGGTACCTGCTATGTAGTCACTGAAACCTTCACAGCCCTGAATATCCATCTCCTCAAAATCCCAGCCTTTTCTTACCAGCAGAGCTACACCATCCCCACCTCTTCCTTCCCTCTCTTTCCTCATAACATAATAGTCCTGTGGGAACACTGCGTTTGTTATCGTTTTCGTGATCTTTGTTTCTGTGAGGGCTATTATGTCTGGGTTTTCCTCTAGTACCCGTTCTCCAAGCTCATTTGCTTTATTTGTAATTCCATCTATGTTGGTGTACATCATTGAGGCTCACTTTCTTCTGTCCCTTCTCAAATCGCCTCCTTGGTGAGTGTTCTGCTGGTGGGGGAGGCTGTTCCATGGGTGTGAGGTGGATAACAGGGTCTCAGAGGATACTGGGATGAGGGGCGGGGGATCCAGTGAAGGGGGAGGAACAAGGAGGGTATGGTGTGAAAGGGGAGGGAGGACGGGAAGGAAAGGAGGGGAGGGAGGACTTGGGAGGAGGTGGGTAAGGGGTTCAATACCACCCACAGGATGGGTATGAGGGCCACATCCACCCACAGGATGAGTATGGGGATCACATCCACCCACAGGAAGGGTATGGGGTCCAATACCACCCACAGGATGAGTATGGTGTCCACTACAACCCACAGGATGGGTATGGGGCTCCAACCACCCATAGAATGGGTATGGGGCTCCAACCACCCATAGAATGGGTATGGGGTCCAATAACACCCACTGGATGTGTATGGCGTCCATTGCCGTGCATCGAGCTCGAAAACCGCAGCATTCATCTCAGAACCATGCCTATTTCACGCAGATTCCTTAATAAACGTAAGAGCTTTATATGTCACAAGAAAGATAGAAATATAAGCTTCATTCTAAATACCTTACCATGGGCATATTTAAATTTAAAGCGAAGATACGTGTACTTTTATTATAGCCGAGCTCCGACCCCGGACAGATCGATCGACCGAGCAACTCTCTCGCAGAACAATGTTTATTTTACGTGAATTCGTTAATAAACATATATGTTTTATATGTCTGAAGAAAGGCAGACATATAAGCTTCACTTTAAACACTTTACCATAGACATATTTAAAGTTCTAATGAAGATACATGTATTTTAAAAATTACCGAGCTCCCACCCCGTACAGACTGAACGACAGAGCAACTCTCTCTCAGATCAATGTTTATTTCACGTAAATTTGTTAATAAACACAAATGTTTTATATGTCTTAAGCAAGATAGAAATAAGAGCTTCATTTTAAGGGGGCATATCATTCTAAATCGTTATAAATTAAAAGTTGTTCAATTTGCTTATAAATTTTTTTTATGAAATGGTTATAGAAAGGGCTGCAACTGGTCCAAGTTTCACCATCACACCCTAAACAGAAAAGGAGAAAAAAAATACACAACGTATTATGCAACGAATGTTCAACATTCTCAAATAATCTCAGGGAACACATGTGTCAACTAAAATGTCTACTATGTGCTGTAGAAGCACAAACTCTTGTAATAATTGTAATATGTATGTGCAATATATTTATATTTAATTTTTTTTTTTTTTTTTTTTTCTTTTTTTTTTGGCCAATATTTTTTTTTCGTTTGTTATCAAGGGATTTGCATGAAACTTGCACACCTTGCTCAACGGAAGCCTATCTGCAAAGGTGCCAATTATGAACGAAATCTGTCGAAGTCAAGCTCAGCTACAGGTGGCCGAACTTGGATCTTTATTTTACTCTGGAAAGTAATTTACACCTTCAAATTACTTCAGAGGTTTCATTTATTAATCAATTTACATGCAAATTACACCTTATATTTAGCGTTTGTGCTTCTACAGAATCTAGTAGACATTTTAGTCCAAAGTCTATTTGTTGATTTTATAAAAAAATTTAAATATCATATATTGCATATTTTTTTAGAAGGATAAGTTTGAAAAATTATATTATTGCACTAATCACTTTTTTGATAAAACTGATCACTAGAATCCTTTATTATGTGCGTAATTTAATATCTGAGTGTTATAGAAATGATTTTAGTTAACACATGTGTTCCCTGAAACTATTTGAAAATTCGTTGCATAATTCGTTGTTTATTTTTTTTTCTCCTTTTCTGTTTAGGGTGTGATGATGAAACTTGGACCAGCTGCAGCGCTTTCTATAACCATTTCATAAAAAAATTTATAAGCAAATTGAACCACTTTTAATTTTACATTGATATGCCCCCTTAAATACATTACAATAGACATATTTATAGCTCAAGTGAAGATACATATGTTTTTATAGTAGCGCTCAGTAGCTTGTCGGGCAAGGAGTGCAGACGCCTACGCACTTGCCGATATATTGTATAATTAACAAAGATACGCTAATAAAGCCTAAAATCTTATATGCCTCCAGAAAGACCGAAATATGAACATTATTATGATTGCACCAAATGGAATATATCATGTTCGAGAACAAAGATATAACAATTTTAAATTAAGTTTCGACTCTTGCTCGGGCAAGAGAGATGGGGACGACTCTCGCCCCATCTATTGGAGATTCTGTCCACTAAAGACCCAAAGCTACTCAAACCCTCTTAGCATTATTTAAGTAATGAAGTAATATGGTATATTTACTCACTATAATGTGGGTGCTGAATGCAGAACATGAGAAGACATATACTTACTCCAAACTAATGTAATTTCATTATGAAATAAGTAAATAAGTAGCATCAAAGGAAGTCGACGGTCCAAGCGTCAATGTTGTGGAGCGACTTATCCAAGATATATCGTTGTTTGGAAAGTGTTTGTTGGCATATCCAGTTGTCGCACTTCTCTGCACAAATTATCACAAATTTAAATTATAATGTTAACAAGTAGAATACATATTTTTTAATAAAATCTAACATAACTAGTCAGAAAACATTTAACATTTATTAAAAATATATGTTTGGAAGTTAAATCGACTTCATAGGACAATAGTTTTGTTATATATACTCGCTATTCGTTGACATGCGTTTGCTACTTAAACTACCATGTACTGTACTTATGTAAAATCTCCCATGTCTCTTCGCTCATCTCACCGAACCCTACAGGCTCTGTGATATATTGTTTAATTAATTGAGATTCACAAATAAAGCTTATAATTGTATATGTTATCAAAAAGGCAGAGCTTAGTTTAGGTCATTTATTATGCACCCCATACCCATCCTATTGGCGATAGTGGAGTGTTACAGAGGCACATAATGGGCTCAGGGACTGAGCCCCACAATTCATATAGCCAAGCAAGTTATAATCTTGATAAGCTAGTTACAAAAGTCAATGCACATTGTCACATCAACAATGGGCTCGAGACCGACCACAAGTACAGTTTAAGCAACTGACATATATGGAGTGCTAGTGTCACAATTGACATGTTTATCCTACACATAACCCCCTCTCCCCCATCCAATGGGCAGCGGTGGATAGGTTACAATCAAGTCGTTTTTTGCGTTTTATTCAGAGATTAGATCTTATTGGGTGAGGAAATATATTCATATTTTAAAGAAGGCTTTTTGGCTGATACTCTCCTTTGATGTAAAGTATACAACCTTTTGAAAATCAATGTTAGTTTGATCTAGATATTTTAATTAACGAAAGTATTTATGTCATCAGAAAGGTAGAAATATAGGCTACATTTAAAATCCTTTGTCATAAATATAACTGAAGTGAAAACGAAGATATATGCGTTTTGATAGTTACTTGATGGCTAGCTCTGGGAGTGTGAAGCCCTGCACACCAGCCAATAAATTGTATAATTAGTTTCCATATATTTTAATTAATCTTAAAAATCTATATGTCAGAAGAAAGGAAGATGTAACCGTTAATGTGACAACATTTAAAAATATATATCTCTTAAGTTAAATAAATAATACCACCTTATCGCCGGTGTCCGGACACATGAAAACTACCTAGGTATCAGTATCCAGCCAGGCGGGGATCACAGGCTGCACAATACTGATAAATTATGTAATGCACTACTTGTGGTCGATCTCGAACCCATTTATGATGTAATGAACATTGGAACAAATGTACAGCTCTCTGACCTTCATATAAAATCTGCATGTGACCTCATGAAACTGTGCCAAGCGTAGAAGCCTTCATGACCCAGCGTTGTAGCGGGACCTCTCCTGGCCAGTTACAATTGGTGAATTTATTCAAATTATCCAAGTTGATGGTTGTCACTGGGTCACCGTTTCCAACATTGGAGTAACTGGACAAATTAACATATACGACACCAGGCATAAATTACCATCCAAATCTACTGAAGTTATCTTGTATGCTCTTGCTAATTGCCAGGATGATAAGCTGATATGCAATATAATGAATGTCAGCAGACACAGGGACTCAAGTATGAGTGGGGTATATGCTGTGGCGTTTGCTGCATCACTTGCAAGTGGTGTAGATCCGGTGAACCTCGTATGATGTGCAGAATATGAGACAACATCTTCAAGAGAACTTTAAAGGAAAGTGTTTCATCTCATTCCCTGCAGCTCAGACACTGAGAAGAAAACGAATCATCCGGTCATGCTCGATGGAAGTGTACTGCATTTGCAGAAAGCCAAATGATTTGAAGCTGATGGTATGCTGTGACCGTTGCAATATTTGGCCCCATGGATCATGTGTAGGTGTTACAGAGTGTAATGATGATTCGTGGATTTGTTTCTTGTGCGCTAGCAAGTTGTGAATTATAATTTAAAATAACTAATACATTATTATTATTATTATTATTAATATTATTATTATTATTATTATTATTATTATTATTATTATTATTATTATTATAACCTTACCAAATGCTTTGCTGAATCAAATAATGTTATTACTTTCAATGTGTTACAATAGCATAATTAAGTGCTGCAAGTGTCAGGTCTTTTATATAGTCGGTATTTGTTATATTCTGTACTCTTTTTATGTTATTTAAATTTCAAATAGAAATAGTTTTTAAGGGGGCATATTCATGTAAAATTAAAAGTGGTTCAATTTGCTTATAAATTTTGTTATGAAATGGTTATAGAAAGGGCTGCAGCTGGTCCAAGTTTCATCATCACACCCTAAACAGAAAAGGAGAAAAGAAATAAACAACGAATTATGCAACGAATTTTCAAATAGTTTCAGAGAACACATGTGTCTACTAAAATCATTTCTATAACACTCAGATATTAAATTAAGCACATAATAAAGGATTCTAGTGATCAGTTTTATCAAAAAAGTGTTTAGTGCAATAATATAATTTTTCAAAGTTACCCTACTAAAAAAATATGCAATATATGATATTTATAAATTTTTATAAAATCAACAAATAGACTTTAGACTAAAATGTCTACTAGAGTCTGTAGAAGCAGAAACGCTACATATAAGGTGTAATTTGCATGTAAATTGATTAATAAATGAAAGCTCTGAAGTAATTTGAAGGTGTAAATTACTTTCCAGAGTAAAATAAAGATCCAAGTTCGGCCACCTGTAGCTGAGCTTGACTTCGACAGATTTCGTTCATAATTGGGACCCTTGCAGATAGGCATCCATTGAGCAAGGTGTGCAAGTTTCATGCAAATCCCTTGATAACAAACGAGAAAAAAAAATTGGCAAAAAAAAAAAAGAAAAAAAATAAAAAGAAAAAAAAAAATTAAATATAAATATATTGAACATACATATTACAATTATTACAAGAGTTTGTGCTTCTACAGCACATAGTGGACATTTTAGTTGACACATGTGTTCCCTGAGATTATTTGAGAATGTTGAACATTCGTTGCATAATACGTTGTGTATTTTTTTTCTCCTTTTCTGTTTAGGGTGTGATGGTGAAACTTGGACCAGTTGCAGCCCGTTCTATAACCATTTCATAAAAAAAATTATAAGCAAATTGAACAATTTTAATTTATAACGATATTTTTTTATATGCCCCCTTAAAGTATGTATCTTAATAAATTTGAACCTTATATTATTTAACATCAACAAATTAGATTTCGAATATTAAAACCAATTTCAACCAATTAAAGGATTTATCCTTTAATGTTAAAAATTGTTCAAACTGAAATAAATATATAACACTGTACAGTACAGTTGTGTTTGCCTGCCACAGCCTGCCACAGCCTTGAGAGCACGGAGCCTCTCTCTACATTGGCGACCCAGTCTGGCTAAAACATTGCGGTACAGTAGAACCTCAAGACCAAGGTATTTGTATCTGGTAACATAGTCGAGCAGAGAGCCATCATCCAACTGCATTTTGCGAACGGCCCCACCTCGTCTGGGTGGGTGTCGGTTCAGGATCTTTGTTTTCTGTACTGAGATGACTAAGCCTAGTTCCTGACATGTGTACAATACAGAGTTCAGAACATTTTGGGTGTTGGTATACCCATTGGTGTGGATCAGTATATCATCCGTATAGCTAATGATGTGTTCGCTGGGCCTTCTAGTTACTAAGTTAAAAAGTGCATTGATTAATACATTGAACAGAGTACGACTGAGGACACCTCCCTGTGGAGTGCCAAGTTCAAAATCTCTCGTTACACGCCTATGCCCTTGGAACAGTACAGATGACTTCCTGTTGGATAGATAGCCTCTTATCCACTGTAGAAGCCATCCTCCAACATTCATTTTAGCAAGTTCTCTCAGAATGACGTGTGGGTTAGCAATGTCAAAGGCTGACTTAAGATCTAGGAAAGTGGTATATGACCTATCAGTATGCAGGGTGAGGAATGTGGTAATACAGTGATGTACACTCTTTCCATGCGTAAAGCCATATATCTGGGAAGACAACATATTATTAATTTTGTAAAGGAGACGGTTGAGAACCATCCTCTCAAGACACTTACAGAGACAACTAGTGAGGGAGATTGGGCGAAAAGCACTCGGCTGATGAGGTTTAGGAATAGGAATAATAACACTGTTGGTCCATGACTATGGAAGCTCCCCAGTTACATAGCTCATATTATACAATTGAAGCAAGGGATTCCCTGGAACTAGCAGAAGCATATGCAGTATGCAGTAAATAACTCCATCCTCCCCGGGTGATGTAGCTTTGCCTTTATGTAGAGCAGAATCTAGTTCGTATTCAGTAAAAAATATGTCACAGTCATCCTCTTGATGAAGCTTGAAGTAGAGGAGCCTTGCCCTATCAGTATATCTATTATTTAATTCATTCTGTGAGTGTAGAGGAAGACTGTCAAAGCTGAAAGTCGTGGCCCAAGCATCAACAAGCTCATTTGCTCTGTGCAGAGGATTAGGGCACGAGATCTCTGCAGCATTTTTCCCTTTGATCTTGTTGATATCCTTCCATGCCCGACTTAGTGGCGTGTGAGAATTGAGACCACGGACAAAAGTTTCCCAGTCTGTCTACCTCAGCTCTACCATACGTTCCCTGGCCTCAGCCAGAGCCGCTTGAAAGAGCCGAAGCATTTCAGCAGTGCGGGTCCTTCTATAAGCTTGTCCAATTCTTCTGGCAGTGCGTTTTAGTGCATGCAATTTAGAATCATTATAATAAGCATAAGTGCTATGACCAGTGTAATTTGGGTTACGTGGCCTGGACGATGGATCAAGTGTTTTTATGAACTGGTCGATAGTACCTGTGAGCTCATTGTTAAAATCTTCAACTGATGAAGGCTCAGATGAACTGCACCAATCTGACACATGAGCAATAAGATTGTCTCGTTGATCGATGGGCACAGCCAGCCTCTTCCGCTTGAACACTCCGCCAGGGAGGATAGAGCTTCCAATGTTTACAGTGGCTAATATGGCCAGATGATCAGACGCCATATCTGGCACTATTGACGAGGCGCACACGGTGTGGGAGACGTTGAAACCGAGACATAGATCAAGAATACCCCCGTAGATATTCGTCGGTTCAAGGTCACCCACAATCTGTGCATCATCGTGACTACCTAATAGTGACAAAAGTTGGTTGCTGTTACAATTACTGAACTCTGAATTACCAATATTCCTATGTCTAGCGTTATAATCACCTATAATGATGGTAGGCTCAGTCTGAATACAGATAGGAAGGTCAGCATAATTAAAGTTACAAGGAGTTGATTATTTAGTACAGAGTTGTTTTTCTCTTAAACTGGATGATAGAGGGGGTCTTTAACGTGATTGGGAATACATACACACACATACATACATACATACATACATACATACATACATACATACATACATACATACATACATACATACATACATACATACATACATACATACATACACGTCCAGTCAGCATATAGCTATTTCGGGACAAAATCCAATACAGTTTATATATTTTTTGAGATATATACAAGAGTTGTTACATTCTTGTACAGCCACTAGTACGCGTAGCGTTTCGGGCAAGTCCTTAATCCTGTGGTCCCTGGAATACGATCCCCTGCCGCGAAGAATCGTTTTTTCATCCAAGTACACATTTTACTGTTGCGTTAAACAGAGGCTACAGTTAAGGAATTGCGCCCAGTAAATCCTCCCCGGCCAGGATACGAACCCATGACATAGCGCTCGCGGAACGCCAGGCGAGTGTCTTACCACTACACCACGGAGACTGCCTATTGGTGAGACGCCACTGTGATGAGGAGTTTAAATATCACAGGAACTGTAGGTTAATGTGTGACATAGGTGAGGTTAGATGAGGCATCTACAAGCATCAGCTGGAGGCTGATGGAGTGTTGTGGAGGCTGGTGGTACTATGCCCAGATGTTGGAGGGTGGATTTGACTCTCCCACCCTCCCTCGCCCTCCCACATTGACCGCAGAACGTGTAAGGTTACTTTTCACTCTCGCTTACCAAGGGTATAACCCCCCCCCCCCCAACACACACACATGCATCAGATTCTTAACTTACAATATTTATGATTTACCAATTTATGTTACTACACTGACTCTCAATTTCACAATATTGTATAAACTTTGATGAATCGCTCGTCTATGGGTCATCCAACAATGTTAGCAGACTTCTAGATGTTAATTACCACTGCTAGGTTTAGGCTCAGCTACAAGTACCTCTGGGAATTTGTAACATCTGATGATGTAGATTTGACTAAATGTAAACTCTGTCAGCAGAACTATTCGCATACTTTGCGTCATTATATAATGGAATGTGAAAAAATCGCGGAATTTAAAGATAACAACATCAATAGTGTCCATGAAATGTGTATAAGTACTTCATTCATAATGATGTGCTGCCCGAAATCTTAGCGAAGTATCCAAAATTTGCTTACTGTAGGTAATGCATGCACATGACTGTAAAGCTGCTGCCCAGTTGGGTGGGTGTGGAGCACATGACTGTAAAGCTGCCGAATAGTTGGGTAAGTATACCGCAAATGACTAAAGCTGCCGCCCAGTTGAGTGGGTGTGGAGCACATGACTGTAAAGCTGCCACCCAGATGGGTATGTGTGCAGCACATGACTGTAAAGCTGCCGCCCTGTTGGGTGGGTGTGGAGCAAGACTAGTAACTGTGCGACTCCTCATAGATGTAAAGTGCCTTTTATAGTGACTGTTGTGAGCCTCTTGTTGAATTACTTGTGACAAAAGATTACTGATGTGTGTATTTGTTTGGTTGATTAACTATGTATGTGTATGTATATATGTATACGTATGTATATGTACATGTATGCATAAGTATGTGTACATTAATAATTTTGTAACTAGCGTCAAAAGATTGTTATTTGCTACGCTAAACCAACTAGAGGGTTCAGTTCCTGAACCGATTATGTGCCTCTGTAATCCTTTACTCCACCGCCCACGGGATGGGTATTATGGAGTGCATAATAAAGACAGAAAATGAATGGACCGAACCCCACAATTCATTTAGCTAAGCAATATACAATCTTGATGAGCTAGTTACAAAATTCACTATAAGTCGTCACATCATAAATGAGTTCGGGATCGACCACAAGTAGTGCATTACATAATTTATCAGTATTGTACAGCCTGTGATCCCCGCCTGGCTGGATACTGATACCTAGGTAGTTTTCAGGTGTCCGGACACCGGCGATAAGGTGGTATTATTTATTTAAGAGATATATATATTTTTAAATGTTGTCACATTAACGGCTACATCTTCCTTTCTTCTGACATATAGATTTTTAAGATCAATTAAAATGCATGGAAACTAATTATACAATTTATTGGTTGGTGTGCAGGGCTTCACACTCTCAGAGCTAGCCATCAAGTAACTATCAAAACGCATATATCTTCGTTTTCACTTCAGTTATATTTATGACAAAGGATTTTAAATGTAGCCTATATTTCTACCTTTCTGATGACATAAATACTTTCGTTAATTACAATATCTAGATCAAACTAACATTGATTTTCAAAAGGTTGTATATTTTCCATCAATGGAGAGCATCAGCCAAGAAGCCTTCTTTAAAATATGAATATCTTTCCTCACCCAATAAGATCTAATCTCTGAATAAAACGCAAAAAACGACTTGATTGTAACCTATCCACCGCTGCCCATTGGATGGGGGAGAGGGGGTTAGGTGTAGGATAAACATATCAATTGTGACACTAGCCCTCCATATATGTCAGGCGCAGACAGTCTCAGTGAGAGGGTGTGTTAACCGGAGCTCCTGAGTGTTGTTATATTATCATAGCAATATGGAAGTTGTAGTGAAGGATGGGAAGTGGGAGCCCTGTAGTGAAGGACCTGGTGACTCTAGTGGGAGCCCTGAGGTCAGAGTTGGACTCTCTGCGGGAGGAGGTGCGTCAGCTGAAAGAACAACGAGAAGTAACGAAGGAGGAGACCAGTAGTAAAGGGACCTCGTCTTGGAGAGTTGTGAAAGACAGGGGCCTTAAGAAGACTTTGATAAAGCCGACTTCAAACGCCATAGCAACTTCTAATTCATTTGACGTTTTGGAGGACGAGTGCTGTGGTGAGACTGCGGATCGCGCAAAAGGGAAAGCAACGAAGAGCAAGGAAGCGCAGGCCCCTCAGAGAGTAAAGGAAGTACCTAAGCAAACTTTAGTTGTGGGAGATTCCCAGATAAGGTATTTGGATAGAACGTTTTGTGCTAGAGATAGGGGGAACAGGTTAAGGGTTTGCTATCCCGGAGCTGGCATTGGTGATATTATAAACAACATGAATGATATTATGGCTGGAAATGGGAACAATCCCATTATTTGCATTAGCGTGGGAGGAAATGATGTTGGTCGAGTTAGGAGTGAGGAACTGATTCAGAGGTATAAAACAGCCATAGAATTAGTTAGGAGCAAGGGAGGAATCCCGATCATATGTGGCATTCTTCCAAGAAAGGGAGTGGGAAATGAATGGATATCGAGGGCACTTGGTGTCAATTGCCGGCTGGAAAGATATTGCAAATCAAATGCAATATCTTTCATAGACAACTGGGAACACTTCTATGGAAGAAATGAAATGTATGCTCGTGATGGGGTGCATCTATCGAGAGCTGGGGTTGTTGCTGTTGCGAATTCGTTGGAAGAAGTGGTTAGAGGTGTTTGTTTGGGTTTAAACTGTTAGTAGATAGAGGTATGGGAATTGATTTGGAAGAAGGAGGTAATAAAAGTATGTGTTTGTGGGAGAAGGGAATTTGCAAAATGATCAGGGAAAGAGAAGGGCCTCAAAATAACAATTCACTTAGGGAATATTACACTAACAGTAGAAGTCTAAGAAATAAAATTAACGAATTAAATGCTCTTGTCTGCACAGAAAAAATAGATATTATTGCACTTACCGAAACGTGGATGAATGTAGAAAATAGAGAACTATTAGCTGAATATCAAATAAATGGATTTAAACTATTTCACACAGATAGATATATTAGACGAGGAGGTGGAGTAGCCATATACGTTAGGGACAATTTGAAATGTAGTCTCAAAGAGGGAATCAAAACTGAGCCACACACAGAAACTATTTGGATAGAATTAAACGAAAAAGCTAATAATATTATAATAGGAGTTATATATAGGCTACCAAATTTAGTCAGAATGGAAGCAAAGCACCTATGGGATGAAATATCTAGAGCATCTAGATATAACAGTATTTATGTCATGGGTGACTTTAATTTTAGCGGAATAAACTGGTTGAACAAAACAGGGAATAGTGAAGCAGAAGATTTTCTAGAATTAATTGACGATTGCTTTCTTACGCAACACATTAAGGAACCAACACGGGATAATAATATTTTAGATTTAGTGTTAACTAACAGGGAAACACAAATTAATGACATCGAAATAGGGAGTGAGCTAGGGAACAGTGATCACAAAGAAATCAGATTTAGCATAGAATGGAATAGACCAGTAGGAGAAAATTCTGTTAAAGTGCCAGATTTTCGAAAAGCTGATTTTAATAGCCTAAGAAATTTTTTGGGTCAAATTGATTGGAAAGTCTTGGGTATGGGGTGTGGGCCGGTCTTGGAGCGAGACATGAACCCAGCGATAGGTGACTTAAATGGGGATTTCGATGTGGATTCAATATATAACTTATTTAAGAATATTCTAAACAAAGCACAGGAACGTAGTATACCATACAAATTGAATAGATCGAATACTAATGACCCAAAGTGGATAACAAAGAATTTGAAGAACCTTATAGGTAAAAAGAGAGCTTGGTACAAAAGGATTAAAAATGGGGAGGTCACTTTAGAACAGGAATTCGTACAACTGGTTAGAAATGTTAAAAAAGAGATAAGGAAAGCAAAAAGAAACTATGAAGTTCGCATAGCAGGGCAAGCAAAGACAAATCCCAAAGGGTTTTTTCAGTTATATCGTACTAAGACTAGGGAAAGGATAGGTCCATTAAAAACTGAGACAGGTCAAATAACAGATAGTGATGAAGAGATGAGTAGTATTTTTAATAAATATTTTGTATCTGTATTTACTAAAGAGGAACTTAACAATATGCCTTCAGCCGAACAAGTCTATGTGGGTGGGGACGAGGACAGGTTGACGAGTTTAGCAGTTACCAGGGAGGATGTTCTTAAACAAATAGTAAAACTCAAACCAAACAAATCCCCAGGGCCGGATGAAGTGTTTGCCAGGGTGCTTAAAGAATGCAAAGAGGAGCTTTGTGACCCACTGTCAACCATATTTAATAAATCAATAGAGTCAGGCAGAGTGCCAGAGTTTTGGAAAGTTGCTAATGTGATACCAGTTTTTAAGAAAGGAGATAGATCACTTGCGTCTAACTATCGACCAATTAGCCTAACGTCTATTGTGGGAAAGTTACTCGAATCTATAATAGAGAATAAAATTCGTCTTCATCTTGAAAAACATAAATTAATAATTGAGTCGCAACATGGTGTCTCAAAGGTGTCTGGGAATTGATTTGGAGGAAGGAGGTAATAAAAGTATGTGTTTGTGGGCGAAAGGAATTGGCAAAACGATCAGGGAAAGAGAAGGTCCGCAAAATAACAATTCACTTAGGGTATATTACACTAACAGTAGAAGTCTAAGAAATAAAATTAACGAATTAAATGCTCTTGCCTGCACAGAAAAAATAGATATTATTGCACTTACCGAAACGTGGATGAATGTAGAAAATAGAGAACTATTAGCTGAATATCAAATATATGGATTTAAACTATTTCACACAGATAGATATATTAGACGAGGAGGTGGAGTAGCCATATATGTTAGGGACAATTTGAAATGTAGTCTCAAAGAGGGAATCAAAACAGAGCCACACACAGAAACTATTTGGATTGAATTAAACGAAAAAGCTAATAATATTATAATAGGAGTAATATATAGGCCACCAAATTTAGACAGAATGGAAGCAAAGCATCTATGGGATGAAATATCTAGAGCATCTAGATCTAACAGTATTTATGTCATGGGTGACTTTAATTTTAGCGGAATAAACTGGTTGAACAAAACAGGGAATAGTGAAGCAGAAGATTTTCTAGAATTAATTGACGATTGCTTTCTTACGCAACACATTAAGGAACCAACACGGGAAAATAATATTTTAGATTTAGTGTTAACTAACAGGGAAACGCAAATTAATGACATCGAAATAGGGAGTGAGCTAGGGAGCAGTGATCACAAAGAAATCAGATTTAGCATAGAATGGAATAGACCAGTAGGAGAAAATTCTGTTAAAGTGCCAGATTTTCGAAAAGCTGATTTTAATAGCCTAAGAAATTTTTTGGGTCAAATTGATTGGAAAGTCTTGGGTATGGGGTGTGGGCCGGTCTTGGAGCGAGACATGAACCCAGCGATAGGTGACTTAAATGGGGATTTCGATGTGGATTCAATATATAACTTATTTAAGAATATTCTAAACAAAGCACAGGAACGTAGTATACCATACAAATTGAATAGATCGAATACTAATGACCCAAAGTGGATAACAAAGAATTTGAAGAACCTTATAGGTAAAAAGAGAGCTTGGTACAAAAGGATTAAAAATGGGGAGGTCACTTTAGAACAGGAATTCGTACAACTGGTTAGAAATGTTAAAAAAGAGATAAGGAAAGCAAAAAGAAACTATGAAGTTCGCATAGCAGGGCAAGCAAAGACAAATCCTAAAGGGTTTTTTCAGTTATATCGTACTAAGACTAGGGAAAGGATAGGTCCATTAAAAACTGAGACAGGTCAAATAACAGATAGTGATGAAGAGATGAGTAGTATTTTTAATAAATATTTTGTATCTGTATTTACTAAAGAGGAACTTAACAATATGCCTTCAGCCGAACAAGTCTATGTGGGTGGGGACGAGGACAGGTTGACGAGTTTAGCAGTTACCAGGGAGGATGTTCTTAAACAAATAGTAAAACTCAAACCAAACAAATCCCCAGGGCCGGATGAAGTGTTTGCCAGGGTGCTTAAAGAATGCAAAGAGGAGCTTTGTGACCCACTGTCAACCATATTTAATAAATCAATAGAGTCAGGCAGAGTGCCAGAGTTTTGGAAAGTTGCTAATGTGATACCAGTTTTTAAGAAAGGAGATAGATCACTTGCGTCTAACTATCGACCAATTAGCCTAACGTCTATTGTGGGAAAGTTACTCGAATCTATAATAGCAAATAAAATTCGTCTTCATCTTGAAAAACATAAATTAATAATTGAGTCGCAACATGGTTTTATAAATGGCCGTTCATGTTTAACAAATTTGTTATCTTTTTATTCTAGCATTGTTGAGGCAGTTGATAGTGGTAAGGATTGCGATGTTGTATACCTTGACTTTAGCAAAGCTTTTGATACAGTGCCACATGAAAGACTGATTAAAAAGATAGAGTCTCATGGTATTGGGGGTGCTATATTAAGCTGGATTAGGGCATGGCTATACCAAAGGAAACAGAGAGTTAGTATAAATGGAATCAAGTCAGAGTCTGAAAATGTTGTAAGTGGAGTGCCTCAAGGCTCTGTCCTGGGACCTCTGTTGTTTATAATATATATAAATGATTTAGATTCAGGTTTGAGTAGCAACATTTGCAAATTTGCCGATGATACGAAAATCGGTAGGGAAATTAATTCGGAGGAGGACTCACTATCACTTCAAGTTGATCTAGATAGGGTTTTGAAATGGTCAAAGGATTGGCAGATGCTAAGAACATAAGAACATAAGAACAAAGGTAACTGCAGAAGGCCTATTGGCCCATACGAGGCAGCTCCTATTCTATAACCACCCAATCCCACTCATATACTTGTCCAACCCGTGCTTGAAACAATCGAGGGACCCCACCTCCACAATGTTACGCGGCAATTGGTTCCACAAATCAACAACCCTGTTACTGAACCAGTATTTACCCAAGTCTTTCCTAAATCTAAACTTATCCAATTTATATCCATTGTTTCGTGTTCTGTCCTGTGTTGATACTTTTAATACCCTATTAATATCCCCCCGGTTATGTCCATTCATCCACTTGTAAACCTCTATCATGTCACCCCTAACTCTTCGCCTTTCCAGTGAATGCAACTTAAGCTTTGTTAATCTTTCTTCATATGAAAGATTTCTAATTTGGGGAATTAACTTAGTCATCCTACGCTGGACACGTTCAAGTGAATTTATATCCATTCTATAATATGGCGACCAAAACTGAACTGCATAATCTAAATGGGGCCTAACTAGAGCAAGATATAGCTTGAGAACCACACCAGGTGTCTTGTTACTAACGCTGCGATTAATAAATCCAAGTGTCCGATTTGCCTTATTACGAACATTTATGCATTGATCCTTTTGTTTTAAATTCTTACTAATCATAACTCCCAGATCCCTTTCGCAATCCGACTTCGCAATCACAACACCATCTAGCTCGTATCTTGTAACTCTATCATCATTACCTAACCTCAGAACTTTACATTTATCAGCATTAAACTGCATCTGCCAATCCTTTGACCATTTCAAAACCCTATCTAGATCAACTTGAAGTGATAGTGAGTCCTCCTCCGAATTAATTTCCCTACCGATTTTCGTATCATCGGCAAATTTGCAAATGTTGCTACTCAAACCTGAATCTAAATCATTTATATATATTATAAACAACAGAGGTCCCAGGACAGAGCCTTGAGGCACTCCACTTACAACATTTTCCCACTCTGACTTGATTCCATTTATACTAACTCTCTGTTTCCTTTGGTATAGCCATGCCCTAATCCAGCTTAATATAGCACCCCCAATACCATGAGACTCTATTTTTTTAATCAGTCTTTCATGTGGCACTGTATCAAAAGCTTTGCTAAAGTCAAGGTATACAACATCGCAATCCTTACCACTATCAACTGCCTCAACAATGCTAGAATAAAAAGATAACAAATTTGTTAAACATGAACGGCCATTTATAAAACCATGTTGCGACTCAATTATTAATTTATGTTTTTCAAGATGAAGACGAATTTTATTTGCTATTATAGATTCGAGTAACTTTCCCACAATAGACGTTAGGCTAATTGGTCGATAGTTAGACGCAAGTGATCTATCTCCTTTCTTAAAAACTGGTATCACATTAGCAACTTTCCAAAACTCTGGCACTCTGCCTGACTCTATTGATTTATTAAATATGGTTGACAGTGGGTCACAAAGCTCCTCTTTGCATTCTTTAAGCACCCTAGCAAACACTTCATCCGGCCCTGGGGATTTGTTTGGTTTGAGTTTTACTATTTGTTTAAGAACATCCTCCCTGGTAACTGCTAAACTCGTCAACCTGTCCTCGTCCCCACCCACATAGACTTGTTCGGCTGAAGGCATATTGTTAAGTTCCTCTTTAGTAAATACAGATACAAAATATTTATTAAAAATACTACTCATCTCTTCATCACTATCTGTTATTTGACCTGTCTCAGTTTTTAATGGACCTATCCTTTCCCTAGTCTTAGTACGATATAACTGAAAAAACCCTTTAGGATTTGTCTTTGCTTGCCCTGCTATGCGAACTTCATAGTTTCTTTTTGCTTTCCTTATCTCTTTTTTAACATTTCTAACCAGTTGTACGAATTCCTGTTCTAAAGTGACCTCCCCATTTTTAATCCTTTTGTACCAAGCTCTCTTTTTACCTATAAGGTTCTTCAAATTCTTTGTTATCCACTTTGGGTCATTAGTATACGATCTATTCAATTTGTATGGTATACTACGTTCCTGTGCTTTGTTTAGAATATTCTTAAATAAGTTATATATTGAATCCACATCGAAATCCCCATTTAAGTCACCTATCGCTGGGTTCATGTCTCGCTCCAAGACCGGCCCACACCCCATACCCAAGCCTTTCCAATCAATTTGACCCAAAAAATTTCTTAGGCTATTAAAATCAGCTTTTCGAAAATCTGGCACTTTAACAGAATTTTCTCCTACTGGTCTATTCCATTCTATGCTAAATCTGATTTCTTTGTGATCACTGCTCCCTAGCTCACTCCCTATTTCGATGTCATTAATTTGCGTTTCCCTGTTAGTTAACACTAAATCTAAAATATTATTTTCCCGTGTTGGTTCCTTAATGTGTTGCGTAAGAAAGCAATCGTCAATTAATTCTAGAAAATCTTCTGCTTCACTATTCCCTGTTTTGTTCAACCAGTTTATTCCGCTAAAATTAAAGTCACCCATGACATAAATACTGTTAGATCTAGATGCTCTAGATATTTCATCCCATAGATGCTTTGCTTCCATTCTGTCTAAATTTGGTGGCCTATATATTACTCCTATTATAATATTATTAGCTTTTTCGTTTAATTCAATCCAAATAGTTTCTGTGTGTGGCTCTGTTTTGATTCCCTCTTTGAGACTACATTTCAAATTGTCCCTAACATATATGGCTACTCCACCTCCTCGTCTAATATATCTATCTGTGTGAAATAGTTTAAATCCATATATTTGATATTCAGCTAATAGTTCTCTATTTTCTACATTCATCCACGTTTCGGTAAGTGCAATAATATCTATTTTTTCTGTGCAGACAAGAGCATTTAATTCGTTAATTTTATTTCTTAGACTTCTACTGTTAGTGTAATATACCCTAAGTGAATTGTTATTTTGCGGACCTTCTCTTTCCCTGATCGTTTTGCCAATTCCTTTCTCCCACAAACACATACTTTTATTACCTCCTTCCTCCAAATCAATTCCCATACCTCTATCTACTAACAGTTTAAACCCAAACAAACACCTCTAACCACTTCTTCTAGCGAGTTCGCAACAGCAACAACCCCAGCTCTCGATAGATGCACCCCATCACGAGCATACATTTCATTTCTTCCATAGAAGTGTTCCCAGTTGTCTATGAAAGATATTGCATTTGATTTGCAATATCTTTCCAGCCGGCAATTGACACCAAGTGCCCTCGATATCCATTCATTTCCCACTCCCTTTCTTGGAAGAATGCCACATATGATCGGGATTCCTCCCTTGCTCCTAACTAACTCTATGGCTGTTTTATACCTCTGAATCAGTTCCTCACTCCTGACTCGACCAACATCATTTCCTCCCACGCTAATGCAAATAATGGGATTGTTCCCATTACCAGCCATAATATCATTCATGTTGTTTATAATATCACCAATGCCAGCTCCGGGATAGCAAACCCTTAACCTGTTCCCCCTATCTCTAGCACAAAACGTTCTATCCAAAAGTTTAATGCTGATAAATGTAAAGTTCTGAGGTTAGGTAATGATGATAGAGTTACAAGATACGAGCTAGATGGTGTTGTGATTGCGAAGTCGGATTGCGAAAGGGATCTGGGAGTTATGATTAGTAAGAATTTAAAACAAAAGGATCAATGCATAAATGTTCGTAATAAGGCAAATCGGACACTTGGATTTATTAATCGCAGCGTTAGTAACAAGACACCTGGTGTGGTTCTCAAGCTATATCTTGCTCTAGTTAGGCCCCATTTAGATTATGCAGTTCAGTTTTGGTCGCCATATTATAGAATGGATATAAATTCACTTGAACGTGTCCAGCGTAGGATGACTAAGTTAATTCCCCAAATTAGAAATCTTTCATATGAAGAAAGATTAACAAAGCTTAAGTTGCATTCACTGGAAAGGCGAAGAGTTAGGGGTGACATGATAGAGGTTTACAAGTGGATGAATGGACATAACCGGGGGGATATTAATAGGGTATTAAAAGTATCAACACAGGACAGAACACGAAACAATGGATATAAATTGGATAAGTTTAGATTTAGGAAAGACTTGGGTAAATACTGGTTCAGTAACAGGGTTGTTGATTTGTGGAACCAATTGCCGCGTAACATTGTGGAGGTGGGGTCCCTCGATTGTTTCAAGCACGGGTTGGACAAGTATATGAGTGGGATTGGGTGGTTATAGAATAGGAGCTGCCTCGTATGGGCCAATAGGCCTTCTGCAGTTACCTTTGTTCTTATGTTCTTATGTATAAATGGAATCAAGTCAGAGTGGGAAAATGTTGTAAGTGGAGTGCCTCAAGGCTCTGTCCTGGGACCTCTGTTGTTTATAATATATATAAATGATTTAGATTCAGGTTTGAGTAGCAACATTTGCAAATTTGCTGATGATACGAAAATCGGTAGGGAAATTAATTCGGAGGAGGACTCACTATCACTTCAAGTTGATCTAGATAGCGTTTTGAAATGGTCAAAGGATTGGCAGATGCAGTTTAATGCTGATAAATGTATAGTTCTGAGGTTAGGTAACGATGATAGAGTTACACGATACGTGGTAGATGGTGTTGAGATTGCGAAGTCGGATTGCGAAAGGGATCTGGGAGTTATGATTAGTAAGAATTTAAAACAAAAGGATCAATGCATAAATGTTCGTAATAAGGCAAATCGGACACTTGGATTTATTAATCTCAGCATTAGTAACAAGACACTTGGTGTGGTTCTCAAGCTATATCTTGCTCTAGTTAGGCCCCATTTAGATTATGCAGTTCAGTTTTGGTCGCCATATTATAGAATGGATATAAATTCACTTGAACGTGTCCCGTGTAGGATGACTAAGTTAATTCCCCAAATTAGAAATCTTTCATATGAAGAAAGATTAACAAAGCTTAAGTTGCATTCACTGGAAAGGCGAAGAGTTAGAGGTGACATGATAGAGGTTTACAAGTGGGTGAATGGACATAACAAAGGGGATATTAATAGGGTATTAAAAGTATCAACACAAGACAGAACACGAACAATGGGTATAAATTGGATAAGTTTAGATTTAGGAAAGACTTGGGTAAATACTGGTTCAGTAACAGGGTTGTTGATTTGTAGAACCAATTACCGCGTAACGTGCTGGAGGTGGGGTCCCTCGATTGTTTCAAGCACGGATTGGACAAGTATATGAGTGGGATTGGGTGGTTATAAATAGGAGCTGCCTCGTATGGGCCAATACGCCTTCTGCAGTTGCCTTTGTTCTTATGTTCTTATGCCAGAGAGAGATGTCAACGCTAAGAGCACAAGGAATATTCTGAAGTTGATAGCTGGTCAGGCTCAGACGTCGACTCGGGTAGAGGGCGCCGAGGTGCGGTGTGCACGTGCACGGCTGGCGAGTCACCAATCAGGGGCAGGCAAGCTGGTGAAGGGTAGTTAGCTGGTTTGATGACGAGCCGGCGTGTGGAGGGTGTGTGGAGTGGGGGGATCTTGGATACGTTTTGCCTCCTGGTCAAAACGTTTTGTGCTACTGGTGACATATCTTTAATGTAGCATCTTATACTTGTATCTTTGGCGTAACTTGAAGTAGGGAAGAGCAGGCTCAATCTCTCTTGAAAGAGATTATCGTCACAACTCTCCCCAGAAGCCTGCGGTTCCGGTGAAGTTACGTCTTCAGGAGGTAGAGTGGTAGGTGGAGCAGCCTCTACCTCATAGACTCTGGAGAGGGTGTCTGCTATGATGTGGTCAGACCCCTTGATGTAGAGATCTCCAGATTGAAATTCTGCAGATATCAAGCCCATTGTAGAAGCCGTCGATTGTTGAATTGGGCTTGCTGCAGGAAGTGTAGGGGGTTGTGGTCCAAGTAGATGGTGGTAGACTGAGCACTTTTCAGGTATGGTTCGAAGTGCTGCAAGTTCAGGACGATGAGTAGCTCCCTGTCGATTTTGCTGTAGTTCCTTGTAGCTGTGGTCGCTAACAGGTAGATTCTCCTCGCCTCGTTGTTGCATTGGGTCACCCCCGATGCCGGTACCACTGGCGTCGACATGGAGGATGAAAGGCTTAGTGATATCTGGCGAGGTGAGAATAGGATTAGAACATGGCAAAGGAGCACTATTATAGTCCTGTAAATTGGGATGAAGATCAGGTAGGATTTCCGATTTGGAAAGCACCAATTCAGTGTTAATGCTTTCGGGAGAAGCAGGGAAGGTTTCACTGTGGAGGTATGGACCTTTAAACGTGGAAACTGATACCATCACAGTGGGGGGAATACCTTGATACTGCTTCAGGAGGCTGACGTGGCACAACTGGGTCCTCCGCCGCCGATCTGGAGTCTCAAAAACGTAGTTGTTGTTGTTCCTGCACTCCTTGATACGGTAGGGTCCTGAAAACTTGTTTTGCAATGGAGAACCTGGGATAGGAAAGTATGCCAACACGAAGTCTCCTGGTTTAAATTTCCTTAATTTGCTGCTTTGGTCAAAATGAGTCTTCATCCTCTCCTGGGCTTTCAATAGGTTGTTATTAGCAAATTTACGTACTCTCTCTAGAATGTGTTTTAAGTTTTGAAGAAACTGAGGCACATTCTGATGGTCACTGAAGGTGGCATTACGGAGAGAGTCTTTAAAAGCTTTGAGAGGAGTACGGCACTTACGTCCGTAGAGCTTCTCATAAGGAGATACTCTTAGAGACTCATTGGGGAGACTTCGAAAAATGCACATAATGAGATCAAGTTGTCTATCCCAGTCCTTCAAAGTCTCATTGCAGAATTTCTTTAGGAGTGCTTTAATAGTCTGATGACTACGTTCAAGAGAACCCTGTGAAGCAGGATGATAGGGGCTGGACAGTACCTGTGTGATGTTGAACTCCTCCAGAGTCCTCTTGAAGAGATCACTGGTGAAGTTGGTGCCACAGTCACTTTGAACCTCTCTTGGAAATCCATACTGGGTGAAGATCTTCAATAGGTGTTTCACCACAGTAGCAGCCGTAATGTTCTTTACTGGAACTGCTATGGGAAACCTGGTGGTAGGACACATGATAGTTAATATATAAGCGTTGCCAGAACTGGTCCGGGGTCAGTAAGATAATTATTTCTTCTGATCCAATCCCAGTACGGCAGGCTTTGGTGGTTGGACTAGGCCAAAACAATGGAAACTCTTGGGCTGCAAGAGCAGGAAAAGTCCTAAACAGACTACATTTAAAAAACATGATTCTTGATAGAGAGGGTGATCATCCACACCCAAATTACACTCCTTCCGCGCCGTGGGAAGAGCCTACTTTCAAAATAGTAATAGAAAGTCTCCCAATGAAAAAGGCTGCCTATGATCCGACAATCCTAAGGCGCATTATAGAAGAGCAAATTTATAGCATAGCAGTAGCAGGAGCCACCCACATCTTCACAGACGGATCGGTGGACACAGAAAATGAGAGTGCTGGCGCTGCTCTTTGCACGACCAGCGTTCAGGCATATTGGAGACTGGGAGGACTAGTATCATCAACCCAAACAGAGCTGTTTGCCATACAACAGGCATTCGCATATGTGATTGCACAAAACACTCAAAATGCAATCATACACACAGACTCAAAAGCTGCACTTCAAATACTAGGACAAAAACAGTGGAAAGATAATGTGGAAATAATTACCACCATTTTGTATCTTGGAGCAGTCGCTAAAGGCAAAGGGCTCAACATAACTTTAAACTGGATCCCATCCCATATTGGAATCCCATTAAATGAAAAAGCTGATGAAATTGCTAAATTGGCAACTCGTCATCCAGTGATACATAAAACAATTCAACCCAGCCTAGAGAACATAAAAAACATCATCACCAAAAAACTCTCATATTTCAACAAAGCCTACCTACACCAGAGAATAGCTGAAGGTTCGCCATCTGCAACATGGTATCTTCAGGCAACCAAATTAGAAAGGTTAAATATCCCAAAAGGAATCCACAGGGAAATAGCAGTTAGGCTATATAGACTACGTCTAGGTTGCAGATACAACTGGGAGATTGGTGAACCCCGACAGAGAGAGTGCATCTTCAGCCAAACTGTCACAGAAAAGCCATTACTTCACTATCTTCTGGAATGTGAAGCAACCAATGACCTTAGAAGAGCTTTAAGAGTTCCTGAATCATGCAGTGGCCACCCTGAAGCCATCAACACAGCCACTCTCCTGGTCAACAAAGGTGTCCAGCAGCTGGACACCCTCATAAAGACTGTGAAGCAGTATCCTCCCCCGCGCTAACAGCTTGATGGTTAAATGCAACCTCAGAATACTGAGAAAAAAAAATGTACCACTTACGGGCTATTCATGCCCGTGCCACCTCTTGGGTGGCTTAATCTTTATCAATCAATCTGGTCCGGGGTAAAGGACCAACACAGTCTATGATGAGTCTGTGGAAAGGTTCCGCAGGCACCTGGATGGGTTTTAGTGGAGCCTGGGGAATAGAGATGTTAGGTTTACCTGCCATCTGACATATATGACACTCTCGTACGTATTTCTTTACGTCTTTTACCATACCTGGCCAGTAGTAGTCTTGTCTGATTCCGTGGTAGGTTTTGTTGAAATCATAGTGAGAAAGAGCTCCGTGGGCCAGGTGTAGAATATCGGGCCGTATGCTGGTGGGAATCACTAGTTGTTCGACATTGGCCCAATCGTCATCCTCCTTCAGCTTGCTGGGTCTGTATCTGCGGTAGAGCAACTCATTCTCTAGGAAGAACCCAGGGATACTGTCAGGTTGAGTCTCAGCCTGGAAGAATAATGGTGTTAATGATTGATCTTCCCTCTGTAACTTACGGAACTCCAACTTGGTAAGATTTGGAGGTAGATTCTGAGGGTCTTGAGGGACAGCGGTAGTAGTAGAGTCAGTTGGTTGCGGTCGTGCAGCTTGTGCACGGGTGGTCACCAAAACCGGAGGAGAAACTTGATCACTTTCTTGAACCTCTGCTGGAACATATTCAAAGATGGGATTGTCCATTACAGAAGTATACACCTGGGGTTTGTCCGTGATGATCAGGTTGGGCGGTTGCAGATCTTCTGCCAAGTCGTTGCCAAGGAGAAGTTGCACTCCAGGCATGGGAAAAGGCTTTTCCCTGATGGCGACTTTGACTTCACCGGTCACGAAGGGACAATCCAGGTGGACTCTGGCGAGTAGATACGGAGTGGTAGCAGTGAGGTCAGTGATAAGGACGGTTTCCCCGGTGTAGGTGACGTTAGACAGCCGATTTCAACATAATGGACTGAAGAGCCGCTGTGTCCCTCAAGATCTTCAATTTGAAACGTCCCTCCGAATCTGTACCGTTGGTAGAGACAGTTCCAGGATACAGGTGTTTACTGAAGAGAGAAAGATCATTACCATGAACACCAACATTCATTACAAGCTTTCCGGACTTAGGAGGAATCTGTTTGGGTTTAGTAGATTCATTGCTCTTGTATTGAGCCTTCACACATCTATCTATGGTATGTCCATAGAGTTTGCAATACTTACAATACAATTGTGAGCTAGCTTCCTCTGTACTCACTTTATCGTAACTGTACCAAGACTTCTTACTGGGAGGTGGTGATGGTGTCAGCCGGTGGATGAGGCTGTAGGTGTCAGCCGACTTCGCACATTCGATGTAGTCGGTTTCTTCTTTATCTGCTAGATATAAACGGACGGAAGGGGGAACACGTCTCAAGAATTCCTCAACTAGCATGAGGTTGATGAGTTCTGCAAATGTAGAGACATGTGCTGCTTCCAACCATTTCATGAAATATCTTTTCTTTGTATTGGCAAATTCTAGAAAGGTGGTGGTACTTGCCTTTAGGTGGTCACGGAATTTTCGTCGGTAGCTTTCGGTGGAGAGAAGGTAGGCGTCCAACACTGCTTGCTTCAGGGTCTGGTAGTCATTCTCAGACGCTAAGGTACTGAGAGTAACTGCAACTCTACCTGTAAGATGCACTCTGAGAAGGGTAGACCAATGATCAGCAGGCCAGCTAAGTTTATTAGCTAGGGTCTCAAAGGTGGTAAAAAAGACATCAATCTCTGTCTCAACGAATGGTGGCATTAACTTACTTGCATGAGAGATATTGAAACTTACTGGAAGACTGGCGGTAGCTTGTTGGTGCTGAGTGAGGTGTGTAGTTTCTAACGCGAGTTCTTGTTGACGACATTCTATAGCCATTGCCGCTTGCTGTTTGTCATGTTCGCGTTGTATCTCCAGGTGGCGTTGTTTTGCTTCAAGCTGTACTCTCTCACGCTCACGGAGTATTGCAATCTCACGTTCTTGTTCTTCTTTCCTCATTGCAGCTTCCTCTTTTCTCTGCTCTCTTTCGAGCTTGGCGAGTTCTAGTTTGAGTTTCATAGTTGCCAAATCAGGTTTATCTGCAATAGAGTAAGTTTCGTGAGTTTCAGAGTCAATTGTCCCTTCATATAAGAGGTGATCCATGATTAAGTTATGTATTTCATTTTTGTTGGCTCCATGGGGAACATCTAGTTGATACTCGTGTGCAAGAGTTTGTAATTCAGTAATCTTGGCACGACACAAGGTCCCTATTTCACCAACTGGATCGTTACGGAAAGCTTGGAGACGAAACATGGTGAAAGATAGCAAATAAATGTACACGAATAAAGTTATGATATGGTAAATGTCGGAAACAGGACAACGTGGCAACTGGTAACTGTGGAATTTTAATCCTGTGGAATTTTAATCTTTAACAATTAAAGTTAATTATAGGATGGTAAATGATTAGTCAATCAAAGTCGCAGGAAATCTTGTACCCGGTACTCAATGTAAGAGAATAAGGGCAAGAAAATCCTTCTAAATAAGTGAAACTGAGTTTCTAAAACAAATGAAACATTTAATTGCTCCAAAAGTGAATTAGGTAGTCCAAGAATGTAGGCATACCTTGCCGAGTCTCTATAGGACATAAGCAAGGGTTTCCCACTAAATGAATATGATACTTACAGAATTAGCGAACTTTGTGCTCTATAAAAAGAAAGCTAATTCCCTACCTAAGTAAATATCATCATCTCTGACCGACGTGTAGGGGTGCGAGTGTCAACTGGTGACAAGAACTGCTGCTGAGGTCCCAACTCTGCAACAAATTGAAATTGAAATAAGTTTATTGAGGTAAAATACACACAAAGGGATGAGGTAGCTCAAGCTATTCTCACCCTGTTCAGTACAACGTGTTAGTACATACATAGACACACATCACAAACAATAAACCTGTTACCAAACATTCTGAGAGATAAACATGTACATTTCCTCCTTCACAAGTAGTATGGTATCAGACGTACACACAAATACTTTTATGACCTAGTTATACTGTATAGACAATTTGCAAGAGACATGCAGATAATTCAACAAAATATTACAGTCTTGGTGCAAAATTCTTATATCTCTCAAGAATATCATCAACCTTTCCTTTGTGACACATCCAGGCTATTTGCTCAGGAACAGTCCTTATCTCAGAGTTTCTATATACATTAATCAACGGACAATCAAGAACATAATGGGCAAGGGTGTGAGACCTTAACATACCACATAGTTTACACTTCGTGTCATTATCATGAACACCTATCCCATATTCCCAGTAATATTTGTACCCAAGCCTGAGCCGCATGTACACAGAGTCACTCCAAGCATTTCTCCTTTTACCATAAGTGAAATGGGTGTTTTGACTCACATACATGTAGTGTTGCATGGTTAGACTTCTCTCATACATTATCCCTCTTCTCTCCACTCCTGCCTGTGCCTGAATATTTCTGATTTTGCTTCTTATTTGTCTCATTGTGAATTCACATTCAATGTCAACTTGTGGTTTTGATGTGGCACGTTTGGCCAAGTCATCTGCCACCTCGTTGAGCACTATTCCAACATGAGATGGAATCCAAATGAATTTCACAATATGACCTTTCAGCTGTATCTCAGTTATTCTTCTCTTACAATCCTCAACTATAGACATGAAGACTGGGTTTCGACTGTTTAAGGACTCCAGTGCTCCTCGGCTATCGACAAATACAAAAACATTTTTGTCGTCATGACGTACTTCCTCCAAACACGCCAGAATGGCCTGCAGTTCAGCTTGTGTGGATGATATATAATTACTAAGCCGGAGTTCAATTATCCTGTCCACAGTCCCAAACTCCGTATATTCCCTTATTAGGACACCACACCCTGCCCTGCCATCCTCCGTCACCGACCCGTCGCAAAATACATGTAAACTGTGCCTCTTGGTAACCGAGATATCATGCTTCCATACAAACACCGTAATTGTCCTGGTTCATGATGAATCTTTTTCACCTTGAGGGGTACAATTTCGATGTCTATTTTCTGTACTTTCCAGGGAGCAGACATATTACACTGTCAAGAGGGTTTACAGCAGTCAAGTACATCGTATTCCCTGAGGTCATGAGCTAATCCCCTCGTGTAGCGTGTCTCCCTCAGTTTCCTGGAAGTGTGTACGTCACTCAAGCAGGTCTGAACGCTCTCAAACAGCTTATCCCCTCCTTTTCTCCGCATGAAACGAATAGCTACTCTAGTGTTAATGTCACGGACTCTATCACACACACTGTAAATTTAATTCCATTCTCATTATTTCAATCATTGCATTTCTTTGACATCCAAGAATAATCCTCATAGCCTCGTTCTGTATCAGCTCTATTTTTTGAATTCTGCCTTGGCCTGTGTAAGACAAAACGGGTGCTGCGTAGTCTATCAGGGACCGAACAGTGCTTATGTATAACATCCGTAAGATAGGTACCCCAACACCTTTACCAGAAAAAGCCAGTGCTTTTAGAGGATGCAGACGGGCTTTACATAAGGTGCTGATATGATTTATTTCAGCATTTTTACTCTCACATGTGTATCCAACATACATGCCCAGATACTTGTACTTCTGAACACGGCTCAGTTCCACACCATTTAGAGTAAGTGTTATATTTCTTCGTTTCCTATACTCATATTTGGTTTTATCTGCATTTATAACTAAGCCTAACTTGTGACAGGTTGTACCAAGTATGTTAAGAGCAGTTTGAATTTTGTTCCCGGAAGTGCCTTGTATAAGAATGTCATCAGCATATATGATCGTCGTGACCCCTGGAGGATACATCTCTGATGCTAATCTGTTCATTAATACATTGAATAAGGTGGGACTTAATACTCCCCCTTGTGGGGTACCTAACTGAAACCTCCGTTCCTCAGACATGTATCCCTGATAATACACCTGACCTTTTCTGCCTTGTAGATAATCCCTTATCCAGTGTAGCAATCTCCCTGTTATTACCAGATTGGCTAATTCGTATAAGATTACTTCCCCATTGGCTTTATCAAATGCTCCTTGTAGATCAACAAAAACTCTACAATTGTCATCCACATTAGACAAACACTTTAAGAGACAATCCGCAGTACTTTTGCCTTTGATAAAACCAAAGAGATTACTGGACATGTTATCACCTACAAGGTAGAGTAGCCTATTTAACAAAATCCTTCAAAGTCCGTGCTAGAGGAACTATGGCCCTCTTTTCCTCCTTCGGTCGGATTGCAGAAGATAGGGTGCTTTGACCCAGAGACAAACCAAAGTACCAGGGTACCACAATGATGATCTGTCGAATATATGACAAATATCCTAGGGACAAAAGGTGGTAAACACGAGTAATAACACGGAGGGAGAGATGACCAATTAAGAGAATGACTGCGGCCTCCAGTCACCACGTAATCCAAAGTTATCTCACACTCACCATATGCTACTCTCGGAATGCACAATACACATAGCACCATATAAATATGAAAATTAATGATAATATTGAAAGGCTACTTTAGCAAAGTGAAGTACGCTTACCACAAATTGACGTTCTGGTACTAGTACCTGAGTGAAGCTCCTAGGACAGGCCCCCATAAAAATGTGACGGGAAAGTGTTGGAGTGTTGATGTTCGGCAGTCCTCCAATGGCAGGTGTCAAAGCCTGGTCACACTTAAAACAAAAATATAGACTGCTTGCCTGTTGTCTGTGGTAAGTTAGAGGGAGGAACACGTAAAACACAAAGTATGAACAATGAAACTTTAATATATTTACTTTAAACATAAATGAAAATAAAGGCAAATCTCGGGCAAATGACTAATGAAATAAAATGACAAAGATAAATACAAAAAACACAATAGATTAAATAATGTTGAAATGGTGCTGAGAATATCGGCTATGGTTGAAACCTCCCTTCGTATACGAGCTAATGAGCTAGTATGCCAGAGAGAGATGTCAATGCTAAGAGCACAAGGAATATTCTGAAGTTGATAGCTGGTCAGGCTCAGACGTCGACTCGGGTAGAGGGCGCCGAGGTGCGGTGAGCAGGTGCGCAGCTGGCGAGTCACCAATCAGGGGCAGGCAAGCTGGTGAAGGGTAGTTAGCTGGTTTGATGACGAGCCGGCGTGTGGAGGGTGTGTGGAGTGGGGGGATCTTGGATACATTTTGCCTCCTGGTCAAAACGTTTTGTGCTACTGGTGACGTATCTTTAATGTAGCATCTTATACTTGTATCTTTGGCGTAACTTGAAGTAGGGAAGAGCAGGCTCAATCTCTCTTGAAAGAGATTATCGTCACAGCTGTAATAGGAGTTCTCAAAACTCATTTTCGTAATTTCAAGGTGAAGAAAAGAAGTGAATTACTATAGAATGTATTACACTTATTTATACAATTTGCACAACGTTTCGAACCTCCATGGTTCATTCTCAAGTGAAATGAATTTTCAGGACTGGTTGATTTTATACCCGCACTGGGACAGGTGATAAGACAATAAAGGGGGAAAACATGGGGGGATACATAAGGGATAAATGGGGTGAAACATAAGAATAGAGGTAACTGCGGAAGGCCTATTGGCTCATACGAGGCAGCTCCTATCTACATACAAAGATTAATCAAGTGTAATTGGCCTATTATGTTGAACAGTGTCTTCTGTGTTGGCATCGTTATGTTCTGGTCTTGTCCTTACTCTCATGGTGGGTAGAGTAAATAGTTCCGTGATTTGGGTGTTCATGGTAGGTTGTTCTATTCTTATGTGAATTGCTTCAAGAATTTGTTATCTTCTTGCATTCTGGGTTTTGTCTATTATACAGGTATTTTTGTTCAACAATTCTCTTGTTAGGGTGATGTCATGGGCTTGTCTCATGTGATTCCTAGGGGCACCGGATTGAAGATGGCTTGTCAAACGACTCGTCAGCTTGGTCGATGTCATACCTATGTACTTAGATTGAAAGTTTCATCCTTCGTGGGGGCAAGTGTACATGTATACAACGCTTGACTGATGTAGAGGGTTCTCCGTCGGCTTCGGGCTGTTTTTGATAAGGAGTTCGGAATTTTTTGGGTCAAATTGATTGGAAAGTCTTGGGTATGGGGTGTGGGCCGGTCTTGGAGCGAGACATGAACCCAGCGATAGGTGACTTAAATGGGGATTTCGATGTGGATTCAATATATAACTTATTTAAGAATATTCTAAACAAAGCACAGGAACGTAGTATACCATACAAATTGAATAGATCGAATACTAATGACCCAAAGTGGATAACAAAGAATTTGAAGAACCTTATAGGTAAAAAGAGAGCTTGGTACAAAAGGATTAAAAATGGGGAGGTCACTTTAGAACAGGAATTCGTACAACTGGTTAGAAATGTTAAAAAAGAGATAAGGAAAGCAAAAAGAAACTATGAAGTTCGCATAGCAGGGCAAGCAAAGACAAATCCTAAAGGGTTTTTTCAGTTATATCGTACTAAGACTAGGGAAAGGATAGGTCCATTAAAAACTGAGACAGGTCAAATAACAGATAGTGATGAAGAGATGAGTAGTATTTTTAATAAATATTTTGTATCTGTATTTACTAAAGAGGAACTTAACAATATGCCTTCAGCCGAACAAGTCTATGTGGGTGGGGACGAGGACAGGTTGACGAGTTTAGCAGTTACCAGGGAGGATGTTCTTAAACAAATAGTAAAACTCAAACCAAACAAATCCCCAGGGCCGGATGAAGTGTTTGCCAGGGTGCTTAAAGAATGCAAAGAGGAGCTTTGTGACCCACTGTCAACCATATTTAATAAATCAATAGAGTCAGGCAGAGTGCCAGAGTTTTGGAAAGTTGCTAATGTGATACCAGTTTTTAAGAAAGGAGATAGATCACTTGCGTCTAACTATCGACCAATTAGCCTAACGTCTATTGTGGGAAAGTTACTCGAATCTATAATAGCAAATAAAATTCGTCTTCATCTTGAAAAACATAAATTAATAATTGAGTCGCAACATGGTTTTATAAATGGCCGTTCATGTTTAACAAATTTGTTATCTTTTTATTCTAGCATTGTTGAGGCAGTTGATAGTGGTAAGGATTGCGATGTTGTAAACCTTGACTTTAGCAAAGCTTTTGATACAGTGCCACATGAAAGACTGATTAAAAAGATAGAGTCTCATGGTATTGGGGGTGCTATATTAAGCTGGATTAGGGCATGGCTATACCAAAGGAAACAGAGAGTTAGTATAAATGGAATCAAGTCAGAGTGGGAAAATGTTGTAAGTGGAGTGCCTCAAGGCTCTGTCCTGGGACCTCTGTTGTTTATAATATATATAAATGATTTAGATTCAGGTTTGAGTAGCAACATTTGCAAATTTGCCGATGATACGAAAATCGGTAGGGAAATTAATTCGGAGGAGGACTCACTATCACTTCAAGTTGATCTAGATAGGGTTTTGAAATGGTCAAAGGATTGGCAGATGCAGTTTAATGCTGATAAATGTAAAGTTCTGAGGTTAGGTAATGATGATAGAGTTACAAGATACGAGCTAGATGGTGTTGTGATTGCGAAGTCGGATTGCGAAAGGGATCTGGGAGTTATGATTAGTAAGAATTTAAAACAAAAGGATCAATGCATAAATGTTCGTAATAAGGCAAATCGGACACTTGGATTTATTAATCGCAGCGTTAGTAACAAGACACCTGGTGTGGTTCTCAAGCTATATCTTGCTCTAGTTAGGCCCCATTTAGATTATGCAGTTCAGTTTTGGTCGCCATATTATAGAATGGATATAAATTCACTTGAACGTGTCCAGCGTAGGATGACTAAGTTAATTCCCCAAATTAGAAATCTTTCATATGAAGAAAGATTAACAAAGCTTAAGTTGCATTCACTGGAAAGGCGAAGAGTTAGGGGTGACATGATAGAGGTTTACAAGTGGATGAATGGACATAACCGGGGGGATATTAATAGGGTATTAAAAGTATCAACACAGGACAGAACACGAAACAATGGGTATAAATTGGATAAGTTTAGATTTAGGAAAGACTTGGGTAAATACTGGTTCAGTAACAGGGTTGTTGATTTGTGGAACCAATTGCCGCGTAACATTGTGGAGGTGGGGTCCCTCGATTGTTTCAAGCACGGGTTGGACAAGTATATGAGTGAGATTGGGTGGTTATAGAATAGGAGCTGCCTCGTATGGGCCAATAGGCCTTCTGCAGTTACCTTTGTTCTTATGTTCTTATGTCTTCTTGGTTTTGTAGAATATTATCAGGTTTATGTTTTGGTTAGGAGTAATGCTTTTTACTCCTTTATGGATTATTTCTGTCATTATTCTTTCCTCTTTTATATGTTCACTGTGCATGGTTGATTTGTAATATAATTATATTGGAGGTATTGTGGTTTCTGTTCTAGGTTCAGGATTATACCAACGGTCCAAGTGTCTTCTTATAGCAGCGTTTATTTCCGCGTTGCTATATCCGTTGTTCACCAATTCCTGAGTTACTCTTTCAAACTCTCTACTCACGTTGCTCCATTCGGAGCAGTGGGTAAGCGCTCGACGAATTTAAGCATTGAGAACACTGGCTTTGTATCTTTGGGGACACTCACCTCTACCGTTCAGGCATAATCCTATGTTGGTGGGCTTAGCATATACGTTGGTGCTTAAAGAGGTTCCTGTTTTTGTTATTTGTACATCCAAGAATAGCAGACTGTTATTTTCACTATTTTCATGTGTAAATCGGAGTACTGACTCTCTCTTTTTAGATCAATTAGTTCATCTGAGTCTTTTACTATTACGAATATGTCATCTACATAACGGCAATATACAGTTGGTTTTTGTCTGCTACTGAAGACTCTGTCTTCGATGGTTCCCATATAAAAATTAGCAAATAAAACTCCTAAGGGGGAGCCCATTGCTACTCCGTCTATTTGTAAATACATGTCTCCTTGTGGACTGATGAAAGGGGCTTCCTTTGTACATGCTTCGAGAAGACTCTTCAAGTGTGGCTCAGGTATGTCTAATTTGGGGGTGCTCTCGTCTCTGTATACTCTGTCCAGTATCATTCCTATGGTTGTGTCGACTGGGTCGTTGGTAAATAGGGATTCGACGTCCAGGGAAGCAATGATACCATCGGGCTGAGTAGATTTGATTAATTCTAGGAAATCTGCTGATGATTGTAGACTATACTTGGAGTGCATGGAGTCAGGAGTTCATTGAGTCTTTTTGCCAGGTGATAGGTTGGAGTTGGTATTTGGCTGATTATAGGGCGTAGTGGGTTGCCTGGTTTGTGTGTCTTAACATTGCTATAGGCATATCCTAAGCCATAGTCGCCTTGAAGTTTATTGAAATGCACACTACCTTTCTTTGCGTTGATTGCTGTAATTGTTTTGTTTACTTTCCGCTTAAGGTCTTCCACAGGGTTCCTCGTGATTCGTTGAAATTTGGTGTCATCACTAAGGATGTCGCTAATTTTGTTCATGTATTCATGGGTAGGAATCAATACATATGCTGCTGTCTTGTCGACTTTTCTTATTGTTACGTCTTTCAGATTTTTTAGTTGTTTTGCTGCTTCATTGAGTCGTGGGGTTAAGTTTGTAGATGAATATGTTCCTCGTTTTTTCCTGCTTCTGCTAGTAGTTCAGCCTGAAGTGTGTCAGTGGTGATGACTTTTTTGTAGTATTCTAGCTTATGGATATCGTCCAGAAGCATTTCGATTTCCAGGCGTTTTTGATGCATCTTTGGTTTAGATATGAATTGACAATTTAGACCAAGATTTAAGAGGTCTCGTTGGTCCTGGGTAAGATCATAAGAAGTCAGGTTAATGTAGCCATCTTTAGGACGAGGGATCTTTAACTGTCCAGCGTTTAGGGCTGTTAACTTACGGAGTGTTTTTGTTTCTATACGAGTTTTATGTTGTTATTTCAGGTTAAATAGTTCACTGTTGATGGTTTGCTTGAGTTGGATAGGGATGTCGTACTGGGTCCATTTGTTTAACAGATGCTCAGCCTGCTCTGTAAGGGTTTGGAGGGCTTCCTTCTTCTTGTTTAGTTGATGCCGAATGAGCTCTTGCCTATACCTATAGGTAAACTCTGTATTGCGGACTGCTGGGTCATGTGGGTTTATATTGGTGTATACTGGCAGCCGGTTTTCTTTTAAACATATCTCATTGAATATGACCGCATATTCTGTATTAACTGTCTTCAGATTTAGGGCTTCTATCCCTCTAACTATTTTCTTAGCATCAGGGCTTAGCTGAAATAGGAGTTCTCCAAAACTCATTTTCGTAATTTCAAGGTGAAAAAAAGAAGTAAATTACTTCTAAAAGTAAAATGTATTACACTTATTTATACAATTAAAAGTAAATAAACAATTAAAAGAAGTAAATGTATTACACTTATTTATACAATTTGCACAACGTTTCGAACCTCCAGGGTTCATTCTCAAGTGAAATGAATTTTGATTGATTGATGAAGATTAAGCCACCCAAAAGGTGGCACGGGCATGAATAGCCCGTAAGTGGTGGCCCTTTTAAGCCATTACCAGTATCAAGAGCTGATACTGGAGATCTGTGGAGGTGCGAATGCACCCTGCATGACGGGAGATGTCTCCCTTATGAATGTGTTAAGATGAAGATGAAGCCACCCAAAAGGTGGCACGGGCATGAATAGCCCGTAAGTGGTGGCCCTTTTGAGCCATCACCAGTATCAATAGATGATACTGGAGATCTGTGGAGGTGCGACTGCACCCTGCGTGACGGGAGATGTCTCCCGTGAAATGAATTTTCGTTGTTGTTGTTTAAGATTCGCTACTCAGAACGATAAGTTCCAGTAGCACGGGCTATGGTGAGCCCGTAAGTGGAGGCTCTTTGGAGCCATTATCTGTATCAGTGGCTGATACTACAGATGTGGCGATGGATGGGGGTCTTCATGGTGGTTTTCAGCCTGGAGGGCTGGCTATACCAGTTATGGAGCTGGTGGGGTTAGTGTAGACCTCTAGGTTTTCCTTTTTGTCTTTGCCTGCGACTTTGGCTGAGCAGTGCTGTCGTTGGAGTTTGGTGACGTGGCCTCCATGAGACAGTCTTGAATCGTGTAGGTGTCGTATTTGTGATGCGGCGGTGGAGCTCCTACTATGATTTCCTCGTCTGAGGAGTCCGTAACCTCCGTAGTGGGCGTTTTTGTCTTTCGCCTCGCAGCCTTAGGTAGGTTTAGGTGTTGTTGATTGGTGGTTGTAGCTATTTCAGGAGCGCTGATGGTGCTGTTATCGTTTGTAGACAGCACGTCTGCTAGCGCGGCTGCTGAGATAGTGATGGTAGGAGTGTTGGGAGCTGGAGAAGGAATTACCTCTGTTTGTGTCGCCCGGATCATGGGCGGTTCTGGAGTCGGTGTTGAAGTTGACCACATGGTCGTCCTGGTGGTAGTCTCCGGAGTGGTAGAGGAGGCAGTGAGATTTACGCTAGTGGCTATGATGGGGGCCAGGCCATTGTCTATGTGTAATGCGTTTAGTTCACTGACAAAGCGCTGGTTGTCTGGTCCTGCAAGCCTTTCCGCTAGTTTAAGAAGACCAGGGATAATGCCTGCACGTGATGCAGGGGGCTGTGAAGGAGCCTGTGGGACCTTGGGGACCTTAGGTCCACAATAAGAAGGCTGTGTCGCCTGCTGGGAGGAGCCACATGTTGGTAGGACCGGAACGTCTTCTGGTCGACTAGTGAGAGCTAAGGTGGTGAGTTGAACGCTTGGGGCTCTGGTCTGGAGACGAGTTGTTTCTTTTGGCTTCAACCTTGGCCTTGATGATTTCCTGTCTGCGGGGGCAGCGGTAGGAAATTGCGGGGTGATTACCATCACAGAGCAAGCAGTGATGGACTGTTGCCTTGCATATGGAGTAGTGGTCCAGTGCGCACAGGCTGCACCTCTGGACAGGGTGCTGACACTTGTTGGTCGGGTGGGAGAGTTCGTAGCACTTAAAGCACTGCTGGATCTCATGGTATCGTTCCTTTTTTATTTGGTGGGATGGTATTTTTAGGCCGAAGCAGTAGAATCCTTGTGTGGCAGCCTGGGTGACCGCAGCTATGGTGGTGAACGTAATCTTCATTAATGTTTTGTCGGTGTTGCAGAACTCTAGGTTGAATACAGACAGGTTTGGATTTTCGTCCTCGATATTGTCCATGATATGATGTTGAGGTCGCTCAGCGATCCACCGGCTGGTCCTGCTGGTAAAAACAGTTCTTACGGCCAGGAACTGACGTGGGAAGTGAGGATGTAGGTAGTGCTCTTTGCGAAGAAAGGCATCGTTAGTGAGGAGTTTTTCTAGCTCTTCACATGAAAAGTAGAGCACGATATCTTCACCTTCCTGACTTGTTGCCCGAAACACATTGCGTAATAGTGGCTTTAGGCATTGTATGTACTAGCTCTATCTATATATCAATCCATTAATGTAACATCACTTGTATGTATATACCTTACCTGAATAAACATCTGAATCTGAATCTGAATCTAATGTCAGAGGGTTTGAGGCCAGTTACATCCTTCAGGACCTTTAAAGTATTAATTCTTCCGATAGCATGACCGTCAAGTGGAGTAGCTCTGACCTTAAGACATTTGGGTCGCATTGTGACCACACTGCTCCTTGTGGTGTGTTGGCGGGAGATGTCTCTCCCGTCCTGGATCAATGAATTTTCAGGACTGGTTGATTTTATACCCGCACTGGGTCAGGTGATAAGATAATAAAGGTGAAAACATGGGGGGATACATAAGGGATAAATGGGGTGAAACATAAGAATAGAGGTAACTGCGGAAGGCCTATTGGCTCATACGAGGCAGCTCCTATCTACATACAAAGATTAATCAAGTGTAATTGGCCTGTTATCCGAGTGCCGGCGGTGGGGTGGTTCAAATAGCCTCGGCTATCACCTCATTATGTCCGGTCGTGATGGTCAAGTGGATTAAGGCGTCTTGTACATACCAGTTGCGTGGCTCCTGGGAGTATGGGTTCGAGTCACTTCTGGGGTGTGAGTTTTCAGTTGCATATTGTCCTGGGGACCATTCAGGCTTGTTCGCATTTGTGTTCCTCACGTGTGCCCCAAAGAATGAGGTGATTTGGTAAAATGCTATGCCTAAGATTACTATCCGAGTGCCGGCGGTGGGGTGGTTCAAATAGCCTCGGCTATCACCTCATTATGTCCGGTCGTGATGGTCAAGTGGATTAAGGCGTCTTGTACATACCAGTTGCGTGGCTCCTGGGAGTATGGGTTCGAGTCACTTCTGGGGTGTGAGTTTTCAGTTGCATATTGTCCTGGGGACCATTCAGGCTTGTTCGCATTTGTGTTCCTCACGTGTGCCCCAAAGAATGAGGTGATTTGGTAAAATGCTATGCCTAAGATTACTATCCGAGTGCCGGCGGCGGGGTGGTTCAAATAGCCTCGGATATCACCTCATTATGTCCGGTCGTGATGGTCAAGTGGATTAAGGCGTCTTGTACATACCAGTTGCGTGGCACCTGGGAGTATGGGTTCGAGTCACTTCTGGGGTGTGAGTTTTCAGTTGCATATTGTCCTGGGGACCATTCAGGCTTGTTCGCATTTGTGTTCCTCACGTGTGCCCCAAAGAATGAGGTGATTTGGTAAAATGCTATGCCTAAGATTACTATCCGAGTGCCGGCGGTGGGGTGGTTCAAATAGCCTCGGCTATCACCTCATTATGTCCGGTCGTGATGGTCAAGTGGATTAAGGCGTCTTGTACATACCAGTTGCGTTGCTCCTGGGAGTATGGGTTCGAGTCACTTCTGGGGTGAGAGTTTTCAGTTGCATATTGTCCTGGGGACCATTCAGGCTTGTTCGCATATATATATATATATATATATATATATATATATATATATATATATATATATATATATATATATATATATATATATATATATATATATATATATATATATATATATAATGAAGGTGAAAACATGGGGGGATACATAAGGGATAAACATAGGGGCTGCAGAAGGCTTATTGGCCCATACGAGGCATCTCCTATCTAAACACAAAGATTAATCCAGTGTAATTGGCCTGTTATGTTGGACATTGTCTTCTGTGTTGGCATCGATATGTTCTTGTCTTGTCCTTACTCTCATGGTGGGTAGAGTAAATAGTTCCGTGATTTGGGTGTTCATGGTAGGTCGCTCTATTCTTATGTGAATTGCCTCAAGAATTTGTAATCTTCTTGAATCTTGGGTTTTGTCTATTATGCAAGTATTCTTGTTCAACATTTCTCTTGTTAGAGTAATGTCATGGGCTTGTCTCATGTGATTCCTAGGGGCACCAGATTGAAGATGGCATGACATGCCATCTTCAATGGCATGTCATGCCATCAATGGCTCTTTCCTATCGTCATGTTACTTCAGTACATCTACAACATCTAGATACTACAAGAAAGTGTAATACATATTTGGTCAGATAAGTTTTGCCAGGCGCAAACGTATCACACACTCGCTCTCCACCTCCCCCCTCCCCCTAGTCGCCGATCACCAAATTAGCATTTCCAGCCTTCCCGCTTCTGATTGGTGAATCGACGTCTGCACCACTGCAATTCTGCACCTCAGCGCCATCTACCTAGCCGATGTCTGGGCCTGCACCAGCCATTGGAGTCAGAATATTCTGTGCTCTCAAGCTGAAACAACCATCTGATATACGCTCTGTCTATTAGTGGATGTTCTCAGTCAGCGCTTTATTCTCAGCACCTGTTAATTTCATTTTGTCTTTATCCATTTTAGAGTAATGTCACAACTATATTATTTTATGTTATTTTTTAAATCTTGTGAGTTTGCACTGTACATAGCCAAGGAATTGTCTTATTCTTAATTTGTTGTAAATTTAATTAAAGTTTCATTGTTCATACTATTTGTTTTGCTTGTTTTACCTTACTTTGCCACAGGACACAACAGCTACACAGTCATCTTTTTTTTTTTTTAAATGTGATAGGCATTGACACCAGCCATTGGGAGGACTGCTGAATACCTTTATATTTATATATATATATATATATATATATATATATATATATATATATATATATATATATATATATATATATATATATATATATATATATATATATATAAACTGAAAACTCCACACCCCAGAAGGATTCGAACCTAGACAGCCAGGAGCACTATGCTGTGCTATGCACATGTCATACCTGGTTCCTTAACCACTCAACCACCGTGACTGTTCAAAAGACATTGGTAGCCGAGGCAATTTCACCAACATCCCGACAGCACTTGGTGTTAAGCTTGGAAATAGATATTTTATCGAATCACCTCACCTTGTGGGGCCACGTGAGCAACACAATTGCGAAAAAGCTTGAATGATCCCTAAGCATATATGCAACCTAAAACTCCACACCCCAGAAGGATTCGAACCCAGACAGCCAGGAGCACTACGCACATGGCATACCTGGTTCCTTAACCACTCGACCACTGTGACTGTTCAAAAGACAATGGTAGCCGAGGCTATTTCACCAACATCCCGACAGCACTTTGTGGTAAGCTTGGGCATAGATATTTCATCGAATCACCTCACTTTGTGGGGCCACGTGAGCAACACATGTGGAGGACTACAGGATCCGTGGTAGGTCAAGATGACTTCCCGGTTGCAATTCTTCTAACCATGTCGTAGCTCAGTCGATTAAGGCAGCGTCTGGGATCCTCTAGGACGTAGGTTCGAACCCTTGTCACGGACCTTGTGGATTTATTTATCCCCTATCTAACTTATGGTATCTGTGCATGGGGTTCAACCTCTGCAAACTACCTCAAGCCCATCATCACCCAGCAAAAATCTGCTATCAGAACAACAACAAACTCTGCTTTCAGACAACACTCAGCTCCCTTGTTTAAATCCCTAAATATACTAAACATAAATTCACTCCACACATTCTCTTGTGCCAATTACATTTACAAAACCCTTTTCTTAAGTGCAAACCCTGTTCTGAAACTCTTTCTGGACAAATGCAAGCCACCACTTGCGGGCTGCTCATGCCCGTGCCACCTTTTGGGTGGCTTCATGTTCATCTTAACACATTCACGTGGGAGACATCTCCCGTCATGCAGGGGGCAGTCGCACCTCCACAAATCTCCAGTATCATCTATTGATACTGGTGATGGCTTAAAAGGGGCCACCATGTACGGGCTATTCATGCCCGTGCCACCTTTTGGGTGGCTTCATCTTCATCTTAATACATTCACAAGGGAGACATCTCCCGTCATGCAGGGTGCAGCCGCACTTCCACAGATCTCCAGTATCATCTATTGATACTGGTAATGGTTCAACAGGGCCACCACTTACGGGCTATTCGTGCCCGTGCCACCTCTTGGGTGGCTTAATCTTCATCAATCATCAATCTTAGGTATGGCAGCCCAGATCTAGTGGGCGGAGGAGTAGGAGTAGCGGGCTGAAGTTCCCTTCTGGCTACTGAGGCGTGCGCGGCTCGCCCACGCATGCGTGAGCAGACAACCAATCAGGGCCCAGCTCTACCTAAGGTATGAAACACTCCCTCTGGCAGGCAACTTGAATTTTTGTATTATTATTATTATTAACAAGCTTAGGTATACACATTAATGTGCTGCTTCCGTATTCTATATGAAATATAGTAGTGTAGATAAAAAACTAGCTTAAGTTCATTTAATATTCCCATCTCACAGGATGGTTAGTCTCCCATGGAATCAGAGAAGCAAATGAAAAACAAAAACAAACCAACTCTGACTAAAACTCGGGTGAGAACATAAAATGTAAAGCTGATCTATTAGCCTCCACTAGCAAAATCTGGGAACAGCACAATAATATCTTCCAAGGTTCCTGAGTGTATGAAGTAATTACAGAGCTCAAAGTACCTCATACCATTTGGTCTGAAGTCACTGATAACAGGGCAATCACAGATATAGTGTTGGAGAATATGTCCCAGCTCTTGTTCACATAGTTTACAATTGAAATGTTCACCATTAGGGGGATTCATTACCTGCAGCCTCCTGCCATAGATAGCGATATCACTTTAAATGTGGTTCCCTCCACATTAATCATTTGTTAAAAAGTTTCTGTCCTGTTGCTAGAACTGCAGATTTCATAATGTAATAGTCTATGTCTGTCATCATTAAGTGTCACTGTTATGAACCCGACTCCACCGTCGGAGTACGGAGCAGCGACGTCAACGCCATCTATGAGTCCGCTCCCTAAACCCCCACAAAATGGACGACGCCATCTGGTGGTGGCAGTATGATGCCTGCAAGAGACTCTAGATTCCTGCCTTGGTCAGCCCGAAGAGTCGTTGTAGCTGACCTCTGGTGAGGTGGTGCCTGGAAATCAGCGCCATCTATTGGGATTTGAGTTGTATGTCAGTGTCAGAGTCCGTAAGTGGCATGTCCTAGTTTCACAAGTACCGGCCAGTTTACTGATGACGTGTCTATATCCAGAGGCGACTTAAGGCTGCGGTGGTACGAGGACAGTCAGTTTACCCAGGGAAGCCAATTATCCAACCCGTTCTCGCAAATTTAATAAGTCAATATTGACTTATTAAATATGTGCATAGGTGACATACTTAACATAATAGATACCCTTAAAAAGATTCATAGAAAACACCGACCTTACCTAACCTTGTTAGTATCTTAAGATAAGAATCTTATAGCTTCGTAATTACAATTATTACCTAACCTATAATAGGTATAGGTTAAGTAATAATTGTAATTACGAAGCAATAAGATGCTTATCTTAAGATACTAACAAGGTTAGGTAAGGTCGGTGTTTTCTATGAATCTTTTTAAGGGTATCTATTATGTTTAGTATATCACCTATGCACGTAGTTAATAAGTCAATATTGACTTTACGAATTTGCGAGAACGGGTTGAATTATCTCTCTACTCCATCCTGCTTTACGTGAGCAGTGAGCCGCCGCCGAAGAGGAACCGAGTAGTATCTGCTGTCTGCCTGTGAAGTGACAGTGACAGAATTTGGCGTATCCCGGGACTGGCTAGAGGAAGAGACGACCGACAGTGAGGTGCTACGGAGGAGTGTAACTAGCTAGTTATAAGACGCTCCTTCCAGGGGTTCGCTACCCTTGTATTTGTTCGTGTAGAGGCCCAGCAACGCGAGGCTGATGTTCTCTGCCAGCACCAGGCTGGAGATTGATTGTGGGCGTTCACAAGGAGCACCTAGTGAGACTGTAGACAGGCTGGCCCGTGGCTAGGGTAGACTCGTTGGTGTTTCCCAGTACTGATTGAGGACGGTACTGTGTGTTGAGGAAACACTGAAGTTGACAAGGCTGCATTGCATGAGCATCGAGGAGCGCTTAGTGTCCTATGAGTGACACTTGTGTATATATCAGTGTACTAATACTTCGCTTATGATTATATTTAAGGTGATGGGAAAGTGATATGTGATATATTGATAATTGATGAAGTGTCGTATTCCTTTAAACTCCCCCTTGTGTTTTACTTGCATTACCAAGCTCACTCCTTGAAAGCCACTACCGACTTGGGGTCGGATACTAGTACTTTGGTTCCTCCAGCAAAGAATCCGGTTGCGACCCATAGTGGCCGTAACAGTCACCTTCGTCACGTTTGTTGTCTCGAACACTCGCATATGTTAGCTTACTTCTCATTTAGGATTGTTTACCCCATCATACACATGCATAATTGTTACATGAATTATTCTAAGTTTTGTCCGAAACGCTTGACATGGTACTGTCTTCATCTGTATGAAGCTCCTCTATAGTACCTCCAGTTATGTCTTATACCTGCAGTACCTGTTTTGTTATTTGTATGTATTTTGTTATAAATAAAATATTACTCTTATAATTATTATAATAATCTCTTTTGAATTCGATAACAATTACTAAAGTTATCCCAAAAAATCTTTCTCTTACAGGAATAAAGGGATTGTAAATAAATTTGATAGACTTAAACAAAATATGTACAAAAATTATGTTTGGCAGCAGGCGTTCCTTAAAGTATTTCTTCTTTTAGAATACTTCTACTATTCCATAAAAAATATAACCCTTGATATTTTACATACATATAATTAATTAGGCGGAAGGTGTTACACACTCCTATAATGAAAAAAATAAATATTTATATATAATGTTTTGAGTTTTGTGGCATGCAGGGTCATTGTGCATGTTACGGACTCGTCACCTTCGTCAGTGTAGTGGCAATTCCAGCGCCATCTATGGGTCTGCACTCCAACCCCCCTGATATTGGACGCAATGTGGACAATGCCATCTATTCGTGGTGGCGTAGCAGCGATCAATGGCTCTGGTTTCCTGCCTTGGTCAGACAGAGAGGTCGTTGTGGATGACCTCTGAGGTGGCGGATCAAGAGCAGCGCCATCTGTTGTGCTACAGGGCATGATGTCAACTCCCAGGTGAATGAGTGTCACCACATCGTTTCCCAGTGTACCGTCAATTTAACTGATGACGTTTTATATCCACAGAGGTGACGGTGTGGAGGCAGCAGTACTGTAGAAGGCAGTTTACCTTGGGCAGTCCACATACTCTCAACTTGGTCCTGGAAGACGACCTAGTAAGCCGCCGCCAATCTACAGTGTTTGCTGCAAGTGTACGCAAGAGTTGATAGAGATCGGCGTACCTGGGAATTGACTTAGGAGAGTGACGAATGACAGTGAGGTGCCTATAGTGAAGTGCTGCTAGCCGGTCACTAGAGGCTTCTGCCAGGGGTTAGCTACCCCTGTATCTGGTTGGTGACCCCGATCAGCATGTGGCTGAAGTCCTCTGCCAGCGAGTAGCTGGAGAGCGATAGTGGGGGGTAGGCACCTCGTGACACTGTCGGTGGATTGGCCCACGTACAAGGTGAACTCGCCAGTGTTTTTTTTAGTAAGAGTGGACGAGGTACTAGGTGGTGGAAACACTAGGATTGACGAACACTGCATTGTATGCGTTTTGAGTGTCTTGTGTGAAAGCGACACTCTTGTAAGTACGTGTAATCATAGTCTCTTTATTCTAATATAAGGTAAAGGTGTAAATATATTTAAAAAGGGAACTGTGTATTGTTCATCCTCCCCACTTTCTCTTTATCGCACTATATAACCAATTCTTTAAAGTGTACTACCAATTTGGGGTCGGATACTATAAACGAGGTTCATCCATCAAGACTCTGGTGACTGGTGCATAGTGGCCGTAGCAGTGCATAAACGTGTGTTTTTTACCCGAGGGGGCACTAACACCAGTGGCCTCGACGAGGACAGGAAGCCGGCGTTTTGTCAAAGGTCACCCCAATTGCCTTGATGGTCTTTTCCCGTTGTACTTTAAAATGTAACACTTTTGTCATTTACTCTTAACTGTAAGAGGTGAAGCCTAGCCCCTGGATCTGTGAACCTTTGCTTAGTCAATACATCCTACATTATAATTCTTGAACTAGGTTCTTAGTCACGAGCTACATTATTATTCATGGTCTACATAATTATTCATTGGTGTTATAATTATGCTTGAAGTCTAAAGAAGTCTATTATTAATGATGTTAACAGAGTCCATTTTATGTGGAGTCTATCTCATGTTGGCCTCCGAATGCATGATAGCGCTGATTTAGCCAAAGAATCTGCCTTTAAAGGAAAAATAGAGTATAATCTTGGATTGTCAATGAGCAATCTGAGAGCAGCAGTACACCAAGAACTTCAACAAATCTTGTAGATCTGAGGCAAAGTGAAATAGACACCAGTAATTCCATCTATCATCATGCAAGAGGAGTCGCACATCTATGGTTCATCCAATAAAATCAGCAGACTTCTAGATGTTACTACTGCTCGGCTTAGACGCGGTTACAAGTATCTCTGGGAATTCTCATTATCTGCTGATGTAGACCTTACCAAATTTAATCTGTGTCAACAAAATTATTCGCACACCCTCCGTCACTGTGATGGAGTGCGGAAAGATACGTGAATTCAGACACAATTCTATAACAAATGTTCCAAAGATGTGAAAATATTTAATTCAAAATGAACTGCTACCAGAAATCCTAGCCCAATATCCCCAGTTTGCTAACTGTAGGTAGTAACTAAGTGATTGTAACCTATCCACCGCTGCCCACTGGATGGAGGGCGGTGTACAGGACAAACATATCAATTGTGACACTAGGTCTCCACATATGTCAGTTGCTTAATTTAGAAACTGTACTTGTGGTCGATCTCGAACCCATTGATGATATGACGACTTATACTGAATTTTGTAACTAGCTCATAAAAATTATAACTTGCTTAGCTAAATGAATTGTGGGGTTCAGTCCCTGAGCCCATTATGTGCCTCTGTACCCCTTTCCACTACCGCCCACAAGATGGGTATGGGGTGCATAATAAATGAACTAATCTAACATGAAGTCTCAGCATAACTGCATCATTTTCGTACCATCATATTTAGTTACATTTTGTCGCTTGGTCTTAAATGTGTCTTAGGAATGGATATGCTAATTTCTCATTGAAAATATGCCTATTTAATTGAGTGATTTCATAATTTTGTTAAATATAAATTGAGGAATTAAATGTTTAAGCTTATTTACATATATGCTGATTTGCATGATGAATTTCAGTAATATGCAAATTATTTTACAGGCTTCTACAATAATGCATCAAAGAATTAGACTATTGTTTAATTTACATATTCAGTTATTTTAGTTTACAATTTGCCCCTGATTTGCATAGATTAGTGTAATAGATTAAATGCAACTTGTTTACATAATCACCATACATTAGGAGTTAGATATTAACTCGTTTGAATGCAGAACACCCTTGTATCCAGCCATTGGACTTAGCAGCCCATCCTCCGAATCGACTATGTTTTAATACTAAATGTAATAAGTACAATCCTGACTATCGGCATAGTACATAAATACACTTAATCGCCAACATCGCTCCCAAATGTTGTGAATATTAGAGTTTATCTGAAAAGCTGTATAGAAAACCACGACCTAACCTAACCTTGGGAGTGTAGGACAAGCATGTAAATACCATTTATTACTTCTTAATTACAGTTAGTACTTAACCTATAGCTATATTGATATAACAATTTTATAAAACTAATAAAACAAAACTAGTCTTTCAATAAATTATAAAGTATTCAGGATATTTTCAAATTTTATATAAATCTCTATTATATAATTAAACTGAAAAATATATTCTTGATATATAAAACTTGTGTATGTAGAATTGAACATATAAACTTCAACCTAAAAGTTTTGAGTGTATTAATATAAAATGAGGAGAATATATGGGGGAGGTAAATGTAACAGCACAATTAAGTGTATTTATGTACTATGCAGACAATCAGGAATGTACTTACTTCATTTAGTATTAAATCCCCCCTCCCCGCTCAGCTCGTTGTCGCCGTGTGGGGGCTTCGTGGGCGGCTGCTGGAGTGTGATGCTCCTTAGGACAGTCCTCTGTCCTTTTCTAGCCTTGTGCTCCTGCTGCCGTCCTCTCCAATTCTGCTGGGCACCTTTTCCTTTTCCTTCTGTTTCGTTTTTCTCCCCCCTCTTCTCCTATCTGCTTGCCGTTTCCTGCCGACCTTTTGCTCGTTCTGGTTCTTCCATGGACTTCTTCTATTTTGACGCCCGGGTGCTTGAGGAGGCATACTCATGCACCCGTAGAACTGCAGTACCCGACGTCGAGAGCGAGGGGAACCTTTCATTGTCAATCCCCACTTCGTCACTGAACCCGATCTCGACGGACTGTCGGTTTCTTAAGGTGGCGTTTGTGGGGCGTATACTCACGACGCACCCCTAGGAGGCCCCGACAAGATCGGCGATAGCTTCTTGTTGGGTGTCCTGCCTCTAATTGTGGCTCCATGGTGGGTGTGGGGGCACATTCGTGAGTGAACTCTTAATTTCGTCAAGATGATAACCCCTGTTTCGGCTGCTTCTGGCTTACCTTTTCAGGCTCGTGGGGTGGGCGACCAAGCCCCCGAGTCGGTCCGTATTGGAAGACCGGGCTCTGTAGCCTCCGCTGCATTGGGCCCCGACCTTGCTCCTCCTTTGGCCTCTCTGACTCCTTCCCCTGGCTCCCCTCCCTCCTCTGTGGTTGGGTCGAGCCCCAAGCCCCCAGTGGTGACTACCTCGTCCCCTGGCGCGGCTCCTTCTCTAGTTGTAACTACTGCGCCTTTTAACCCCTCTCTCTCTGGGGGTTCTCACCGCCGTCCTCGTCACGGCCGCCCTCGCTCGATTCCTTCCAGTTCTGCTACCTATCAAGCCTTGTTTGGTCCCGCTTCGTGGGCCAAATATTTTGATCTCCTCCCTCTTGATTCTGCGCCTCCTGACGATTTCTCCCTTCATCGACATCTCATTGATTCCGTGGATGCCTCCATTACTTTTAACCCCACTCGTCTCGGTACACGTGTCGTTGCTGCTCCTTCTCAGGATGCTGCTTCCCGCTTGGCTGCCTTATCCTGCCTTGGCGAGACCCCCGTTCGGGTCTCGAAGAACGCTCAATTGAATGCCAGTGTTGGCACTATTTTGCTCCCGCCCCATGTTGCAACCGGTGTTCGGGACCTGCGCGACTGCCACGACGATATTCGCCATATCCTCGCTGCCCAGGGCCATTCTATTCTCCAGGTGGGCACGTTTACTCGTCCCCCTCGTGGTAGTCGCCGTCAGCCCCTCCGGGTTGTGAAGATTACCTTTGATGGTAGGACCCTTCCACCCTCTGTCATTCTTGCTGGTGCCAGGTGCTCTGTCCAGGAGTACATTCCTTCTCCTCGGCTCTGCAACAAGTGCTGGAGGTTTGGGCATGGTGCCCTCCGCTGCTCCGGGACTGTCTCTCTCTGTCCTTTGTGTGGTGGCGAAGGTCACTCTAAGTCGGAGTGCACTTCTCCCCAGGCTCGTTGCCTCAACTGCGGTGAGGCCCATCCTACCTTCTCCCGTGCGTGTGTCCATTACAAGCTTGAGGCAGCCGTCCTCAACCTGAAGCACCGGGAGCGTTTATCTTTTCCTGAGGCGAGGCGCCAGGTTCGCCGGCTCCCGCCTTATGCTAATATCTCTTATGCTCGCGTGTTGCGCTCTTCCTCTCCTCGTCCTTCCCGCCTTCCTCAGACTCACAACCGTTTCCGGGCCTTGGACCCTGATGCGCCCACTGCCCCCTCCTCTGTTCCTTTGGGTTCTCTCCCGAAGGATCCTCCTCCTGGTCCTCTGTCTGGGGTTCCCCTTCCTTCTACCCGGTCTGTCGTGTCTTCTGTGTCTTCTTCCTCGTCCCCCTCCGATCCTCCTTCCCATCCTCTTCCTCCATCTATTGGCTCTCCCCACCGCCTGTCGGTGCGGGCGGATGTCCATCGCTCTCCTAACGGCCGTCGTGTGTGCTCTCGTTCGGCTTCTCCTGTTGAGACACTGGAATCCGTTGCCCGGTACGTAGTTGCTGGGACACCGGTCTCTTTAAGTCAGAAGCGTAAGCCTGGCTCCTCTCCTTCCTCTTCCCCGGCGGGTAAGAAGGCTTCGCTTTCTTCCTCAGCTCCTCCTTCTGGCTCTGTTGCTCCTTCCCCTCCCATTTCAGTGCTTGCGCCCCCTGTTCCTGCTATGGAGGTTTCTTTGGCCCCTGCTTCCCTTTCGGTTGCTGCTCTTGCTGGGGTGCGCTCCCCTCTTTCTACTCCCCCTCCTCCTGCTGCTGTCCTTGACGGCTCCTCTCCGTTGTCTCCTCCTCTTCCTCCTCCTCCTCCAGACCCTGCCCGCCCACCTCTGCTCTGTTCTCCCGTTTCCTTCCCTCCGTCTTTGCTCAGTTTACCCATGCCCCCTAACCCTGACTTTGCTGACCCTGATCCCGACCCTGATATTCTTTAACGTGCTCTGTTGCTCTTTCGCCTTTGTTTCTTCCTTGTTCTCTGGTTTTGTCCTTTCTCTTCTCGTCGTTGTCCATTCTTCAATGGAACGTTCGAGGTTATTACGCCAATTTCCTCGAACTCCAACTTCTGATTTCGCGGTTTTCGCCCCTTTGTGTCTGTCTCCAGGAGCCAATGCTTGGTGCTCGTCCTGGTCGTTTTCGTGGCTATTCCTTTCTCTCCCCCCCCCCAGCCATTGCTGGGGCTTCTAATTCTTCTGCTCTTTTGATTCGGGCTGATGTTCCCTTTGTTCCTTTACTTTTTCCTTCGCCTCTCCATTGTTCTGCTGCTCGTATCTTTGTGGGGAAATGGTACACAGTTTGTTCCATTTATCTCCCCCCGAGTGTCCCGCTCTCTCTTCCTGATTTGAAACACCTCCTGGACTCCTTGCCGGAGCCTGTGCTCCTGCTGGGTGACTTCAATTGTCGTCATTCTCTTTGGGGTGACGTTCTGACGAATACCCGGGGTCGCCTCCTTGAGCCGTTTCTCCTCTCTTCTTCCCTGTCTCTTCTGAATTCTGGTGAGCCCACTCATTTGGACTCTCGGACTCGCACCCTTTCTTGTCTTGATCTTTCTCTCTGCTCTTCTTCTCTTTACTTAGATTTCACGTGGCAGGTTCTTGATGACCTCCATGGAAGTGATCATTTCCCCATCCTTGTTTCCTTTTTCTCTTTTCGCCCTTCCCTCTCTTTCCCTAGGTGGCAGTTTGCTAAGGCAGACTGGTCCCTATTTACCCTCAGTGCTGCTCTCCCTGACCTCTCCCTTCTGCCTCTCTCTCGCGCTCTCCTCCTTTTTCATGACACTGTCTTCAACGCTGCCCTCCGCTCTATTCCTCGCTCTTCCTCTCGGGGTCCACGGAAGTGCGTTCCCTGGTGGAATGCGGACTGTGCTCGGGCTGTCCGCTGTAAGCGTGCAGCCTGGAAGAGGCACCGCCGTAGGCAGACGACCGATTCTTTTCTTTTCTTTCGGAAAGCGAGTGCGGTGGCCCGTAGGGCCATCCGTACGGCTAAACGTGAATGTTGGGCATCTTATGTCTCAACAATTACGTCCGAGACCCCTCTGGCCCAGATCTGGAAGCGTATCCGCAAGATAGCGGGTAAGTTCGTTCCCGATGTTTCACCGGTCCTTCACCTCCATGATACTCTTGTGGCGGACCCGTTGCAGGTCGCTTCCGAACTGGGTTCCCATTTTTCTTCTGTTAGCTCTGGTCTTCATCTTCCCCAATCTTTCCTTCTTCGTAAACCTGTCCTTGAGTCTCGTCCTTTAGATTTCTGCACTCATCTTCAGCTTCCCTATAATGATCCCTTCTCTCTCTCTGAACTTCGTTCTGCCCTGGCCCTCTGCGGTTCTATGGCGGCGGGCTCCGATGGTATTCATTATGAGATGCTTCGCCATCTCCCTCCGAGCACGTCTCAGTATTTACTGAGTCTGTATAATCGGATCTGGGAGTCGTCGTCAGTCCCTGAGGACTGGCTCGATGCCGTTGTCCTCCCTGTTCGCAAACCGGGGTCTCTGGGTACTTCCCCTAAGGACTTTCGCCCTATTGCTCTCACAAGTTGTGTCTGCAAACTCTTTGAACGTATGGTTAACGTTCGTCTGATGTGGTTCCTGGAACACCATCACCTCCTCTCCCCTTCTCAATTTGGTTTCCGCAAGTGCCGCAGCACGACAGATGTCCTGGTGAACTTGGAGGTCTATATTCGTACTGCTTTTGCTGCGAAGACCTCCGTTGTTGCCGTCCTTTTTGACCTAGAAAAGGCTTACGACACCACTTGGCGTTATCATATCCTATCTCAACTTCATTCTTTTGGCCTTCGTGGTCATCTCCCTCTCTTTCTCCGCAGCTTCCTCTCTCGTCGTTCCTTTCGGGTGCGCCTTGGTACCGCTCTCTCTCCCTCTTTTCAGCAATACGAAGGTGTACCCCAGGGTAGTGTTCTGAGCACTACTCTTTTTCTTGTTGCTTTCAATGGTCTTCTTTCCTCTCTTCCTTCTGGTGTCTTCTCCGCTCTCTATGTCGATGATCTTACCCTTTGTTGTCAGGGTGATGATTCGCCTCTCCTTCAACGCCGGCTTCAACTTGCAATTGATGCCGTGTCGTCTTGGGCCACAGGTCATGGCTTCAAGTTCTCTACTTCTAAGACTTGTGCCATGACTTTTACGCGGAAACGGGTTGTTCTTCGTCCCTCTTTGTCACTTTATGGTCATCCCCTTGAATACAAAGATTCCGCGAAGCTTTTGGGGTTATTCCTTGACACTCGTTTGTCTTGGTCTCCCCATATCTCTTACCTCCGTGTTGAGTACTCTAAGGCCCTTACCCTCCTTCGGGTCTTGTCCCATACTTCTTGGGGGGCAGATAGGCGCACTCTCCTTGCTTTACATTCCTCTCTCGTCCTGTCTAAGCTCGATTATGGTTGCCCTGCTTACTCGTCTGCTTCTCCTTCTACTCTTCGCCGTCTTGATGCTTTGCACCATACTGGGTTGCGCCTCAGTTCTGGTGCCTTTCGTTCGACTCCCATCCTTAGCTTGTATGTTGACACTGGCTTCCTGTCTCTCCAGGACCGCCGTGATCGCTACTGTCTTCGCTATCTTGCGCGGTCCTTGCAACATCCTTCCTCTCGCCTCTGTCGTGCTTTAACTTTTACCCCTCCTGCGGTTCCTGTTCCTCTTCACCACCTCCCTCTTTCTGTCCGGTTATCTCGCCTACAGGATTCTCTCTCCGTTCGTATTTCTGATGTTTCTCCTCGTGTTGTTCCTTCTTTGCCCCCGTGGAGGGTCCCTCTTCCGCGGTTTTGTACTTCCTTGACCCGTATCACTAAAGCTTTTACCCCTCCTACGGTTCTAAAACGCCTTTTCCTCGAGCACTTTTCTTCTCACTCCCGCTCCGTTTCTGTCTTCACCGATGGGTCTAAGTCAGCGGACGGTGTTGGCTACTCTGTTGTTTTTCCTGATCGCACTTATATGTGTCGCTTGCCTCCGGAGACTAGCATCTTTACAGCAGAACTTTATGCTATTCTCTATGCTCTTCGTCTCCTGCTTTCTCGTTGTCAGTCTTCCTTTGTGGTTGTTGTTGACTCTCGTAGTGCCCTCATGGCTCTCGGGTCCTTTAATCCGGTTCATCCAGTAGTTGTCGAGATCCAGCATTGGCTGTTTCTCGTTCACAGTAAATTTAAGTCGGTTGAGTTTTGTTGGGTTCCCAGCCATATTGGTGTGTCTTTAAATGAGCGTGCGGATGCTGCCGCTAAGGAAGCTGTCCGCTCTTGTCCCATCTCTCGTAAAGGCATTCCGTATTCCGACTTTTACCCAGTTATCCATTCCTCAGTTCTTACCCGTTGGCAGGCTTCTTGGTTGTCTGTTACTGGTAACAAGCTACGTACTCTTAAATGTTGTGTTTCCTCGTGGCCGTCCTCCTTCCACCGTAACCGGCGGTGGGAAACAGCTCTGGCGAGGTTGCGTATTGGCCATACTCGCTTAACCCATGGTCACTTGATGGAGCGCCGCCCTGCTCCTTATTGTCCTAGTTGCATTGTCCCTCTTACGGTCGTGCATGTCCTTCTTGAATGTCCTGACTTCCAGGACGAGCGTGTGTCTTGCTTTCCGACCGCCCCTCGCGGTCACCTGTCCCTCGATAGAATTCTTGGTGACTCGGATACTTTTGATATCGTTCGCCTTATGCGTTTTTGTTCTCGTATTGGCATCCTTGGTGATATTTAGCGCCCTCTGATTATTTTGCGTATTTGATGGTGCTACATAGCCTTCCCGGTTTGGTGCCTTCTTTTGATAATTACTTACTTACTTACTTAGTATTAAATCGTACTGTCTATCCGGAGGAAGGGTCGCTTAGAGACAAACACGACACAATCTGGGCAGTTTTGCCATCCATTCACAGTATTTGTAAATGACGTCTATATATTATAGATTGCAGTCAAATGTTTATTTATCTATTTATTTATGTATATACAAGGTGCTCATGGCTTCTATTACACCTATCAAGGAAGAGTTTCAACTCGGGATTAGCATTTAGGAACAAGGTTTTGTACTTGTAAATAGCACATGAGAATGTGTGGAGTGATTGCATGTTTAGCATGTTTAGGGACTTAAACAAGGGGGCTGTGTGTTGTCTCAAGACAAAGTTTGTTCTGATAGCATATTTTTGCTGGGTGATGATGGAGTTGAGGTAGTTTGCAATGGGTTTAATCCCATGCACAGATACCGTATGGTAGATAGAGATAGATTAGTGCGTACTATAGTATGAGAAGAGCAGAATGGGGAACATAATATCTGATTTCTGAGAGAATACCAACCGTTTATGAGACTTTTTGGTTGTGTGTTGTATATGTGACCATATTGTCCCGACCATGTAGGTGATGACGTCATCATCACAAACCAAGAAGAATCAGTCATAAGATGATGACGTCATCATCATGACTCAGCCATAAGATATCCGTAAACTATTATTGGGATATATTTTACAATTTTTTTAAATATTTGTTCCCAAAAATATAGACGAGTACAACATAATTAACATAAAAGTTCAAACGTTTCATGAAAACTTTAATGAAATTCCTCTTCCTATAAATTCATCTTTTAATAACAATGGATCATTTACGAATCTTAATATCATTAAAAAGATTTAAATTTCAACTAATTATGTAATGGTTAAGAATACTAACTCACATACAAAACTGTTTCATTTTATTGGAATAAACAAGTTTACCATAACGTCAGGATTACACTGCATGGTTTCCCCCTGAGATATGTAAGCTGGATTAATTCATGTAAAATTATTGAATGTATAAATTTTTTGAAAAATTGTAATTGGATCTTTATGTATAAAAAGTAATTGAATTTTATAATATAAATATGAGCCCAGGAATATTTAACTTCATAATTGGTAAGATATGTGATGAACAAGATGTTAAGGGTTGGTTCTGATGGGCGGCCGCTCAGGACTCCATGGCAGAGAGCTGGGGACTCTTGTCACCATCATCAAAATCAGGCACCAGACAGGAAGGGCGAAACAACAGACAGGAGCATGGTCAATCTAAACAACCCAAGGCTCCAGTAATGAGGCAATTTAGCCAATAGTAGCAGCCACCAACCACCTGATGGTAGCTGTGACCTAGAGTCCTATGTTTGAGTGGGGCTTGAGTGGTTGAGGAGGACTCCTGGAGGCTCCATGGCTGCTCCTCCAGCGTGGCGACTTGCTGCCGCTGGTTCGCTGGAGTTATCCGCTGGCTTTCCTCCAAATAACCAGACCTAGCCTGTTTACAAGCCAGGGCTCTTGGTGGCGGCCCTCACATTTGTTACCCTCACCGTCTGCACCTCATCCTGGTGCATTTCCCGCTTGTTGCATGCACTTGCCTAACCTCACTCTCTTGGTGGGTGTGGTGAGGAGTCTTTCCGGTGTTTTTTATTGGTGATGGCTTCCTACCTACAGCTTCTTCGTTCCTCTTGGAGCCTTCTTGTGGTTCCTGCTCCACTTTATTCTCGTCGGGTGGCTTTATTTATTGAGTTTGTGGGGTTTCTCCATTGTTTTCCTGCAAGCCGGAGGAGGTCTAGTTCTCTCTCATATTGACCTGCATCTAGTTCCTGGTCGCCTGGTGGGGGCGACGAGTTGGTTCTATTGCGGACTTTTGTGATTGGCTGGGTACTGCTGCTGGTACTTGTAGTTGGTTGTTGTTACTGGTACTTGTGGCTGGTTGTTTGATGGTGATCCACGTCCCGAGTGATAAGACTCGGGGACGTGGATCACCTAATTCACCTGTGCTCGAGTGGCAGCTCGGGGAAGGCTTAAAGTTCCAGTTGGGCAGCAGTTAGGTGCCTCTGGAATCCTTCTCTATTGGGGCTGGCTCAGTAGTTCAGTTGATAGAGCGACCGTCTTCCGGTCGCTCAGGTGTTCGAGGTTCCTAGTGCCCAGGTGAATGACATGGTATTATCCACAGTATTGTGGATAATACTTGTTAAGTTAGTTTAATATTCACAGTAGAACCCATTCCTGATCAAGCCGGGACTTGCAGGGACAAACATCACTGGGCAGCTGTTGGTGTTGGCGCTGAAGGTAGAGTCTGCTGGCGTTCTCCTACTCTAAACTGCAACAGGATCACAAGGTATGTGGCGACGAAGCTGGCAATCTGCAACCATCAACCAAAAAAAGATTGCAAATTATGATAACGTATAAATGCAATATTTAGAATATTCTACTACAGACTAAGGCATAACTTATTCAACTAAGTAAGGCAGGCATTCTCAACCGGGGCCATATACTACTGTCCCTGTGTAAATAATATACTATCGCCCATATTATATAAATGGAAGACATAAACGGGATTTTCTTAAAAAAAATTATTATTTCTATATAATTCATTTATAAATTAAAATATACAGATTTGCATTTTAACCTGATTTATTCCAATTACATGTTCCTTCTTCAGTTACATGTTCCTTCTTCAGTTACATGTTCCTACTTCAGTTTGACATAAAAATGTTGCGTTGTGTATATAAGCAACCTGTCCTCCTACAACCTGTCCTCCTACAACCTGTCCTCCTACAACCTGTCCTCCTACAACCTGTCCTCCTACAACCTGTCCTCCTACAACCTGTCCTCCTACAACCTGTTCTCCTACAACCTGTCCTACAACAACCTGTCCTCCATCAACCTATCCTCCTACAACCTGTCCTCTTACAACCTGTCTTCCTACAACCTGTCCTCTTACAACCTGTCTTCCTACAACCTATCCTCCTACAACCTGTCCTACAACCTGTCCTCGTACAACCTGTCTTCCTACAGCCTGTCATCCTACAACCTGTCCTTCTACAACCAGTCCTCCTACAACCTGTCCTCCAACAACCTGTCCTCCTGCAACCTGTCCTCCAACAACCTGCTCTCCTGCAACCTGTCCTCCTACAACTTGTCCTCCTACAACCTGTCCTCCTACAACCTGTCCTCCAACAACCTGTCCTCCTACAACCCGTCCTCCTACAACTTGTTCTCCTACAACTTGTCCTCCTACAACCTGTCCTCCTGCAACCTGTCCTCCTACAACCTGTCTTCCTTCAACCTGCCCTCCAACAACCTGTCCTCCTACAACCTGTTCTCCTACAACCTGTCCTCCAACAACCTGTCCTCCTACAACCTGTTATCCTACAACCTGTCCTACAACCTGTCCTCGTACAACCTGTCTTCCTACAGCCTGTCATCCTACAACCTGTCCTTCTACAACCAGTCCTCCTACAACCTGTCCTCCAACAACCTGTCCTCCTGCAACCTGTCCTCCAACAACCTGCTCTCCTGCAACCTGTCCTCCTACAACTTGTCCTCCTACAACCTGTCCTCCTACAACCTGTCCTCCAACAACCTGTCCTCCTACAACCCGTCCTCCTACAACTTGTTCTCCTACAACTTGTCCTCCTACAACCTGTCCTCCTGCAACCTGTCCTCCTACAACCTGTCTTCCTTCAACCTGCCCTCCAACAACCTGTCCTCCTACAAACAACCTGTCCTCCTACAACCTGTCCTCCAACAACCTGCTCTCCTGCAACCTGTCCTCCTACAACTTGTCCTCCTACAACCTGTCCTCCTACAACCTGTCCTCCAACAACCTGTCCTCCTACAACCCGTCCTCCTACAACTTGTTCTCCTACAACTTGTCCTCCTACAACCTGTCCTCCTGCAACCTGTCCTCCTACAACCTGTCTTCCTTCAACCTGCCCTCCAACAACCTGTCCTCCTACAACCTGTTCTCCTACAACCCGTCCTCCAACAACCTGTCCTCCTACAACCTGTTATCCTACAACCTGTCCTCCAACAACCTGTCCTCCTACAACCTGTCCTTCAACAACCTGTCCTCCTACAGCCTGTCCTCCTACAACCTGTACACCAACAATCCGTCCTCCTACAACCTGTCCTACAAACTGTCCTCCAACAACCTGTCCTCCTACAACCTGTCCTCCAACAACCTGCCCCCCTACAACCTGTCCTCCTACAACCCGTCCTCCTGCAACCCGTCCCCCTACAACCCGTCCTCTTACAACCTGTCCTTCTACAACCAGTACCCCTACAACCTGTCCTCCTACAACCCGTCCACCTAAAACCCGTCCTCCTACAACCCGTCCTCCTACAACCTGTCCACCTACAACCTGTTCTCCAATAACCCGTCGTCCTACAACCCATCCTCCTACAACCTGTCCTCCTACAAGCTGTCCTCCTACAACCTATCCTCCTACAACTTGCCTTCCTACAACCCGTCCTCCTACAACCCGTCCTCTTACAACCTGTCCTTCTACAACCTGTCCTCCTACAACATGTCCTCCTACAACTCGTCCTCCTAAAACCCGTCCTCCTACAACCTGTCCTCCTACAGCCTGTCCTCCTACAACCTGTCCTCCTACAGCCTGTCAGGTATCCCAAAGGATACCTGATCAACCAGGCTGTGACTCATACGTCTGGCTGCGAGCAGCCGCGTCCAACAGCCTGGTTGATCAGTCCAGCAACCAGGAGGCCTGGTCGACGACCGGGCCGCGGGGACGCTAAGCCCCGGAAGCACCTCAAGGTAACCTCAAGGTAAGGTAACCCGTCCTCCTACAACCTGTCCTCCTACAACCTGTCCTCCTACAACCTGTCCTTCTACAACTTCTCCTCCAACAACCTGTCCTCATACAACCTGTCCTCCTACAACCTGTCCTCCTACAACTTCTCCTTCAACAACCTGTCCTCCTTCAACCAGTCTTCTTTCAACCTTCCCTCCAACAACCTGTTCTCCTACAACCTGTCCTCCAACAACCTGTCCTCCTACAACCCGTCCTCCTTCAACCTGTCCTCCAACAACCTGTCCTCCTACAGCCTGTTCTTCTACAACCTATCCTCCTACAACTTCTCCTCCAACAACTTGTCCTCCTACAGACTGTTCTCCTACAACCTGTCCTCCTACATCCCGTCCTCCTACAACCCGTCCACCTACAACCCGTTCTCTTACAACCTGTCCTGTTACAACCTGTCCTCCTACAACCTGTCCTTTTACAACCTGTCTTCCTACAACCCGTATTCGTTCAACCTGTCCTCCTACAACCTGTCATCCTACAACCTGTCCTCCAACAACCTGTCCTCCTACAACCTGTCCTTCAACAACCTGTCCTCCTACAGCCTGTCCTCCTACAACTTGTACTCCAACAATCCGTCTTCCTACAACCTGTCCTACAAACTGTCCTCCAACAACCTGTCCTCCTACAACCTGTCCTCCAACAACCTGCCCCCCTACAACCTGTCCTCCTACAACCCGTCCTCCTGCAACCCGTCCCCCTACAACCCGTCCTCTTACAACCTGTCCTTCTACAACCAGTCCTCCTACAACCTGTCCTCCTACAACCCGTCCACCTAAAACCCGTCCTCCTACAACCCGTCCTCCTACAACCTGTTCTCCTACAACCTATCCTCCTACAACCTGTCCACCTACAACCTGTCCTCCAATAACCCGTCCTCCTACAACCCGTCCTCCTACAACCTGTCCTCCTACAAGCTGTCCTCCTACATCCTATCCTCCTACAACTTGCCTTCCTACAACCCGTCCTCTTACAACCTGTCCTTCTACAACCTGTCCTCCTACAACATGTCCTCCTACAACTCGTCCTCCTAAAACCCGTCCTCCTACAACCTGTCCTCCTACAGCCTGTCCTCCTACAACCTGTCGTCCTACAGCCTGTCAGGTATCCCAAAGGATACCTGATCAACCAGGCTGTGACTCATACGTCTGGCTGCGAGCAGCCGCGTCCAACAGCCTGATTGATCAGTCCAGCAACCAGGAGGCCTGGTCGACGACCGGGCCGCGGGGACGCTAAGCCCCGGAAGCACCTCAAGGTAACCTCAAGGTAAGGTAACCCGTCCTCCTACAACCTGTCCTCCTACAACCTGTCCTCCTACAACCTGTCCTCCTACAACTTCTCCTCCAACAACCTGTCCTCCTACAACCTGTCCTCCTACAACCTGTCCTCCTACAACTTCTCCTCCAACAACCTGTCCTCCTCCAACCTGTCTTCCTTCAACCTGCCCTCCAACAACCTGTTCTCCTACAACCTGTCCTTCAACAACCTGTCCTCCTACAACCCGTCCTCCTTCAACCTGTCCTCCAACAACCTGTCCTCCTACAGCCTGTTCTTCTACAACCTGTCCTCCTACAACTTCTCCTCCAACAACCTGTCCTCCTACAACCCGTCCTCCTTCAACCTGTCCTCCAACAACCTGTCCTCCTACAGCCTGTTCTCCTACAACCTGTCCTCCTACAACCCGTCCTCCTGCAACCCGTCCTCCTACAACCACTCCTCCTACAACCTGTCCTCCTACAACCCGTCCTCCTACAACCTGTCCTCCTTCATCCTGTTCTACTAGAACCTGTCCTCCTACAACCTGTCCTCCTACAACTTGTCCTCCTACAACTTGTCCTCCTACAACCCGTCCTCCTTCAACCTGTCGTCCTACAACCTGTCCTACAGCCTGTCCTCCAACAACTTGTCCTCCAACAATCCGTCCTCCTACAACCTGTCCTCCAACAACGTGTCCTCCTACAACCTGTCCTCCAACAACCTACCCCCCTACATCCTGCCCTACTACAACCCGTCCTCCTACAACCCGTCCTCCTACAACCTGTCCTTCTACAACCCGTCCTCTTACAACCTGCCCCCTACAACCTGTCCTCCTACAACCCGTCCTCCTGCAACCCGTCCCCCTACAACCCGTCCTCTTACAACCTGTCCTTCTACAACCAGTCCTCCTACAACCTGTCCTCCTACAACCCGTCCACCTAAAACCCGTCCTCCTACAACCCGTCCTCCTACAACCTGTTCTCCTACAACCTGTCCTCCTACAACCTGTCCACCTACAACCTGTCCTCCAATAACCCGTCCTCCTACAACCCGTCCTCCAACAACCTGTCCTCCTACAAGCTGTCCTCCTACAACCTATCCTCCTACAACTTGCCTTCCTACAACCCGTCCTCCTACAACCCGTCCTCTTACAACCTGTCCTTCTACAACCTGTCCTCCTACAACATGTCCTCCTACAACTCGTCCTCCTAAAACCCGTCCTCCTACAACCTGTCCTCCTACAGCCTGTCCTCCTACAACCTGTCCTCCTACAGCCTGTCAGGTATCCCAAAGGATACCTGATCAACCAGGCTGTGACTCATACGTCTGGCTGCGAGCAGCCGCGTCCAACAGCCTGGTTGATCAGTCCAGCAACCAGGAGGCCTGGTCGACGACCGGGCCGCGGGGACGCTAAGCCCCGGAAGCACCTCAAGGTAACCTCAAGGTAAGGTAACCCGTCCTCCTACAACCTGTCCTCCTACAACCTGTCCTCCTACAACCTGTCCTCCTACAACTTCTCCTCCAACAACCTGTCCTCCTACAACCTGTCCTCCTACAACCTGTCCTCCTACAACTTCTCCTCCAAAAACCTGTTCTCCTACAACCTGTCCTTCAACAACCTGTCCTCCTACAACCCGTCCTCCTTCAACCTGTCCTCCAACAACCTGTCCTCCTACAGCCTGTTCTTCTACAACCTGTCCTCCTACAACTTCTCCTCCAACAACCTCTCCTCCTACAACCTGTCCTCCTACAACCTGTCCTCCTACAACTTCTCCTCCAACAACCTGTCCTCCTTCAACCTGTCTTCCTTCAACCTGCCCTCCAACAACCTGTTCTCCTACAACCTGTCCTCCAACAACCTGTCCTCCTACAACCCGTCCTCCTTCAACCTGTCCTCCAACAACCTGTCCTCCTACAGCCTGTTCTTCTACAACCTGTCCTCCTACAACTTCTCCTCCAACAACCTGTCCTCCTACAACCCGTCCTCCTACAACCCATCCTCCTACAACCACTCCTCCTACAACCTGTCCTCCTACAACCCGTCCTCCTACAACCTGTCCTCCTTCATCCTGTTCTACTAGAACCTGTCCTCCTACAACCTGTCCTCCTACAACTTGTCCTCCTACAACTTGTCCTCCTTCAACCCGTCCTCCTTCAACCTGTCGTCCTACAACCTGTCCTCCTACAGCCTGTCCTCCAAAAACTTGTCCTCCAACAATCCGTCCTCCTACAACCTGTCCTCCAACAACCTGTCCTCCTACAACTTGTCCTCCAACAACCTACCCCCTACATCCTGCCCTACTACAACCCGTCCTCCTACAACCCGTCCTCCTACAACCTGTCCTTCTACAACCCGTCCTCTTACAACCTGTCCTCCTACAACCCGTCCTCCTACAACCCGTTCACCTACAACCTGTCCTCCTACAACCTGTCCTCCTACAACCCGTCCTCCTTCAACCTGCCCTCCTACAACCCGTCCTCTTACAACCTGTCCTCCTACAACCCGTCCTCCTACAACCCGTCCTCCTTCAACCTGCCCTCCAACAACCTGTTCTCCTACAGCCTGTTCTCCTACAACCTGTCGTCCAAAATCCTGTCCTCCTACAACCCGTCCTCCTACAGCCTGTCCTCCTACAACCTGTCCTCCTACACCCTGTTCTCCTACAACCCGTCCTTCTTAAACCTGTCCTCCTACAACCTGTCCTCCAACAATCCGTCCTCCTACAACCTATCCTCCTACAACCCATCCTTCTACAACCCGTCCTCCTACAACCAGTCCTCCTACAACCTGTCCTCCTACAGCCTGTCCTCCAACAACCTGTCCTCCTACAGCCTGTGCTCCTACAACCTGTCCTCCAACAATCCGTCCTCCTTTAACCTGTCCTCTAACAACCTGTCCTCCTACAGCCTGTCTTCCAACAACCTGGCCCCCTACATCCTGTCCTACTACAACCCGTCCTGCTACAACCCGTCCTCCTACAACCCGTCCTCCTACAACCTGTCCTCCTACAACCCGTCCTCCTACAACCAGTCCTTCTACAACCTGTCCTCCTACAACTCATCCTCCTACAACCCGTCCTCCTACAACTTGTCCTCCTACAGCCTGTCCTCCAGCAACCTGTTCTCCTACAGCCTGTGCTCCTACAACCTTTCCTCCAACAATCCGTCCTCCTACAACCTGTCCTCCAACAACCTGTCCTCCTACAACCTGTTTTCCAACAACCTGGCCCCTCTACATCCTGTCCTCCTACAACCCGTCTTCCTACAACCTGTCCTCCTACAACCCGTCTTCCTACATCCTGTCCTCCTACAACCCGTCTTCCTACAACCTGTCCTCCTACAACCCGTCTTCCTACATCCTGTCCTCCTACAACCCGTCTTCCTACAACCTGTCCTCCTACAACCTGTCCTCCTACAACCCGTCCTCCTACAACCCGTCCTCCTACAACCTGTCTTCCTACAACTTGTCCTCCAACAACCTGTCCTCCTACAACCTGTCCTCCTACAACCTATTCTCCTACAACCTGTCCTCCTACAACCCGTCCTCCTACAACCCGTCCTCCTACAACCTGTCTTCCTACAACTTGTCCTCCAACAACCTGTCCTCCTACAACCTGTCCTCCTACAACCTGTCCTCCTACAAAGAATGTCGCATTTCTCTCGTATGCGTGACATAAGGCCAAAAATTGTCGTACTAGAAAATGGAAGTGGCTGGCGAAAGTAACGTACTGTCCTGTTTTCTGTTTTGGGTCGTCTGGCAAGTTACGATAAGGTCACTTTATTTTGACCGTTTTCTTGACGTTGGGGCATCTTAAGAGGACGGACTGGTACAAGGCCTTGCGTCCAGCGGCCCCTGGCAGTCTCTGAACGTTAACTGCGGCGGGCGGTTGAAAGTTTCTCAATTCTCGCTTGTAATATTAAATGGAATGTAATTTTTGCCAATGATAATAACTCTTGTATAAAACTTGTGTGGATCCCATCCCATGTTCGAGTTGGAAAACATGACTTTGTAGATCGATTGGTCAATGAGGCTTGCAGGAAAGAAAACATTGATTATGACTTTGGACTTTCTAATGCAATTATTATAAACATACAAATTAAAGAAATTAATTCAGATTTAGAAGAACTAAGAAATGCCCAGAGACCTGAAAGCTGCAGTATTAAAAGTTATTACAACTTTTGTAATAATAGGTATTTGTATGGTCAGCACAGTAACCGAACCAGGCAATGTGATGTAGTCATTGCGCGAATTCGCCTTGGCTATAGACACATCTGGCAGGTTAGTGAGGCTGAGCCACTACCAGGATACTCAGATTGTAAACTCTGTGATAAACCTTTAATGCATTCACTTGAACACTATATTGTTGAACGTGAAACCGTAAAACACTTTAGACCTCCTGGCCTCTTGTACCACCAACTGTAACTATTTCATTGACTCAGGTGTTCTGGATGACATCCTAACAATTTATCCAAAATTTTTCTTGTCCGTTTTAAAGAATGAAGAACAAATTTTATTTATATTACTTCTAAGCTGCATCACTCATGAACCCATCCCTGCCCTTGTGTGGCAGTGCACAGTAAAAAGTTGTTTTCACATATCTATACATTAAAACATTGATTGTAATCATGGTATATATGTGCTGTAGCACTTATATGATATATAAGGCCTACAGGTTAGACCTATTGTTTTGTGTATGACCTGCATGACAGTGAATACCAGCATTATCCTCACTTTAGTAAGACTTAATCGAAATCCTAAGATTACCCAAAATTTTAATTAATTTTGTCAATAAAGATGCTAATAATAAATAATAATTCTCGCGGTGATAGATCTGAAGTTTACGGTATTAATGTTGTGATAATAACTGACTGAACTACGTTAAAAGGAACAAAGCATTATTTGTTTATTATGTTATCATGTCACTCCTGTCATTAATAATGACTGCTATGGACAAGTGTAGAGTGTTTGGAGGCGTGGCCGTCTTTAGGCTGTGTTGATAGTCCACGTGATCCAATACAACCTTTGTCCCCGTGGGGCAGTGGTAAGACATTCGCCCTGCGCTTTGGCCTGGGTTTGTATCCTTGCCGGGGAGGATTGACTGGGCGCCAATCCTTAACTGTAGCCTCTGTTCACCCAGCAGAGATTGGGTACCTGGTTGTTAAACGATTTGGCGGGTCGTATTCCGGGGAACATTAGGTTTAAGGACTTGCTTGAAACGCTATGCGTGCTTTTGCGCAATTGCGCAAACCATTGTAAAAACTGGAAGAGTGTTACCGTTGCACAAGATATTGCACAGCTGCCTTAGACGTTCTTAAGAAAACTAATTCAAGATTGGATCTCGATTCAAGACTAAACTGGATCAAGATTCAGCAAGTATTCTAAAAACATCACCATTGAGCAATGATTCGATTCAAAGAAGAATTCACGAAACGTCAGCTGGTGTAGAAACACTACTAGTTGCAAGTATAAAATTATAAAATTCTCACTTCAGATTGACGAATCAACAGTTAGTGAGAGTAGAACCGTTCTTATGGCATATATCAGGTATGTAGATGAACACTGCAATATGTCTGAATAAATTTCGTTCTTCAAATCCTTAAAAACCCACACAACATTCATCCATTTTCGAAGCTTTGAGATCTTGGTATGAAGACAACTAAGTATGCTTTGAAAACTTTGCATCTGCGGAAATGATGACTCGTCAGCCATCATTGTGGCATACACTATCATCATTGTGTCATACACCACCATCATTCTGTCATACACCACCATCATTGTGTCATACACAGTTATCATTGTGCCATACACCACCATCATTGTGCCATACACCACCATCATTGTGCCATACACCACCATCATTGTGCCATTCACCACCATCATTGTGCCATACACCACCATCATTGTGCAATACACAACCATCATTGTGCCATACACCACCATCATTGTGCTATACACCACCATCATTGTGCCATACACCACCATCATTGTGCCATTCACCACCATCATTGTGCCATACACCACCATCATTGTGCCATACACCACCATCATTGAGTCATACACCATTATTGTGTCATACACCACCATCATTGTGTCATACACCATTATCATTGTGTCATACACAACCATCATTGTGTCATACACTGCCATCATTGTATCATACACCATCATTGTGTCACACACCACCATCATTGTGTCATACACCACCATCATTGTGTCATACACCACTATCGTTGTGTCATACACCACCGTCATTGTGTCATACACCACCACCAGGGAGCCGGTTGGCCGAGCGGACAGCACACTGGACATGTGATCCTGTGGTCACGAGTACGATCCCGGGCGCCGGGGAAACAACGGTCAGAGTTTCTTTCACCCTATGCCCCTGTTACCTAGCAATAAAACAGGTACCTGGGTGTTAGTCAGCTGTCACGGGCTGCTTCCTGGGGGTGAAAGCCTGGTCGAGGACCGGGCTGCGGGAACACTAGAGCCCCGAAATCATCTCAAGATAACCTCAAGATAACCATCATTGTGCCATACACCACCATCATTGTGCCATCCACCACCATCATTGTGCTATACACCAATATCTTTGTGTCATACACCAACATCATTGTGCCATACACCACCATCATTGTGCCATACACCACCATCATTGTGTCATACACCACCATCATTGTGCCATACACCTCCATCATTGTGTCATACACCAACATCATTGTGCCATACAGCACCATCATTGTGCCATACACCTCCATCATTGTGTTATACACCACCATCATTGTGGCATACACCACCATCATTGTGACATACATCACCATCATTGTGCCATACACCACCATCATTGTGCCATACACCACTTTTATTGTGTCATACACCACCTTCATTGTGGCATACACTGCCATCACTGTGTCATACACTGCCACCATTGTGTCATACACCACCATCGTTGTGTCATACACCATTATCATTGTGTCATACACCACCATCATTGTGTCATACACTACCATCATTGTGTCATACACCACCATCATTGCATCATACATTGCTATCATTGTATCATACACCATCATTCTGTCATACACTGCCATCAATGTGTCATACACCACTATCATTGTATCACACACTCCCATCATTGTATCATGTACCTTTATTGTGTCATACACCATTATCATTGTCATACACCACCATCATTGTGTCATACACCACCATCATCGTGTCATACACTACCATCATTGTATCATACAACATCATTGTGTCATACACCACCATCATTGTGTCATACACCACCATCATTGTGTCATACACAATGTGTCATTGTGTGATGCATACACATTGTGTCATACACACCATCTTTGTGTCATGCACCACCGTCATTGTGTCATGCACCACCATCACTGTGTCACACACTGCAATCATTGTATCATGTACCATTATTGTGTCATACACCACCATCATTGTGTCATGCACCACTATCATTGTGTCATACACCACAGTCATTGTGTCATACACCATCATTGTGTCACACACACTGCCATCATTGTATCATGTACCATTATTGTGTCATACACCACCCTCATTGTGTCATACACTGCCATCATTGTGTTATACACCACCATCATTGTGTTATACACCACCATCATTGTGACATACACCACCATCATTGTGACATACATCACCATTATTGTGCCATTCACCACCATCATTGTGCCATACACCACTATTATTGTGTCATACACCACCTAAGTGAGGTGCCCTAGTCCCAGTATTAATGACGTGTCTGATTACAGAGTCGACCTAGGACTGCTGTATTGGACGATGGATCAGTCTACCCAAGGAAGCCAAGATCTCTTCACGAGTTTGCTCTGAAGAAGCTGTGAGTCACCCCCGGACGAACTCTGCTGAGAGTATTAGCCTGCCTGTGACGTGGCAGTATCAGGAATCGTCGTATCCGGGGCTGGCTGGTGGAAGAGACTAGCCACAGTGGTGCTCAGTGAGGAGAGTGATCAGCGGGATCACACGAGGCTCCTGCCTAGGGCTCACAACCCTAGTATCGGTCGTGGAGTGCCTACACAGTGAAGCTGATCGGTACTTGCCAGCTACAGGCTGGATTGTGGTTGAAGGCCTCCACGACGGAGCACACGGTGGGACTGTGATTTGGCTGGCCTGTGGCCAAGGTAGATTCGCCAAAAGAATCATAGAGGATTCATCGTGGGCCACGGAGGAAGGAACCAGGGCTACCCAAAGTGTGCACCGTGGAGCATCCCGTGTCTTCGGAGGAAGACAACTCTGTAAATTATAGTATATTTATAACCCCCGTGTGACTTATATATTTATTTATGGTGGTGGTGAAATTATATATATAAATCAGAACATTTGTATCCCTCCCCCTTTAATTTAACTTGCGTTACGGAACACAGCCCTTGAAAGCCTCTACTAACTTGGGGCCGGATTCCCAAACTCTAATAACACCAGAGAAGAACCCGGTTGCGTCCCAGCAGGGCCGTAACACATACACTGTCATCATTTTGTCATACACCACCATCATTGTGTCATACACTGCCATCATTGTGTCATACACCACCATCATTGTATAATACACTGCCATCATTGTTTTATACATCTCCATCATTATGTCATATACCACCATCATTGTGTCATACACAACCATCATTGTGTCGTACGCTATCATCATTGTGTCATACACCACCATCGTTGTGTCATATACCACAATCATTGTGTCATGCACCACCATCATTGTGTCATACAATTAATTATTGTGTCATACACCACCGTCATTGCGTCATACACCACAATCAGTGTGTCATATACCACCATCATTGTGTCATATACCACCGTCATTGTGTCATATACCACCGTCATTGTGTCATATACCACCGACATTGTCTCATACACCATCATTGTGTCATACACCACCATCATTGTGTCATACACCACCATCATTGTGTCATACACCACTATCATTGTGTCATACACCACCATCATTGTGTCATACTCCACCATAATTGTGTCAAACACCACCGTCATTGCGTCATACACCACCATCATTGTGTTATGCACCAACGTCATTGTGTCATACACCACCATCATTGTGTCATACACCACCATCATTGTGTTATACACCACCACCATCATTTTGACATACACCACCATCATTGTGTCATACTCCACCATCATTGTGTCAGACACCACCGTCATTGTGTCATACACCACAATCATTGTGTCATATACCACCATCATTGTGTCATATACCACCGTCATTGTATCATATACCACCGTCATTGTGTCATATACCACAGTCATTGTGTCATACACCATCATTGTGTCATACACCACCATCATTGTGTCATACACCACCATCATTGTGTCATACACCACTATCATTGTGTCATACACCACCATCATTGTGTCATACTCCACCATAATTGTGTCATACACCACCGTCATTGCGTCATGCAAAACCATCATTGTGTTATACACCAACGTCATTGTGTCATATACCACCATCATTGTGTCATACACCACCATCATTGTGTCATACACCACCATCATTGTGTCATACACCACCATCATTGTGTCATACTCCACCATCATTGTGTCATACACCACCGTCATTGTGTCATACACTGCCATCATTGTGTCATACACCACCATCATTGTGTCATACACCACCATCATTGTGTCATACACCATCATCATTGTGTCATACACCACTATCATTGAGTCATACACCACCGTCATTGTGTCATACACTGCCATCATTGTGTCATACACCACCATCATTGTGTCATACACCACCATCATAGTGCCATACACTGCCAACATTGTGTCATACACCACCATCATTGTGTTATATATCACTATCATTGTGTCATACACCACCATCGTTGTGTCATACACCACCATCATTGTGTCATACACCACCATCATTGTGTTATGCACCACCATCATTGTGTCATACACCACCATCATTGTGTCATACACCACCATAATTGTGTCATACAGCACCATCATTGTGTCATACACCACCATCATTGTGTCATACACCAGCATCATAGTACCATACATCACCATCATTGTGTCATACACCACCATCATTGTGTCATACACCACTATCATTGTGCCATACACCACCATCATTGTCATGCACTGCCATCATTGTGTCATACACTGCCATCATTGTGGCATACACTGCCATCATTGTGTCATACACCAATATCATTGAGTCATACACCATTATCATTGTGTCATACACTACCATCATTGTGTCATACTCCACCGTCATTGTGTCATACACCAACATCACTGAGTCATACTTCACCATCATTGTGTCATACACCATTATCATTGTGTCATACACCTCCATCATTGTGTCAAACACCACAAACATTGTGTCGTACACTACCATCATTGTGCCATATACCACTGTCATTGTGTCATACACCACCATCATTGTGTCATACACCACCATCATTGTGTCATACACCACCATCATTGTGTCATACACTGCCATTATTGTGACATGCACCACCATCATTGTGTCATACACAACCCTCATTGTGTCATACACTGCCTTCATTGTGCCATATACCACCATCATTGTGTTATACACATCCATCATTGTGTCACACAAAACCATCATTGTGTCATACACCACCATCATTGTGTCAAACACTGCAATCATTGTGTCATACACCACTATCATTGTGTCATACTCCACCCTCATTGTGTCACACACTATCATTGAGCCGTACACCATGATCATTGTGTCACACACTATCATTGTGCCGTACACCATGATCATTGTGTTATACACCACCATCATTGTGTCATACACCACTATCGTAGTGTCATTCACTGCCATCATTGTGTCATACACCACCATCATTGTGTCATACACTGCCATCATTGTGGTATATATCACCATCATTGTGTCATACAGCACCATCGTTGTGTCATACACTACCATCATTGTGTTATATATCACCATCATTGTGTCATACACCACCATTTTTGTGGCATACACCACCATCATTGTGTCATACACCACCATCATAGTGTCATACACCACCATCATTGTGTCATACACCAGTATCATTGTGTCATACACTGCCATCATTGTGTTATATATCACTATCATTGTGTCATACACCACCATCGTTGTGTCATACACCACCATCATTGTGTTATACACCACCATCATTGTGTCATACACCACCGTCATTTTGTCATACACCACCATCATTGTGTCATACACCACCATCATTGTGTCATACACCACCATTATTGTGTCATACACCACCATCATAGTGCCATACACCACCATCATTGTGTCATGCACTGCCATCATTGTGTCATACACCACTATCGTGTGTCATACACCACCATCATTGTGTCATACACCACCATCATTGTGCCATACACAACCATCATTTTGTCATGCACTGCCATCATTGTGTCATACACATTGTGTCATACACTGCCATCATTGTGGCATACACTGCTATCATTGTGTCATACATCACCATCATTGTGTCATACACCACTATCATTGAGTCATACACCACCATCATTGTGTCATACACTTCCTTCATTGTGTCATACTCTACTGTCATTGTGTTATACACCAACATTACTGAGTTATACACCACCATCATTGTGTCATACACCATTATTATTGTGTCATACACCACAATCATTGTGTCATACACCACAAACATTGTGTCACACACTACCATCATTGTGTCATATACCACCCTCATTGTGTCATACATCACCATCATTGTGTCATACACCACCATCATTGTCTCATACACCACCATCATTGTGTCGTACACTGCCATTATTGTGTCATACACCACCATCATTGTGTCAAACACAACCATCATTGTGTCATACACTGCCATCATTGTGCCATACACCACCATCATTGTGCCATACACCACCATCATTGTGTTATACACATCCATCATTGTGTCATACTCTATCGTCATTGTGTCTTACATCACCATCATTGTGCCATACACCAAAATCTTTGTGTCATACACTGCCATCATTGTGTCATACACCACCATCATTGTGCCATTCACTACCTTCATTGTGTCATCTACCACCTTTATTGTGTCTTACACAACCATCATTGTGCAATACACCACTATCATTGTGTCATACACTGCCATCATTGTGTCATACACCACTGTCATTGTGTCAAACGCCACTATCTTTGTGCCATACACCATCATCATTGTGTCAAGCACTGCAATCATTGTGTCATACTCCACTATCATTGTGCCATACTCCACCCTCATTGTGTCACACACCACCATGATTGTGCTGTACACCACCATCATTGTGTCATACACCACTGTCATTGTATCAAACACCACTATCTTTGTGCCATACACCATCTTTATTGTGTCAAGCACTGCAATCATTGTGTCATACTCCACTATCATTGTGTCATACTCCACCCTCATTGTGTCACACACCACCATCATAGTGCCATACACCACCATCATTGTGTCATGCACTGCCATCATTGTGTCATACACCACTATGATTGTGTCATACACCACCATCATTGTGCCATACACAACCATCATTGTGTCATTCACTGCCATCATTGTGTCATACACTGCCATCATTGTGCCATACACCACCATCATTGTGCCATACACCACCATCATTGTGTTATACACATCCATCATTGTGTCACACAACACCATCATTGTGTCATACTCTATCGTCATTGTGTCTTACATCAGCATCATTGTGCCATACACCAAAATCATTGTGTCATACACTGCCATCATTGTGTCATACACCACCATCATTGTGCCATTCACTACCATCATTGTGTCATCTACCACCTTTATTGTGTCATACACAACCATCATTGTGCAATACACCACTATCATTGTGTCATACACTGCTATCATTGTGTCATACATCACCATCATTGTGTCATACACCACTATCATTGAGTCATACACCACCATCATTGTGTCATACACTTCCATCATTGTGTCATACTCCACTGTCATTGTGTTATACCCCCAACATTACTGTGTTATACACCACCATCATTGTGTCATACACCATTATCATTGTGTCATACACCACCATCATTGTGTCATACACCACAAACATTATGTCATACACTACCATCATTGTATCATATACCACCCTCATTGTGTCATACACCACCATCATTGTGTCATACAACACAATCATTGTGTCATACACCACCATCATTGTGTCGTACACTGCCATTATTGTGTCATACACCACCATCATTGTGTCATACACTACCATCATTGTGTCGTACACTGCCATTATTGTGTCATACACTACCATCATTGTGTCATACACCACCATCATTGTGTCATACACCATCATTGTGTCATACACCACCATCATTGTGCCATACACCACCATCATTGTGTAATGCACTGCCATCATTGTGTCATACACTGCCATCACTGTGGCATACACCACCATCATTGTGTCATACACCACATTCATTGTGTCATACACTAACATCATTGTGTCTTACATCACCGTCATTGTGTCATACACCAACAGCATTGTGTCATACACCACCATCATTGTGTCATACACCATTTTCACTGTGTCATACACCACCATCATTGTGTCATACACCACCATCATTGTGTCATACACCACTTTCATTGTGTCATACACTACCATCATTGTGTCATACATCACCGTCAATGATTCATACACCAATATCATTGTGTCAAACACCACTATCATTGTGTCATACACCATTATCATTGTGTCATACACCACCATCATTGTGTCATACACCACAATCATTGTGTCTTACACCACCATCATTGTGTCATACTCTGCCTTCATTGTGTTATATATCACCATCATTGTGTCATACACCACCATCGTTGTGTCATACACCACCATCATTGTGTCATACACCACCATCATTGTGTCATACACCACCATCATTGTGTCATACACCACCATCATTGTGTCATACACCACCATCATAGTGCCATACACCACCATCATTGTGTCATGCACTGCTATCATTGTGTCATACACCACTATGATTGTGTCATACACCACCATCATTGTGTCATACACCAACATCATTGTGCCATACACAACCATCATTGTGTCATGCACTATCATTGTGTCATACACTGCCATCATTGTGGCATACACTGCTATCATTGTGTCATACATCACCATCATTGTGTCATACACCACTATCGTTGAGTCATACACCACCACAATTGTGTCATACACTTCCATCATTGTGTCATACTCCACTGTCATTGTGTCATACACCATTATCATTGGGTCATACACCACCATCATTGTGTCATACACCATTATCATTGAGTCATACACCACCATCAATGTGTCATACACTACAAACATTGTGTCATACACTACCATCATTGTGCCATATACCACCGTCATTGTGTCATACACCACCATCATTGCGTCATACACCACAAACATTGTGTCATACACCACCATCATTGTTTCATACACCACCATCATTGTGTCATACACCACCATCATTGTGTCACACACCACCATCATTGTGTCATACACCACCATCATTGTGTCATACACTGCTATCATTGTGTCATAAACCACCATCATTGTGTCATGCACCACGATCGTTGTGTCATAAACTGCAATCATTGTATCAGATAACACCATCATTGTGCCATACACCACCATCATTGTGTCATACACTGCCATAATTGTGTCACACCCACAATCATTGTGTCATACACCATCATCATTGTGCCATACACCACCATCATTGAAACATACACTACTATCACTTTGTCATACACCACCATCATTGTGTCATACACCACTATCATTGAGACATACACTACTATCACTGTGTCATACACCACAATACTTGTGTCATGCACCACTGTCATTGCGTCACACACCACAATCATTGTGTCATACACCACCATCATTGTGTCATACACCACCATCATTGTGTCATACACCACCATCATTGTGTCATACACCACCATCATAGTGCCATACACCACCATCATTGTGTCATGCACTGCCATCATTGTGTCATACACAACTATGATTGTGTCATACACCACCATCATTGTGTCATACACCACCATCATTGTGCCATACACAACCATCATTGTGTCATGCACTGCTATCATTGTGTCATACACTGCCATCATTGTGGCATACACTGCTATCATTGTGTCATACATCACCATCATTGTGTCATACACCACTATCATTGAGTCATACACCACCACCATTGTGTCATACACTTCCATCATTGTGTCATACACCAACATTACTGTATCATACACCACCATCATTGTGTCATACACCATTATCATTGAGTCATACACCACCATCATTGTGTCATACACCACAAACATGGTGTCATACACTACCATCATTGTGCCATATACCACCGTCATTGTGTCATACACCACCATGATTGTCTCATACACCATCATCATTGTGTCATACACCACCATCATTGTGTCATACACCACCATCATTGTGTCATATACCACCTTTATTGTGTCATACACAACCATCATTGTGTCATACACTGCCATCATTGTGCCATACACCACCATCATTGTGCCATACACCACCATCATTGTGCTATACACATCCATCATCGTGTCACACAACACCATCATTGTGTCATACTCTATCTTCATTGTGTATTGCATCACCATCATTGTGCCATACACTAAAATCATTGTGTCACACACTGCCATCATTGTGTCATTCACCACTATCATTGTGTCATATACCACCCTTATTGTGTCATACACAACCATCATTGTGCCATACACCACCATCATTGTGTCATACACTGCCATCATTGTGTCATACACCACTGTCATTATGTCAAACACCACTATCATTGTGCCATACACCATCATCATTGTGTCAAGCACTGCAATCATTGTGTCATACTCCACTGTCATTGTATCATACTCCACCCTCATTGTGTCACACACCACCATCATTGTGCCGTACACCACCATCATTGTGTCATACACCACGATCGTTGTGTCATAAACTGCCATCATTGTGACACACAACACCATCATTGTGCCATACACCACCATCATTGTGTCATACACAGCCATAATTGTGTCACACCCACAATCATTGTGTCATACATCACCATCATTGTGGCATACACCACCATCATTGAAACATACACTACTATCACTTTGTCATACACCAACATCATTGTGTCATACACCACTATCATTGAGACATACACTACTATCAATGTGTCATACACCACCATACTTGTGTCATACACCACCGTCATTGCGTCATACACCACCATCATTGTGTTATGCACCAACGTCATTGTGTCATACACCACCATCATTGTCTCATACATCACCATAATTGTGTCATACACCACCATCATTGTGTCATACACTGCCATTATTGTGTCGTACACCACCATCATTGTGTCATACACAACCATCATTGTGTCATACACTGCCATCATTGTGCCATACACCACCATCATTGTGCAATACACCACTATCATTGTGTTATACACATCCATCATTGTGTCACACAACACTATCATTGTGTCACACAACACCATCATTGTGTCATACTCTATCGTCATTGTGCCATACACAAAAATCATTGTGTCATACACTGGCATCATTGTGACATACACCACCACCATTGTGCCATTCACTACCATCATTGTGTCATATACCACCTTTATTGTGTCATACACAACCATAATTGTGCCATACACCACCATCATTGTGTCATACACTGCCATCATTGTGTCATACACCACTGTCATTGTGTCAAACACCACTATCATTGTGCCATACACCATCATCATTGTGTCAAGCACTGCAATCATTGTGTCATACTCCACTGTCATTGTGTCATACTCCACCCTCATTGTGTCACACACCACCATCATTGTGCCGTATTCCACCATCATTGTGTCATACACCACCATCATTGTGTCATACACCACCATCATAGTGCCATACACCACCATCATTGTGTCATGCACTGCCATCATTGTGTCATACACCACTATGATTGTGTCATACACCACCATCATTGTGTCATACACCACCATCATTGTGCCATACACAACCATCATTGTGTCATGCACTGCTATCATTGTGTCATACACTGCCATCATTGTGGCATACACTGCTATCATTGTGTCATACATCACCATCATTGTGTCATACACCACTATCATTGAGTCATAACCCACCACCATTGTGTCATACACTTCCATCATTGTGTCATACACCAACATTACTGTATCATACACCACCATCATTGTGTCATACACCATTATCATTGAGTCATACACCACCATCATTGTGTCATACACCACAAACATGGTGTCATACACTACCATCATTGTGCCATATACCACCGTCATTGTGTCATACACCACCATGATTGTCTCATACACCATCATCATTGTGTCATACACCACCATCATTGTGTCATACACCACCATCATTGTGTCATATACCACCTTTATTGTGTCATACACAACCATCATTGTGTCATACACTGCCATCATTGTGCCATACACCACCATCATTGTGCCATACACCACTATCATTGTGCTATACACATCCATCATCGTGTCACACAACACCATCATTGTGTCATACTCTATCTTCATTGTGTCTTGCATCACCATCATTGTGCCATACACTAAAATCATTGTGTCACACACTGCCATCATTGTGTCATTCACCACTATCATTGTGTCATATACCACCTTTATTGTGTCATACACAACCATCATTGTGCCATACACCACCATCATTGTGTCATACACTGCCATCATTGTGTCATACACCACTGTCATTGTGTCAAACAGAACTATCATTGTGCCATACACCATCATCATTGTGTCAAGCACTGCAATCATTGTGTCATACTCCACTGTCATTGTATCATACTCCACCCTCATTGTGTCACACACCACCATCATTGTGCCGTACACCACCATCATTGTGTCATACACCACGATCGTTGTGTCATAAACTGCCATCATTGTGACACACAACGCCATCATTGTGCCATACACCACCATCATTGTGTCATACACAACCATAATTGTGTCACACCCACAATCATTGTGCCATACACCACCATCATTGTGTCATACACTGCCATCATTGTGTCATACACCACTGTCATTGTGTCAAACACCACTATCATTGTGCCATACACCATCATCATTGTGTCAAGCACTGCAATCATTGTGTCATACTCCACTGTCATTGTGTCATACTCCACCCTCATTGTGTCACACACCACCATCATTGTGCCGTATTCCACCATCATTGTGTCATACACCACCATCATTGTGTCATACACTGCCATAATTGTGTCACACCCACAATCATTGTGTCATACACCACGATCATTGTGCCATACACCACCATCATTGAAACATACACTACTATCACTTTGTCATACACCACCATCATTGTGTCATACACTACTATCATTGAGACATACACTACTATCACTGTGTCATACACCACTATACTCTTGTCATACACCACCATACTTGTGTCATACACCACCGTCATTGCGTCATACACTACCATCATTGTGTTATGCATCAACGTCATTGTGTCATACACCACCATCATTGTGTCATACACCACCATCATTGTGTCGTACACCATCCTCATTGTGTCATACACCACTATCATTGAGTCATATACCACCGTCATTGTGTCATACACAACAATCTCTGTGTTATATATCACCATTATTGTGTCATATACTACTGTCATTGTGTCATACACCACCATTATTGTGTCATACACCACCATCATTGTGTCATACACCACCATCATAGTGCCATACACTGCCATCATTGTGTCATACACCACCATCATTGTGTCATACACTGCCATCATCAATTTGTATATCACTATCATTGTGTCATACACCACCATCATTGTGTCATACACCACCAAGATTGTGTCATACACCACCATCATTGTGTCATGCACTGCCATCATTGTGTCATACACTGCCATTATTGTGGCATACACTGGCATCATTGTGTCATACACCACTATCATTGAGTCATACACCATTATCATTGTGTCATACATTACCATCATTGTGTCATACTCCACCATCATTGTGTCATACACCAACATCACTGTGTCATACATCACCATCATTGTGTCATACACCACTATCATTGAGTCATACACCACCATCATTGTGTCATACACTACCATCATTGTGTCATGCTCCACCATCATTGTGTCATACACCAACATCACTGTGTCATACACCACCATCATTGTGTCATACACTTCCATCATTGTGTCATACACCAACATTACTGTATCATACACCACCATCATTGTGTCATACACCATTATCATTGAGTCATACACCACCATCATTGTGTCATACACCACAAACATGGTGTCATACACTACCATCATTGTGCCATATACCACCGTCATTGTGTCATACACCACCATGATTGTCTCATACACCATCATCATTGTGTCATACACCACCATCATTGTGTCATACACCACCATCATTGTGTCATAAACCACCTTTATTGTGTCATACACAACCATCATTGTGTCATACACTGCCATCATTGTGCCATACACCACCATCATTGTGCCATACACCACTATCATTGTGCTATACACATCCATCATCGTGTCACACAACACCATCATTGTGTCATACTCTATCTTCATTGTGTCTTGCATCACCATCATTGTGCCATACACTAAAATCATTGTGTCACACACTGCCATCATTGTGTCATTCACCACTATCATTGTGTCATATACCACCTTTATTGTGTCATACACAACCATCATTGTGCCATACACCACCATCATTGTGTCATACACTGCCATCATTGTGTCATACACCACTGTCATTGTGTCAAACACCACTATCATTGTGCCATACACCATCATCATTGTGTCAAGCACTGCAATCATTGTGTCATACTCCACTGTCATTGTATCATACTCCACCCTCATTGTGTCACACACCACCATCATTGTGCCGTACACCACCATCATTGTGTCATACACCACGATCGTTGTGTCATAAACTGCCATCATTGTGACACACAACGCCATCATTGTGCCATACACCACCATCATTGTGTCATACACAACCATAATTGTGTCACACCCACAATCATTGTGTCATACATCACCATCATTGTGGCATACACCACCATCATTGAAACATACACTACTATCACTTTGTCATACACCAACATCATTGTGTCATACACCACTATCATTGAGACATACACTACTATCAATGTGTCATACACCACCATACTTGTGTCATACACCACCGTCATTGCGTCATACACCACCATCATTGTGTTATGCACCAACGTCATTGTGTCATACACCACCATCATTGTCTCATACATCACCATAATTGTGTCATACACCACCATCATTGTGTCATACACTGCCATTATTGTGTCGTACACCACCATCATTGTGTCATACACAACCATCATTGTGTCATACACTGCCATCATTGTGCCATACACCACCATCATTGTGCAATACACCACTATCATTGTGTTATACACATCCATCATTGTGTCACACAACACTATCATTGTGTCACACAACACCATCATTGTGTCATACTCTATCGTCATTGTGCCATACACTAAAATCATTGTGTCATACACTGGCATCATTGTGACATACACCACCATCATTGTGCCATTCACTACCATCATTGTGTCATATACCACCTTTATTGTGTCATACACAACCATAATTGTGCCATACACCACCATCATTGTGTCATACACTGCCATCATTGTGTCATACACCACTGTCATTGTGTCAAACACCACTATCATTGTGCAATACACCATCATCATTGTGTCAAGCACTGCAATCATTGTGTCATTCTCCACTGTCATTGTGTCATACTCCACCCTCATTGTGTCACACACCACCATCATTGTGCCGTATTCCACCATCATTGTGTCATACACCACCATCATTGTGTCATACACTGCCATAATTGTGTCACACCCACAATCATTGTGTCATACACCACGATCATTGTGCCATACACCACCATCATTGAAACATACACTACTATCACTTTGTCATACACCACCATCATTGTGTCATACACTACTATCATTGAGACATACACTACTATCACTGTGTCATACACCACTATACTCTTGTCATACACCACCATACTTGTGTCATACACCACCGTCATTGCGTCATACACTACCATCATTGTGGTATGCATCAACGTCATTGTGTCATACACCACCATCATTGTGTCATACACCACCATCATTGTGTCGTACACCATCCTCATTGTGTCATACACCACTATCATTGAGTCATATACCACCGTCATTGTGTCATACACAACAATCTCTGTGTTATATATCACCATTATTGTGTCATATACTACCGTCATTGTGTCATACACCACCATTATTGTGTCATACACCACCATCATTGTGTCATACACCACCATCATAGTGCCATACACTGCCATCATTGTGTCATACACCACCATCATTGTGTCATACACTGCCATCATCAATTTGTATATCACTATCATTGTGTCATACACCACCATCATTGTGTCATACACCACCAAGATTGTGTCATACACCACCATCATTGTGTCATGCACTGCCATCATTGTGTCATACACTGCCATTATTGTGGCATACACTGGCATCATTGTGTCATACACCACTATCATTGAGTCATACACCATTATCATTGTGTCATACATTACCATCATTGTGTCATACTCCACCATCATTGTGTCATACACCAACATCACTGTGTCATACATCACCATCATTGTGTCATACACCACTATCATTGAGTCATACACCACCATCATTGTGTCATACACTACCATCATTGTGTCATGCTCCACCATCATTGTGTCATACACCACCATCACTGTGTCATACACCACCATCATTGTGTCATACACTACCATCACTTTGTCATACACCAACATCATTGTGTCATACACCACCATCATTGTGTCATACACCATTATCATTGTGTCATACACCACCATCATTGTGTCATACACCACCGTCATTGTGTCATACACTACCATCATTGTGCCATGCACCACCGTCATTGTGTCATACACCACCATCATTGTCTCATACACCACCATCATTGTGTCATACACCACCATCATTGTGTCATACACTGCCATTATTGTGTCGTACACCACCATCATTGTGTCATACACAACCATCATTGTGTCATACACTGCCATCATTGTGCCATACACCACCATCATTGTGCAATACACCACTATCATTGTGTTATACACATCCATCATTGTGTCACACAACACTATCATTGTGTCACACAACACCATCATTGTGTCATACTCTATCGTCATTGTGCCATACACAAAAATCATTGTGTCATACACTGGCATCATTGTGACATACACCACCATCATTGTGCCATTCACTACCATCATTGTGTCATATACCACCTTTATTGTGTCATACACAACCATAATTGTGCCATACACCACCATCATTGTGTCATACACTGCCATCATTGTGTCATACACCACTGTCATTGTGTCAAACACCACTATCATTGTGCATTGTGTCATACACAACCATACACCATCATCATTGTGTCAAGCACTGCAATCATTGTGTCATTACTCCACTGTCATTGTGTCATACTCCACACCCTCATTGTGTCACACACCACCATCATTGTGCCGTATTCCACCATCATTGTGTCATACACCACCATCATTGTGTCATACACTGCCATAATTGTGTCACACCCACAATCATTGTGTCATACACCACGATCATTGTGCCATACACCACCATCATTGAAACATACACTACTATCACTTTGTCATACACCACCATCATTGTGTCATACACTACTATCATTGAGACATACACTACTATCACTGTGTCATACACCACTATACTCTTGTCATACACCACCATACTTGTGTCATACACCACCGTCATTGCGTCATACACTACCATCATTGTGGTATGCATCAACGTCATTGTGTCATACACCACCATCATTGTGTCATACACCACCATCATTGTGTCGTACACCATCCTCATTGTGTCATACACCACTATCATTGAGTCATATACCACCGTCATTGTGTCATACACAACAATCTCTGTGTTATATATCACCATTATTGTGTCATATACTACCGTCATTGTGTCATACACCACCATTATTGTGTCATACACCACCATCATTGTGTCATACACCACCATCATAGTGCCATACACTGCCATCATTGTGTCATACACCACCATCATTGTGTCATACACTGCCATCATCAATTTGTATATCACTATCATTGTGTCATACACCACCATCATTGTGTCATACACCACCAAGATTGTGTCATACACCACCATCATTGTGTCATGCACTGCCATCATTGTGTCATACACTGCCATTATTGTGGCATACACTGGCATCATTGTGTCATACACCACTATCATTGAGTCATACACCATTATCATTGTGTCATACATTACCATCATTGTGTCATACTCCACCATCATTGTGTCATACACCAACATCACTGTGTCATACATCACCATCATTGTGTCATACACCACTATCATTGAGTCATACACCACCATCATTGTGTCATACACTACCATCATTGTGTCATGCTCCACCATCATTGTGTCATACACCAACATCACTGTGTCATACACCACCATCATTGTGTCATACACTTCCATCATTGTGTCATACACCAACATTACTGTATCATACACCACCATCATTGTGTCATACACCATTATCATTGAGTCATACACCACCATCATTGTGTCATACACCACAAACATGGTGTCATACACTACCATCATTGTGCCATATACCACCGTCATTGTGTCATACACCACCATGATTGTCTCATACACCATCATCATTGTGTCATACACCACCATCATTGTGTCATACACCACCATCATTGTGTCATAAACCACCTTTATTGTGTCATACACAACCATCATTGTGTCATACACTGCCATCATTGTGCCATACACCACCATCATTGTGCCATACACCACTATCATTGTGCTATACACATCCATCATCGTGTCACACAACACCATCATTGTGTCATACTCTATCTTCATTGTGTCTTGCATCACCATCATTGTGCCATACACTAAAATCATTGTGTCACACACTGCCATCATTGTGTCATTCACCACTATCATTGTGTCATATACCACCTTTATTGTGTCATACACAACCATCATTGTGCCATACACCACCATCATTGTGTCATACACTGCCATCATTGTGTCATACACCACTGTCATTGTGTCAAACACCACTATCATTGTGCCATACACCATCATCATTGTGTCAAGCACTGCAATCATTGTGTCATACTCCACTGTCATTGTATCATACTCCACCCTCATTGTGTCACACACCACCATCATTGTGCCGTACACCACCATCATTGTGTCATACACCACGATCGTTGTGTCATAAACTGCCATCATTGTGACACACAACGCCATCATTGTGCCATACACCACCATCATTGTGTCATACACAACCATAATTGTGTCACACCCACAATCATTGTGTCATACATCACCATCATTGTGGCATACACCACCATCATTGAAACATACACTACTATCACTTTGTCATACACCAACATCATTGTGTCATACACCACTATCATTGAGACATACACTACTATCAATGTGTCATACACCACCATACTTGTGTCATACACCACCGTCATTGCGTCATACACCACCATCATTGTGTTATGCACCAACGTCATTGTGTCATACACCACCATCATTGTCTCATACATCACCATAATTGTGTCATACACCACCATCATTGTGTCATACACTGCCATTATTGTGTCGTACACCACCATCATTGTGTCATACACAACCATCATTGTGTCATACACTGCCATCATTGTGCCATACACCACCATCATTGTGCAATACACCACTATCATTGTGTTATACACATCCATCATTGTGTCACACAACACTATCATTGTGTCACACAACACCATCATTGTGTCATACTCTATCGTCATTGTGCCATACACTAAAATCATTGTGTCATACACTGGCATCATTGTGACATACACCACCATCATTGTGCCATTCACTACCATCATTGTGTCATATACCACCTTTATTGTGTCATACACAACCATAATTGTGCCATACACCACCATCATTGTGTCATACACTGCCATCATTGTGTCATACACCACTGTCATTGTGTCAAACACCACTATCATTGTGCAATACACCATCATCATTGTGTCAAGCACTGCAATCATTGTGTCATTCTCCACTGTCATTGTGTCATACTCCACCCTCATTGTGTCACACACCACCATCATTGTGCCGTATTCCACCATCATTGTGTCATACACCACCATCATTGTGTCATACACTGCCATAATTGTGTCACACCCACAATCATTGTGTCATACACCACGATCATTGTGCCATACACCACCATCATTGAAACATACACTACTATCACTTTGTCATACACCACCATCATTGTGTCATACACTACTATCATTGAGACATACACTACTATCACTGTGTCATACACCACTATACTCTTGTCATACACCACCATACTTGTGTCATACACCACCGTCATTGCGTCATACACTACCATCATTGTGGTATGCATCAACGTCATTGTGTCATACACCACCATCATTGTGTCATACACCACCATCATTGTGTCGTACACCATCCTCATTGTGTCATACACCACTATCATTGAGTCATATACCACCGTCATTGTGTCATACACAACAATCTCTGTGTTATATATCACCATTATTGTGTCATATACTACCGTCATTGTGTCATACACCACCATTATTGTGTCATACACCACCATCATTGTGTCATACACCACCATCATAGTGCCATACACTGCCATCATTGTGTCATACACCACCATCATTGTGTCATACACTGCCATCATCAATTTGTATATCACTATCATTGTGTCATACACCACCATCATTGTGTCATACACCACCAAGATTGTGTCATACACCACCATCATTGTGTCATGCACTGCCATCATTGTGTCATACACTGCCATTATTGTGGCATACACTGGCATCATTGTGTCATACACCACTATCATTGAGTCATACACCATTATCATTGTGTCATACATTACCATCATTGTGTCATACTCCACCATCATTGTGTCATACACCAACATCACTGTGTCATACATCACCATCATTGTGTCATACACCACTATCATTGAGTCATACACCACCATCATTGTGTCATACACTACCATCATTGTGTCATGCTCCACCATCATTGTGTCATACACCAACATCACTGTGTCATACACCACCATCATTGTGTCATACACTTCCATCATTGTGTCATACACCAACATTACTGTATCATACACCACCATCATTGTGTCATACACCATTATCATTGAGTCATACACCACCATCATTGTGTCATACACCACAAACATGGTGTCATACACTACCATCATTGTGCCATATACCACCGTCATTGTGTCATACACCACCATGATTGTCTCATACACCATCATCATTGTGTCATACACCACCATCATTGTGTCATACACCACCATCATTGTGTCATAAACCACCTTTATTGTGTCATACACAACCATCATTGTGTCATACACTGCCATCATTGTGCCATACACCACCATCATTGTGCCATACACCACTATCATTGTGCTATACACATCCATCATCGTGTCACACAACACCATCATTGTGTCATACTCTATCTTCATTGTGTCTTGCATCACCATCATTGTGCCATACACTAAAATCATTGTGTCACACACTGCCATCATTGTGTCATTCACCACTATCATTGTGTCATATACCACCTTTATTGTGTCATACACAACCATCATTGTGCCATACACCACCATCATTGTGTCATACACTGCCATCATTGTGTCATACACCACTGTCATTGTGTCAAACACCACTATCATTGTGCCATACACCATCATCATTGTGTCAAGCACTGCAATCATTGTGTCATACTCCACTGTCATTGTATCATACTCCACCCTCATTGTGTCACACACCACCATCATTGTGCCGTACACCACCATCATTGTGTCATACACCACGATCGTTGTGTCATAAACTGCCATCATTGTGACACACAACGCCATCATTGTGCCATACACCACCATCATTGTGTCATACACAACCATAATTGTGTCACACCCACAATCATTGTGTCATACATCACCATCATTGTGGCATACACCACCATCATTGAAACATACACTACTATCACTTTGTCATACACCAACATCATTGTGTCATACACCACTATCATTGAGACATACACTACTATCAATGTGTCATACACCACCATACTTGTGTCATACACCACCGTCATTGCGTCATACACCACCATCATTGTGTTATGCACCAACGTCATTGTGTCATACACCACCATCATTGTCTCATACATCACCATAATTGTGTCATACACCACCATCATTGTGTCATACACTGCCATTATTGTGTCGTACACCACCATCATTGTGTCATACACAACCATCATTGTGTCATACACTGCCATCATTGTGCCATACACCACCATCATTGTGCAATACACCACTATCATTGTGTTATACACATCCATCATTGTGTCACACAACACTATCATTGTGTCACACAACACCATCATTGTGTCATACTCTATCGTCATTGTGCCATACACTAAAATCATTGTGTCATACACTGGCATCATTGTGACATACACCACCATCATTGTGCCATTCACTACCATCATTGTGTCATATACCACCTTTATTGTGTCATACACAACCATAATTGTGCCATACACCACCATCATTGTGTCATACACTGCCATCATTGTGTCATACACCACTGTCATTGTGTCAAACACCACTATCATTGTGCAATACACCATCATCATTGTGTCAAGCACTGCAATCATTGTGTCATTCTCCACTGTCATTGTGTCATACTCCACCCTCATTGTGTCACACACCACCATCATTGTGCCGTATTCCACCATCATTGTGTCATACACCACCATCATTGTGTCATACACTGCCATAATTGTGTCACACCCACAATCATTGTGTCATACACCACGATCATTGTGCCATACACCACCATCATTGAAACATACACTACTATCACTTTGTCATACACCACCATCATTGTGTCATACACTACTATCATTGAGACATACACTACTATCACTGTGTCATACACCACTATACTCTTGTCATACACCACCATACTTGTGTCATACACCACCGTCATTGCGTCATACACTACCATCATTGTGTTATGCATCAACGTCATTGTGTCATACACCACCATCATTGTGTCATACACCACCATCATTGTGTCGTACACCATCCTCATTGTGTCATACACCACTATCATTGAGTCATATACCACCGTCATTGTGTCATACACAACAATCTCTGTGTTATATATCACCATTATTGTGTCATATACTACCGTCATTGTGTCATACACCACCATTATTGTGTCATACACCACCATCATTGTGTCATACACCACCATCATAGTGCCATACACTGCCATCATTGTGTCATACACCACCATCATTGTGTCATACACTGCCATCATCAATTTGTATATCACTATCATTGTGTCATACACCACCATCATTGTGTCATACACCACCAAGATTGTGTCATACACCACCATCATTGTGTCATGCACTGCCATCATTGTGTCATACACTGCCATTAAGGTGGCATACACTGGCATCATTGTGTCATACACCACTATCATTGAGTCATACACCATTATCATTGTGTCATACATTACCATCATTGTGTCATACTCCACCATCATTGTGTCATACACCAACATCACTGTGTCATACATCACCATCATTGTGTCATACACCACTATCATTGAGTCATACACCACCATCATTGTGTCATACACTACCATCATTGTGTCATGCTCCACCATCATTGTGTCATACACCAACATCACTGTGTCATACACCACCATCATTGTGTCATACACCATTATCATTGTGTCATACACCTTTATCATTGTGTCATACACCACAATCATTGTGTCATACACTACCATAATTGTGCCATATACCACCGTCATTGTGTCATACACCACCATCATTGTGTCATACACCACCATCATTGTGTCATACACCACCATCATTGTGTTATACACTGCACTGCCAATATTTTGACATACACTACAATCATTGTGTCATACACAACTATCATTGTGTCATACACTGCCTTCTTTGTGCCATACACCACCATCATTGTGCCATACACCACAATCATTGTGTTATACACATACATCATTGTGTCACACAACACCATCATTGTGTCATACACCACCATCATTGTGTCAAACACTGCAATAATTGTGTCATACACCACTATCATTGTGTCATACTCCACCCTCATTGAGTCACACACCACCATCATTGTGCCGTACACCATGATCATTGTGTTATACACCACCATCATTGTGTCATACACCACTATCATAGTGTCATTCACTGCCATCATTGTGTCATACACCACCATCATTGTGCCATACACTACCATCATTGTGGTATATATAACCATCATTGTGTCATACAGCACCATCGTTGTGTCATACACTACCATCATTGTGTCATTCACTACCCTCATTGTGTCATACATCACCGTCATTGTGTCATACACCACCATCATTGTGTCATACACCACCATCATTGTGTCATTCACCACCATCATTGTGTCATACACCACCATCATTGGGTCATACACCATCATTGTGTCATACACTAGAATCTTTGTGCCATTCACTACTATCATTGTGTCATGCACTGCCATCATTGTGTCATACACTGCCATCATTGTGTCATACACCACCATCATTGTGCCATTCACTACCATCATTGTGTCATCTACCACCTTTATTGTGTCATGCACAACCATCATTGTGCAATACACCACTATCATTGTATCATACACTGCCATCATTGTGTCATACACCACTGTCATTGTGTCAAACACCACTATCTTTGTGCCATAAACCATCATCATTGTGTCAAGCACTGCAATCATTGTGTCATACTCCACTATCATTGTGCCATACTCCACCCTCATTGTGTTACACACCACCATCATTGTGCCGTACACCACCATCATTGTGTCATACACCACTGTCATTGTGTCAAACACCACTATCTTTGTGCCATACACCATCATCATTGTGTCATGCACTGCAATCATTGTGTCATAATCCACTATCATTGTGTCATACTCCACCCTCATTGTGTCACACACCACCATCATAGTGCCATACACCACTATGATTGTGTCATACACCACCATCATTGTGCCATACACAACCATCATTGTGTCATTCACTACCATCATTGTGTCCTACACTGCCATCATTGTGGCATACACTGCTATCATTGTGTCATACATCACCATCATTGTGTCATACACCACTATCATTGAGTCATTCACCACCATCATTGTGTCATACACTTCCTTCATTGTGTCATACTCCACTGTCATTGTGTTATACACCAACATTACTGTGTTATACACCACCATCATTGTGTCATACACCATTATCATTGTGTCATACACCACCATCATTGTGTCATACACCACAAACATTGTGTCACACACTACCATCATTGTGTCATATACCACCCTCATTGCGTCATTCACCACCATCATTGTGTCATACACTTCCTTCATTGTGTCATACTCCACTGTCATTGTGTTATACACCAACATTACTGTGTTATACACCACCATCATTGTGTCATACACCATTATCATTGTGTCATACACCACCATCATTGTGTCAAACACAACCATCATTGTGTCATACACTGCCATCATTGTGCCATACACCACCATCATTGTTCCATACACCACCATCATTGTGTTATACACATCCATCATTGTGGCATACTCTATCGTCATTGTGTCTTACATCACCATCATTCTGCCATACACCAAAATCTTTGTGTCATACACTGCCATCATTGTGTCATACACCACCATCATTGTGCCATTTACTACCATCATTGTGTCATCTACCACCTTTATTGTGTCATACACAACCATCATTGTGCAATACACCACTATCATTGTGTCATACACTGCCATCATTGTGTCATACACCACTGTCATTGTGTCATACACAGCCATAATTGTGTCACACCCACAATCATTGTGTCATACATCACCATCATTGTGGCATACACCACCATCATTGAAACATACACTACTATCACTTTGTCATACACCAACATCATTGTGTCATACACCACTATCATTGAGACATACACTACTATCAATGTGTCATACACCACCATACTTGTGTCATACACCACCGTCATTGCGTCATACACCACCATCATTGTGTTATGCACCAACGTCATTGTGTCATACACCACCATCATTGTCTCATACATCACCATAATTGTGTCATACACCACCATCATTGTGTCATACACTGCCATTATTGTGTCGTACACCACCATCATTGTGTCATACACAACCATCATTGTGTCATACACTGCCATCATTGTGCCATACACCACCATCATTGTGCAATACACCACTATCATTGTGTTATACACATCCATCATTGTGTCACACAACACTATCATTGTGTCACACAACACCATCATTGTGTCATACTCTATCGTCATTGTGCCATACACAAAAATCATTGTGTCATACACTGGCATCATTGTGACATACACCACCATCATTGTGCCATTCACTACCATCATTGTGTCATATACCACCTTTATTGTGTCATACACAACCATAATTGTGCCATACACCACCATCATTGTGTCATACACTGCCATCATTGTGTCATACACCACTGTCATTGTGTCAAACACCACTATCATTGTGCCATACACCATCATCATTGTGTCAAGCACTGCAATCATTGTGTCATACTCCACTGTCATTGTGTCATACTCCACCCTCATTGTGTCACACACCACCATCATTGTGCCGTATTCCACCATCATTGTGTCATACACCACCATCATTGTGTCATACACTGCCATAATTGTGTCACACCCACAATCATTGTGTCATACACCACGATCATTGTGCCATACACCACCATCATTGAAACATACACTACTATCACTTTGTCATACACCACCATCATTGTGTCATACACTACTATCATTGAGACATACACTACTATCACTGTGTCATACACCACTATACTCTTGTCATACACCACCATACTTGTGTCATACACCACCGTCATTGCGTCATACACTACCATCATTGTGTTATGCATCAACGTCATTGTGTCATACACCACCATCATTGTGTCATACACCACCATCATTGTGTCGTACACCATCCTCATTGTGTCATACACCACTATCATTGAGTCATATACCACCGTCATTGTGTCATACACAACAATCTCTGTGTTATATATCACCATTATTGTGTCATATACTACCGTCATTGTGTCATACACCACCATTATTGTGTCATACACCACCATCATTGTGTCATACACCACCATCATAGTGCCATACACTGCCATCATTGTGTCATACACCACCATCATTGTGTCATACACTGCCATCATCAATTTGTATATCACTATCATTGTGTCATACACCACCATCATTGTGTCATACACCACCAAGATTGTGTCATACACCACCATCATTGTGTCATGCACTGCCATCATTGTGTCATACACTGCCATTATTGTGGCATACACTGGCATCATTGTGTCATACACCACTATCATTGAGTCATACACCATTATCATTGTGTCATACATTACCATCATTGTGTTATACTCCACCATCATTGTGTCATACACCAACATCACTGTGTCATACATCACCATCATTGTGTCATACACCACTATCATTGAGTCATACACCACCATCATTGTGTCATACACTACCATCATTGTGTCATGCTCCACCATCATTGTCATACACCAACATCACTGTGTCATACACCACCATCATTGTGTCATACACTTCCATCATTGTGTCATACACCAACATTACTGTATCATACACCACCATCATTGTGTCATACACCATTATCATTGAGTCATACACCACCATCATTGTGTCATACACCACAAACATGGTGTCATACACTACCATCATTGTGCCATATACCACCGTCATTGTGTCATACACCACCATGATTGTCTCATACACCATCATCATTGTGTCATACACCACCATCATTGTGTCATACACCACCTTCATTGTGTCATACACAACCATCATTGTGTCATACACTGCCATCATTGTGCCATACACCACCATCATTGTGCCATACACCACTATCATTGTGCTATACACATCCATCATCGTGTCACACAACACCATCATTGTGTCATACTCTATCTTCATTGTGTCTTGCATCACCATCATTGTGCCATACACTAAAATCATTGTGTCACACACTGCCATCATTGTGTCATTCACCACTATCATTGTGTCATATACCACCTTTATTGTGTCATACACAACCATCATTGTGCCATACACCACCATCATTGTGTCATACACTGCCATCATTGTGTCATACACCACTGTCATTGTGTCAAACACCACTATCATTGTGCCATACACCATCATCATTGTGTCAAGCACTGCAATCATTGTGTCATACTCCACTGTCATTGTATCATACTCCACCCTCATTGTGTCACACACCACCATCATTGTGCCGTACACCACCATCATTGTGTCATACACCACGATCGTTGTGTCATAAACTGCCATCATTGTGACACACAACGCCATCATTGTGCCATACACCACCATCATTGTGTCATACACAACCATAATTGTGTCACACACCACAATCATTGTGTCATACATCACCATCATTGTGGCATACACCACCATCATTGAAACATACACTACTATCACTTTGTCATACACCAACATCATTGTGTCATACACCACTATCATTGAGACATACACTACTATCAATGTGTCATACACCACCATACTTGTGTCATACACCACCGTCATTGCGTCATACACCACCATCATTGTGTTATGCACCAACGTCATTGTGTCATACACCACCATCATTGTCTCATACATCACCATAATTGTGTCATACACCACCATCATTGTGTCATACACTGCCATTATTGTGTCGTACACCACCATCATTGTGTCATACACAACCATCATTGTGTCATACACTGCCATCATTGTGCCATACACCACCATCATTGTGCAATACACCACTATCATTGTGTTATACACATCCATCATTGTGTCACACAACACTATCATTGTGTCACACAACACCATCATTGTGTCATACTCTATCGTCATTGTGCCATACACAAAAATCATTGTGTCATACACTGGCATCATTGTGACATACACCACCATCATTGTGCCATTCACTACCATCATTGTGTCATATACCACCTTTATTGTGTCATACACAACCATAATTGTGCCATACACCACCATCATTGTGTCATACACTGCCATCATTGTGTCATACACCACTGTCATTGTGTCAAACACCACTATCATTGTGCCATACACCATCATCATTGTGTCAAGCACTGCAATCATTGTGTCATACTCCACTGTCATTGTGTCATACTCCACCCTCATTGTGTCACACACCACCATCATTGTGCCGTATTCCACCATCATTGTGTCATACACCACCATCATTGTGTCATACACTGCCATAATTGTGTCACACCCACAATCATTGTGTCATACACCACGATCATTGTGCCATACACCACCATCATTGAAACATACACTACTATCACTTTGTCATACACCACCATCATTGTGTCATACACTACTATCATTGAGACATACACTACTATCACTGTGTCATACACCACTATACTCTTGTCATACACCACCATACTTGTGTCATACACCACCGTCATTGCGTCATACACTACCATCATTGTGTTATGCATCAACGTCATTGTGTCATACACCACCATCATTGTGTCATACACCACCATCATTGTGTCGTACACCATCCTCATTGTGTCATACACCACTATCATTGAGTCATATACCACCGTCATTGTGTCATACACAACAATCTCTGTGTTATATATCACCATTATTGTGTCATATACTACCGTCATTGTGTCATACACCACCATTATTGTGTCATACACCACCATCATTGTGTCATACACCACCATCATAGTGCCATACACTGCCATCATTGTGTCATACACCACCATCATTGTGTCATACACTGCCATCATCAATTTGTATATCACAATCATTGTGTCATACACCACCATCATTGTGTCATACACCACCAAGATTGTGTCATACACCACCATCATTGTGTCATGCACTGCCATCATTGTGTCATACACTGCCATTATTGTGGCATACACTGGCATCATTGTGTCATACACCACTATCATTGAGTCATACACCATTATCATTGTGTCATACATTACCATCATTGTGTCATACTCCACCATCATTGTGTCATACACCAACATCACTGTGTCATACATCACCATCATTGTGTCATACACCACTATCATTGAGTCATACACCACCATCATTGTGTCATACACTACCATCATTGTGTCATGCTCCACTATCATTGTGTCATACACCAACATCACTGTGTCATACACCACCATCATTGTGTCATACACTTCCATCATTGTGTCATACACCAACATTACTGTATCATACACCACCATCATTGTGTCATACACCATTATCATTGAGTCATACACCACCATCATTGTGTCATACACCACAAACATGGTGTCATACACTACCATCATTGTGCCATCATGTCATACACCACCATCATTGTGTCATACACCACATCATTGTGTCATACACCACCATCATTGTGTCATACACCACATCATTGTGTCATACACCACCATCATTGTGTCATACACAACCATCATTGTGTCATACACACCATACACCACATCATTGTGTCATACACCACCATCATTGTGTCATACACCACCATCATTGTGTCATAAACCACCTTTATTGTGTCATACACAACCATCATTGTGTCATACACTGCCATCATTGTGCCATACACCACCATCATTGTGCCATACACCACTATCATTGTGCTATACACATCCATCATTGTGTCACACACCACCATCATTGTGTCATACTCTATCTTCATTGTGTCATGCATCACCATCATTGTGCCATACACTAAAATCATTGTGTCACACACTGCCATCATTGTGTCATACACCACTATCATTGTGTCATACACCACCATCATTGTGCCATACACCACCATCATTGTGTCATACACAACCATCATTGTGTCATACACCACCATCATTGTGTCATACACCACATCATTGTGCCATCATTGTGTCATACACCACTATCATTGTGTCATTGTGTCATACACCACCATTGTGTCTATCATTGTGCCATACACCATCATCATTGTGTCATAAGCACTGCAATCATTGTGTCATACATCCATCATTGTGTCATACACCACCATCATTGTGTATCATCACATCCACCCTCATTGTGTCACACACCACCATCATTGTGCATCATTGTGTCATACACCACCATCATTGTGTCATACACCACGATCATTGTGTCATACAACTGCCATCATTGTGTCATACACCACCATCATTGTGCCATACACCACCATCATTGTGTCATACACAACCATCATTGTGTCATACACCACAATCATTGTGTCATACATCACCATCATTGTGGCATACACCACCATCATTGTGTCATACACCACTATCATTGTGTCATACACCACCATCATTGTGTCATACACCACTATCATTGTGTCATACACCACCATCATTGTGTCATACACCACCATCATTGTGTCATACACCACCATCATTGCGTCATACACACCATCATTGTGTCATCATTGTGCCGTACACCACCATCATTGTGTCATACACCACCATCATTGTGTCATACACCACCATCATTGTGTCATACACTGCCATCATTGTGTCATACACCACCATCATTGTGTCACACACAACATCATTGTGCCATACACCACCATCATTGTGTCATACACATTGTGTCATACATCACCATAATTGTGTCACACCCACAATCATTGTGTCATACATCACCATCATTGTGGCATACACCACCATCATTGAAACATACACTACTATCACTTTGTCATACACCAACATCATTGTGTCATACACCACTATCATTGAGACATACACTACTATCAATGTGTCATACACCACCATACTTGTGTCATACACCACCGTCATTGCGTCATACACCATCATTGTGTTATGCACCAACGTCATTGTGTCATACACCACCATCATTGTCTCATACATCACCATAATTGTGTCATACACCACCATCATTGTGTCATACACTGCCATTATTGTGTCGTACACCACCATCATTGTGTCATACACAACCATCATTGTGTCATACACTGCCATCATTGTGCCATACACCACCATCATTGTGCAATACACCACTATCATTGTGTTATACACATCCATCATTGTGTCACACAACACTATCATTGTGTCACACAACACCATCATTGTGTCATACTCTATCGTCATTGTGCCATACACTAAAATCATTGTGTCATACACTGGCATCATTGTGACATACACCACCATCATTGTGCCATTCACTACCATCATTGTGTCATATACCACCTTTATTGTGTCATACACAACCATAATTGTGCCATACACCACCATCATTGTGTCATACACTGCCATCATTGTGTCATACACCACTGTCATTGTGTCAAACACCACTATCATTGTGCCATACACCATCATCATTGTGTCAAGCACTGCAATCATTGTGTCATTCTCCACTGTCATTGTGTCATACTCCACCCTCATTGTGTCACACACCACCATCATTGTGCCGTATTCCACCATCATTGTGTCATACACCACCATCATTGTGTCATACACTGCCATAATTGTGTCACACCCACAATCATTGTGTCATACACCACGATCATTGTGCCATACACCACCATCATTGAAACATACACTACTATCACTTTGTCATACACCACCATCATTGTGTCATACACTACTATCATTGAGACATACACTACTATCACTGTGTCATACACCACTATACTCTTGTCATACACCACCATACTTGTGTCATACACCACCGTCATTGCGTCATACACTACCATCATTGTGTTATGCATCAACGTCATTGTGTCATACACCACCATCATTGTGTCATACACCACCATCATTGTGTCGTACACCATCCTCATTGTGTCATACACCACTATCATTGAGTCATATACCACCGTCATTGTGTCATACACAACAATCTCTGTGTTATATATCACCATTATTGTGTCATATACTACCGTCATTGTGTCATACACCACCATTATTGTGTCATACACCACCATCATTGTGTCATACACCACCATCATAGTGCCATACACTGCCATCATTGTGTCATACACCACCATCATTGTGTCATACACTGCCATCATCAATTTGTATATCACTATCATTGTGTCATACACCACCATCATTGTGTCATACACCACCAAGATTGTGTCATACACCACCATCATTGTGTCATGCACTGCCATCATTGTGTCATACTCCACCATCATTGTGTCATACACCAACATCATTGTGTCATACACCACTATCATTGTGTCATACACCATTATCATTGTGTCATACACTACCATCATTGTGTCATACACCACCATCATTGTGTCATACACCACCATCATTGTGTCATACACCACCATCATTGTGTCATACACTACCATCATTGTGTCATACACCACCATCATTGTGTCATACACTACCATCATTGTGTCATACACCACTATCATTGTGTCATACACTCCCATCATTGTGTCATACACCACCATCATTGTGTCATACACCACCATCATTGTGTCATACACCACCATCATTGTGTCATACACCACCATCATTGTGTCATACACCACCATCATTGTGTCATTCACCACAATCATTGTGTCATACACCACTATCATTGTGTCATACACCACCATCATTGTGTCATACACCACCATCATTGTGCCATACACCACCATCATTGTGTTATACACTACCATCATTGTGTCATACACCACTATCATTGTGTCATACACTGCCATCATTGTGTCATACACCACCATCATTGTGCCATACACCACCATCATTGTGGTATACACCACCATCATTGTGTCACACACCACCATCATTGTGTCATACACCACCATCATTGTGTCATACACCACCATCATTGTGTCATACACCACTATCATTGTGTCATTCACCACCATCATTGTGTCATACACCACCATCATTGTGTCATACACACCATCATTGTGTATATATCATTGTGTCATACACCACCATCATTGTGTCATACACTACCATCATTGTGTCATTCACTGCCATCATTGTGTCATACACCACCATCATTGTGTCATACACCACCATCATTGTGTCATACACTACCATCATTGTGTCATTCACCACCATCATTGTGTCATACACCACCATCATTGTGTCATACACCACTATCATTGTGTCATACACTGCCATCATTGTGTCATACACCACCATCATTGTGTCATACACCACCATCATTGTGTCATACACTGCCATCATTGTGTCATACACTGCAATCATTGTGCCATTCACTACTATCATTGTGTCATACACCACCCTCATTGTGTCATACACAACCATCACATACACCACCATCATTGTGCCATACACCACCATCATTGTGTCATACACCACTGTCATTGTGTCAAACACCACTATCTTTGTGCCATACACCATCATCATTGTGTCATGCACTGCAATCATTGTGTCATAATCCACTATCATTGTGTCATACTCCACCCTCATTGTGTCACACACCACCATCATTGTGCCATACACCACTATCATTGTGTCATACACCACTATCATTGTGCCATACCCACCCTCATTGTGTCACACACCACCATCATTGTGCCGTACACCACCATCATTGTGTCATACACCACTGTCATTGTGTCATTCATCTTTGTGCCATACACCATCATCATGTGTCATGCACTGCAATCATTGTGTCATAATCCACTATCATTGTGTCATACTCCACCCTCATTGTGTCACACACCACCATCATAGTGCCATACACCACTATGATTGTGTCATACACCACCATCATTGTGCCATGCACAACCATCATTGTGTCATTCACTGCCATCATTGCGTCCTACACTGCCATCATTGTGGCATACACTGCTATCATTGTGTCATACATCACCATCATTGTGTCATACACCGCTATCATTGAGTCATTCACCACCATCATTGTGTCATACACTTCCTTCATTGTGTCATACTCCACTGTCATTGTGTTATACACCAACATTACTGTGTTATACACCACCATCATTGTTTCATACACCATTATCATTGTGTCATACACCACCATCATTGTGTCATACACCACAAACATTGTGTCACACACTACCATCATTGTGTCATATACCACCCTCATTGCGTCATTCACCACCATCATTGTGTCATAAACTTCCTTCATTGTGTCATACTCCACTGTCATTGTGTTATACACCAACATTACTGTGTTATACACCACCATCATTGTGTCATACACCATTATCATTGTGTCATACACCACCATCATTGTGTCATACACCACAAACATTGTGTCACACACTACCATCATTGTGTCATATACCACCCTCATTGCGTCATTCACCACCATCATTGTGTCATACACTTCCTTCATTGTGTCATACTCCACTGTCATTGTGTTATACACCAACATTACTGTGTTATACACCACCATCATTGTGTCATACACCATTATCATTGTGTCATACACCACCATCATTGTGTCAAACACAACCATCATTGTGTCATACACTGCCATCATTGTGCCATACACCACCATCATTGTGCCATACACCACCATCATTGTGTTATACACATCCATCATTGTGGCATACTCTATCGTCATTGTGTCTTACATCACCATCATTGTGCCATACACCAAAATCTTTGTGTCATACACTGCCATCATTGTGTCATACACCACCATCATTGTGCCATTTACTACCATCATTGTGTCATCTACCACCTTTATTGTGTCATACACAACCATCATTGTGCAATACACCACTATCATTGTGTCATACACTGCCATCATTGTGTCATACACCACTGTCATTGTGTCAAACACCACTATCTTTGTGCCATACACCATCATCATTGTGTCAAGCACTGCAATCATTGTGTCATACTCCACTATCATTGTCCCATACTCCACCCTCATTGTGTCACACACCACCATCATTGTGCCGTACACCACCATCATTGTGTCATACACCACTGTCATTGTGTCAAACACACTATCTTTGTGCCATACACCATCATCATTGTGTCATGCACTGCAATCATTGTGTCATACTCCACTATCATTGTGTCATACTCCACCCTCATTGTGTCACACACCATCATAGTGCCATACACCACCATCATTGTGTCATGCACTGCCATCAATGTGTCATACACAACTATGATTGTGTCATACACCACCATCATTGTGCCATACACAACCATCATTGTGTCATTCACTGCCATCATTGTGTCCTACACTGCCATCATTGTGGCATACACTGCTATCATTGTGTCATACATCACCATCATTGTGTCATACACCACTATCATTGAGTCATACACCACCATCATTGTGTCATACACTTCCATCATTGTGTCATACACCACTATGATTGTGTCATACACCACCATCATTATGCCATACACAACCATAATTGTATCATTCACTGCCATCATTGTGTCCTACACTGCCATCATTGTGTCATACACTGCCATCATTGTGCCATACACCACCATCATTGTGCCATACACCACCATCATTGTGTTATACACATCCATCATTGTGTCACACAACAACATCATTGTGTCATACTCTATCGTCATTGTGTCTTACATCACCATTATTGTGCCATACACCAAAATCATTGTGTCACACACTGCCATCATTGTGCCATACACCACCATCATTGTGTCATACACTGCCATCATTGTGTCATACACCAATGTCATTGTGTCAAACACCACTCTCATTGTGCCATACACCATCATCATTGTGTCAAGCACTGCAATCATTGTGTCATACTCCACTGTCATTGTGTCATACTCCACCCTCATTGTGCCACACACCACCATCATTCTGCCGTACACCACCATCATTGTGTCATACACCACCATCATTGTGTCATACACTGCGATCATTGTGTCATAAACCACCATCATTGTGTCATACACAACGATCGTTGTGTCATAAACTGCCATCATTGTGACACACAACACCATCATTGTGCAAAACACCACCATCATTGTGTCATACACTGCCATAATTGTGTCACACCCACAATCATTGTGTCATACACCACCATCATTGTGCCATACACCACCATCATTGAAACATACACTACTATCACTTTGTCATACACCACCATCATTGTGTCATACACCACTATCATTGAGACATACACTACTATCACTGTGTCATACACCACCATACTTGTGCCATACACCACCGTCATTGCGTCATACAACACCATCATTGTGTTATACACCAACGTCATTATGTCATACACCACCATCATTGTCTCATACACCACCATCATTGTGTCATACACTGCCATTATTGTGTCGTACACCACCATCATTGTTCCATACACAACCATCATTGTGTCACGCACTGCTATCATTGTGTCATACACTGCCATCATTGTGGCATACACTGCTATCATTGTGTCATACGTCACCATCATTGTGTCATTCACCACTATCATTCAGTCATACACCACAACCATTGTGTCATACACTTCCATCATTGAGTCATACTCCACTGTCATTGTGTCATATACCAACATTACTGTATCATACACCACCATCATTGTGTCATACACCATTATCATTGAGTCATACGCCACCATCATTGTGTCATGCACCACAAACATTGTGTCATACACTACCATCATTGTGCCATATACCACCGTCATTGTGTCATACACCACCATCATTGTCTCATACACCAACATCATTGTGTCATACACCATCATCATTGTGTCGTACACTGCCATTATTGTGTCATACACCACCATCATTGTGTCATACACAACCATCATTGTGTCATACACTGCCATCATTGTGCCATACACCACCATCATTGTGCCATACACCACTATCATTGTGTTATACACATCCATCATTGTGTCACACAACACCATCATTGTGTCATACTCTATCTTCATTGTGTCTTACATCACCATCATTGTCCCATACACCAAAATCATTGTGTCACACACTGCCATCATTGTGTCATACACCATCATCATTGTGTCATATACCACCTTTATTGTGTCATACACAACCATCATTGTGCCATACACCACCATCATTGTGTCATACACTGCCATCATTGTGTCATACACCACTGTCATTGTGTCAAACACCACTATCATTGTGTCATACACCATCATCATTGTGTCAAGCACTGCAATCATTGTGTCATACTCCACTGTCATTGTGTCATACTCCACCCTCATTGTGTCACACACCACCATCATTGTGCCATACACAACCATCATTGTGTCATACACCACCATCATTGTGTCATACTCTGCTATCATTGTGTCATAAACCACCATCATTGTGTCATACACCACGATCGTTGGGTCATAAACTGCCATCATTGTGACACACAACACCATCATTGTGCCATACACCACCATCATTGTGTCATACACCACCATCATTGTGTCATACTCTGCTATCATTGTGTCATAAACCACCATCATTGTGTCATACACCACGATCGTTGGGTCATAAACTGCCATCATTGTGACACACAACACCATCATTGTGCCATACACCACCATCATTGTGTCATACACTGCCATAATTGTGTCACACCCACAATCATTGTGTCATACACCACCATCATTGTGCCATACACCACCACCATTGAAACATACACTACTATCACTTTGTCATACACCACTATCATTGTGTCATACACCACTGTCATTGAGACATACACTACTATCACTGTGTCATACACCACTATAATTGTGTCATACACCAACGTCATTGCGTCATACACCACCATCATTGTGTTATGCACCAACGTCATTGTGTCATACACCACCATCATTGTCTCATACACCACCATCATTGTGTCATACACCTCCATCATTGTGTCATACACTGCCATTATTGTGTCATACACTGCCATCATTGTGCCATACACCACCATCATTGTGCCATACACCACCATCATTGTGTTATACACATCCATCATTGTGTCACACAACACTATCATTGTGTCATACTCTATCGTCATTGTGTCTTACATCACCATCATTGTGCCATACACAAAAATCATTGTGTCATACACTGCCATCATTGTGTCATACACCACCATCATTGTGCCATACACCACCATCATTGAAACATACACTACTATCACTTTGTCATACACCACCATCATTGTGTCATACACGACTATCATTGAGACATACACTACTATCACTGTGTCATACACCACCATACTTGTGTCATACACCACCGTCATTGCGTCATACACTACCATCATTGTGTTATGCACCAACGTCTTTGTGTCATACACCACTATCATTGTGTTATACACCACCATCATTGTGTCATACACCATCCCCATTGTGTCATACACCACTATCATTGAGTCATATACCACCGTCATTGTGTCATACATCACCATTATTGTGTCATACAGCACCATCATTGTGTCATATACCACCATCATTGTGTTATGCACCAACGTCATTGTGTCATACACCACTATCATTGTGTCATACACCACCATCATTGTGTCATACACCATCCTCATTGTGTCATACACCACTATCATTGAGTCATATACCACCGTCATTGTGTCATACATCACCATTATTGTGTCATACACCACCATCATTGTGTCATATACCACCATCATAGTGCCATACACTGCCATCATTGTGTCATACAACACCATCATTGTGTCATACACTGCCATCATCATGTTGTATATCACTATCATTGTGTCATACACCACCATCATTGTGTCATACACCACCAAGATTGTGTCATACACCACCATCATTGTGTCATGAACTGCCATCATTGTGTCATACACTGCCATCATTGTGGCATACACTGGCATCATTGTGTCATACACCACTATCATTGAGTCATACACCATTATCATTGTGTCATACACTACCATCATTGTGTCATGCACCAACATCACTGTGTCATACACCACCATCATTGTGTCATACACTATTATCATTGTGTCATACACCACCATCATTGTGTCATACATCACAAACATTGTGTCATACACTACCATCATTGTGCCATATACCACTGTCATTGTGTCATGCACCACCATCATTGTGTCATACACCACCATCATTGTGTCATACACCACCATCATTGTGTCATACACTGCCATTATTGTGCCATACACCACAATCATTGTGTTATACACATCCATCATTGTGTCACACAACACCATCATTGTGTCACACACCACCATCATTGTGCCATACACAACCATCATTGTGTCATACATCACAAACATTGTGTCATACACTACCATCATTGTGCCATATACCACTGTCATTGTGTCATACACCACAATCATTGTGTCATACATAACCATCATTGTGTCATACACTGCCTTCATTGTGCCATACACCACCATCATTGTGCCATACACCACAATCATTGTGTTATACACATCCATCATTGTGTCACACAACACCATCATTGTGTCACACACCACCATCATTGTGCCATACACAACCATCATTGTGTCAAACACTGCAATAATTGTGTCATACACCACTATCATTGTGTCATACTCCAACCTCATTGAGTCACACACCACCATCATTGTGCTGACACCATGATCATTGTGTAATACACCACCATCATTGTGTTATACACCACTATCATAGTGTCATTCACTGCCATCATTGTGTCATACACCACCATCATTGTGTCATACACTGCCATCTTTGTGGTATATATCACACTCATTGTGTCATACAGCACCATCGTTGTGTCATACACTACCATCATTGTGTCATTCACTACCATCATTGTGTCATACATCACCGTCATTGTGTCATACACCACCATCATTGTGTCATACACCACAATCATTGTTATACACATCCATCATTGTGTCACACAACACCATCATTGTGTCATACACCACCATCATTGTGCCATACACAACCATCATTGTATCAAACACTGCAATAATTGTGTCATACACCACTATCATTGTGTCATACTCCACCCTCATTGAGTCACACACCACTATCATTGTGCCGTACACAATGATCATTGTATTATACACCACCATCATTGTGTCATACACCACTATCATAGTGTCATTCACTGCCATCATTGTGTCATACACCACCATCATTGTGTCATACACTACCGTCATTGTGGTATATATCACCATCATTGTGTCATACAGCACCATCGTTGTGTCATACACTACCATCATTGTGTCATTCACTACCATCATTGTGTCATACATCACCGTCATTGTGCCATACACCACCATCATTGTGTCATACACCACCATCATTGTGTCATACACCACCATCATTGTGTCATACACCACCATCATTGTGTCATACACCATCATTGTGTCATACACCACCATCATTGTGCCATACACTACCATCATTGTTTCATGCACTGCCATCAGTGTGTCATACACTGCCATTGTGTCATACACCACATTCATTGTGTCTTACACTACCATCATTGTGTCATACACCACCGTCATTGTGTCATACACCAACATGATTGTGTCATACACCACCATCATTGTATACACTATTCTCATTGTGTCATACACCACCATCATTGTGTCATACACCACCATCATTGTGTCATACACCACATTCATTGTGTCATACACTACCATCATTGTGACATACACCATTATCATTGTGTCATACACCACCATCATTGTGTCATACATCACTATCATTGTGTCATACACCAATATCATTGTGTCATACACTGCCATCATTGTGTTATATATCACTATCATTGTGTCATACACCACCATCGTTGTGTCATACACCACTATCATTGTGTCATACACCACCATCATTGTATCATACACCACCGTCATTTTGTAATACACCACCATCATTTTGTCATACACCACCATCATTGTGTCATACACCACCATCATTGTGTCATACACCACCATTATTGTTTCATACACCACCATCATAGTGCCATACACCACCATCATTGTGTCAAGCGCTGCCATCATTGTGTCATACACCACTATGATTGTGTCATACACCACCATCATTGTATCATACACCACCATCATTGTGCCATACATAACCATCATTGTGTCATGCACTGCCATCATTGTGTCATACACTGCCATCATTGTGGCATACACTGCTATCATTGTGTCATACACCACTATCATTGAGTCATACACCACCATCATTGTGTCATACTCCACTGTCATTGTGTTATACACCAACATTACTGTGTTATACACCACCATCATTGTGTCATACACCACTATCATAGTGTCATTCACTGCCATCATTGTGTCATACACCACCATCATTGTGTCATACACTGCCATCTTTGTGGTATATATCACACTCATTGTGTCATACAGCACCATCGTTGTGTCATACACTACCATCATTGTGTCATTCACTACCATCATTGTGTCATACATCACCGTCATTGTGCCATACACCACCATCATTGTGTCATACACCACCATCATTGTGTCATACACCACCATCATTGTGTCATACACGACCATCATTGTGTCATACACCATCATTGGTTCATACACCACCATCATTGTGCCATACACTACCATCATTGTGTCATGCACTGCCATCATTGTGTCATACACTGCCATTGTGTCATACACCACATTCATTGTGTCTTACACTACCATCATTGTGTCATACACCACGGTCATTGTGTCATACACCAATATGATTGTGTCATACACCACCATCATTGTGTCATACACCATTATCATTGTGTCATACACCACCATCATTGTGTCATACACCACCATCATTGTGTCATACACCACATTCATGGTGTCATACACTATCATTGTGTTATACACCACCGTCAATGTATCATACACCAACATCCTTGTGTCATACACTACCATCATTGTGTCATACACCACTATCATTGTGTCATACACCACCATCATTATGTCATACACTGCCATCATTGTGTTATATATCACTATCATTGTGTCATACACCACCATCGTTGTGTCATACACCACTATCATTGTGTCATACACCACCATCATTGTGTCCTACACCACCGTCATTTTGTAATACACCACCATCATTTTGTCATACACCACCATCATTGTGTCATACACCACCATCATTGTGTCATACACCACCATTATTGTTTCATACACCACCATCATAGTGCCATACACCACCATCATTGTGTCATGCACTGCCATCATTGTGTCATACACCTCTATGATTGTGTCATACACCACCATCATTGTGTCATACACCACCATCATTGTGCTATACACAACCATCATTGTGTCATGCACTGCAATCATTGTGTCATACACTGCCATCCTTGTGGCATACACTTCTATCAATGTGTCATAGACCACTATCATTGAGTCATACACCACCATCATTGTGTCATACTCCACTGTCATTGTGTTATACACCAACATTACTGTGTTATACACCACCATCATTGTGTCATACACCATTATCATTGTGTCATACACCACCATCATTGTGTCATACAACACAAACATTGTTTCATACACTACCATCATTGTGTCATATACCACCCTCATTGTGTCATACACCACCATCATTGTGTCATACACCACCATCATTGTGTCATACACCACCATCATTGTGTCGTACACTGCCATTATTGTGTCATACACTACCATCATTGTGTCATACACAACCATCATTGTGTCATACACTGCCATCATTGTGCCATACACCACCATCATTGTGCCATACATTACCATCATTGTGTTATACACATCCATCATTGTGTCACACAACACCATCATTGTGTCATACTCTATCGTCATTGTGTCTTACATCACCATCATTGTGCCATACATTAAAATCATTGTGTCATACACTGCCATCATTGTGTCATACACCACCATCATTGTGCCATTCACTACCATCATTGTGTCATATACCACCTCTATTGTGTCATACACAACCATCATTGTGCAAAATACCACCATCATTGTGTCATACACTGCCATCATTGTGTCATACACCACTGTCATTGTGTCAAACACCACTATCTTTGTGCCATACACCATCATCATTGTGTCAAGCACTGCAATCATTGTGTCATACTCCACTATCATTGTGTCATACTCCACCCTCATTGTGTCACACACCCCCATCATTGTGCCGTACACCACCATAATTGTGTCATACACCACTGTCATTGTGTCAAACACCACTATCTTTGTGCCATACACTATCATCATTGTGTCAAGCACTGCAATCATTGTGTCATACTCCACTATCATTGTGTCATACACTACCATCATTGTGGTATATATCACCATCATTGTGTCATACAGCACCATCGTTGAGTCATACACTACCATCATTGTGTCATTCACTACCATCATTGTGTCATACATCACCGTCATTGTGCCATACACCACCATCATTTTGTCATGCGTTGCCATCATTGTGTCTGTTACGGCCCTCTCGGGTCGCAACCGGGTTCTTTCTCTGATGTTGTTAGAGGTTGGGTATCCGGCCCCAAGCTAGTAGTGGCATTCAAGGGATGTGATCAGTAACACAAGTAAATTAAAGGAGAAGGGAGACAAAGGCAAAAAACTGAATATAATTATTACCGTCACCATAAATAATATATAAAATATTACACGGGGGAGGTATAAACACCTCCCCCGTGTAATCTTGGGGTATGACACCAATGATGGTGGTGTCATACACCACTATCATTGTGTCATACACCACCATCATTGTGTCATACACCACCATCATTGTGTCATACACTGCCATTATTGTGACATACACCACAATCATTGTGTCATACACAACCATCATTGTGTCATACACTACCTTCATTGTGCCATACACCACCATCATTGTGCCATACACCACAATCATTGTGTTATACACATCCATCATTGTGTCACACAACACCATCATTGTGTCATACACCACCATCATTGTGCCATACACAACCATCATTGTGTCAAACACTGCAATAATTGTGTCATACACCACTATCATTGTGTCATACTCCACCCTCATTGAGTCACACACCACCATCATTGTGCCGTACACCATGATCATTGTGTTATACACCACCATCATTGTGTCATACTCCACTATCATAGTGTCATTCACTGCCATCATTGTGTCATACACCACCATCATTGTGTCATACACTGCCATCTTTGTGGTATATATCACACTCATTGTGTCATACAGCACCATCGTTGTGTCATACACTACCATCATTGTGTCATTCACTACCATCATTGTGTCATAGATCACCGTCATTGTGTCATACACCACCATCATTGTGCCATACACCACAATCATTGTGTTATACACATCCATCATTGTGTCACACAACACCATCATTGTATCATACACCACCTTCATTGTGCCATACACAACCATCATTGTGTCAAACACTGCAATAATTGTGTCATACACCACTATCATTGTGTCATACTCCACCCTCATTGAGTCACACACCACCATCATTGTGCCGTACACCATGATCATTGTGTTATACACCACCATCATTGTGTCATACACCACTATCATAGTGTCATTCACTGCCATCATTGTGTCATACACCACCATCATTGTGTCATACACTGCCATCTTTGTGGTATTTATCACACTCATTGTGTCATACAGCACCATCGTTGTGTCATACACTACCATCATTGTGTCATTCACTACCATCATTGTGTAATACATCACCGTTATTGTGTCATACACCACCATCATTGTGTCATACACCACAATCATTGTTATACACATTCATCATTGTGTCACACAACACCATCATTGTGTCATACACCACCATCATTGTGCCATACACAACCATCATTGTGTCAAACACTGCAATAATTGTGTCATACACCACTATCATTGTGTCATACTCCACCCTCATTGAGTCACACACCACTATCATTGTGCCGTACACCATGATCATTGTGTTATACACCACCATCATTGTGTCATACACCACTATCATAGTGTCATTCACTGCCATCATTGTGTCATACACCACCATCATTGTGTCATACACTACCATCATTGTGGTATATATCACCATCATTGTGTCATACAGCACCATCGTTGAGTCATACACTACCATCATTGTGTCATTCACTACCATCATTGTGTCATACATCACCGTCATTGTGCCATACACCACCATCATTGAGTCATACACCACCATCATTGTGTCATACACCACCATCATTGTGTCATACACCACCATCATTGTGTCATACACCATCATTGTGTCATACACCACCATCATTGTGTAATACACTACCATCATAGTGTCATGCACTGCCATCATTGTGTCATACACTGCCATTGTGTCATACACCACATTCATTGTGTCTTACACTACCATAATTGTGTCATACACCACCGTCATTGTGTCATACACCAACATGATTGTGTCATACACCACCATCTTTGTGTCATACACCATTATCATTGTGTCATACACCACCATCATTGTGTCATACACCACCATCATTGTGTCATACACCAGTATCATTGTGTCATACACCAGTATCATTGTGTCATACACTGCCATCATTGTGTCATACACCATCATCGTTGTGTCATACACCACCATCATTGTGTCATACACCACCATCATTGTGTCATACACCACCGTCATTTTGTCATACACCACCATCATTGTGTCATACACCACCATCATTGTGTCATACACCACTATTATTGTGTCATACACCACCATCATAGTGCCATACACCACCATCATTGTGTCATGCACTGCCATCATTGTGTCATACACCACTATCGTTGTGTCATACACCACCATCATTGTGTCATACACCACCATCATTGTGCCATACACAACCATCATTTTGTCATGCACTGCCATCATTGTGTCATACACTGCCATCATTGTGGCATACACTGCTATCATTGTATCATACATCACCATCATTGTGTCATACTCCACTATCATTGAGTCATACACCACCATCATTGTGTCATACACTTCCTTCATTGTGTCATACTCCACTGTCATTGTGTTACACACCAACATTACTGTGTTATTCACCACCATCATTGTGTCATACACCATTATCATTGTGACATACACCACCATCATTGTGTCATACACCACAAACATTGTGTCACACACTACCATCATTGTGTCATATACCACCCTCATTGTGTCATGCATCACCATCATTGTGTCATACACCACCATCATTGTCTCATACACCACCATCATTGTGTCGTACACTGCCATTATTGTGTCATACACCACCATCATTGTGTCATACACAACCATCATTGTGTCATACACTGCCATCATTGTGCCATACACCACCATCATTGTGCCATACACCACTATCATTGTGTTATACACATCCATCATTGTGTCACACAACACCATCATTGTGTCATACACCACCATCATTGTGTCATATACCACCTTTATTGTGTCATACACAACCATCATTGTGCCATACACCACCATCATTGTGTCATACACTGCCATCATTGTGTCATACACCACTGTCATTGTGTCAAACACCTCTATCATTGTGTCATACACCATCATCATTGTGTCAAGCACTGCAATCATTGTGTCATACTCCACTGTCATTGTGTCATACTCCACCCTCATTGTGTCACACACCACCATCATTGTGCCATACACAACCATCATTGTGTCATACACCACCATCATTGTGTCATACTCTGCTATCATTGTGTCATAAACCACCATCATTGTGTCATACACCACGATCGTTGGGTCATAAACTGCCATCATTGTGACACACAACACCATCATTGTGCCATACACCACCATCATTGTGTCATACACCACCATCATTGTGTCATACTCTGCTATCATTGTGTCATAAACCACCATCATTGTGTCATACACCACGATCGTTGGGTCATAAACTGCCATCATTGTGACACACAACACCATCATTGTGCCATACACCACCATCATTGTGTCATACACGACCATCATTGTGTCATACACCATCATTGGTTCATACACCACCATCATTGTGCCATACACTACCATCATTGTGTCATGCACTGCCATCATTGTGTCATACACTGCCATTGTGTCATACACCACATTCATTGTGTCTTCCACTACCATCATTGTGTCATACACCACGGTCATTGTGTCATACACCAATATGATTGTGTCATACACCACCATCATTGTGTCATACACCATTATCATTGTGTCATACACCACCATCATTGTGTCATACACCACCATCATTGTGTCATACACCACATTCATGGTGTCATACACTATCATTGTGTTATACACCACCGTCAATGTATCATACACCAACATCCTTGTGTCATACACTACCATCATTGTGTCATACACCACTATCATTGTGTCATACACCACCATCATTATGTCATACACTGCCATCATTGTGTTATATATCACTATCATTGTGTCATACACCACCATCGTTGTGTCATACACCACTATCATTGTGTCATACACCACCATCATTGTGTCCTACACCACCGTCATTTTGTAATACACCACCATCATTTTGTCATACACCACCATCATTGTGTCATACACCACCATCATTGTGTCATACACCACCATTATTGTTTCATACACCACCATCATAGTGCCATACACCACCATCATTGTGTCATGCACTGCCATCATTGTGTCATACACCTCTATGATTGTGTCATACACCACCATCATTGTGTCATACACCACCATCATTGTGCTATACACAACCATCATTGTGTCATGCACTGCAATCATTGTGTCATACACTGCCATCCTTGTGGCATACACTTCTATCAATGTGTCATAGACCACTATCATTGAGTCATACACCACCATCATTGTGTCATACTCCACTGTCATTGTGTTATACACCAACATTACTGTGTTATACACCACCATCATTGTGTCATACACCATTATCATTGTGTCATACACCACCATCATTGTGTCATACAACACAAACATTGTTTCATACACTACCATCATTGTGTCATATATCACCCTCATTGTGTCATACACCACCATCATTGTGTCATACACCACCATCATTGTGTCATACACCACCATCATTGTGTCGTACACTGCCATTATTGTTTCATACACTACCATCATTGTGTCATACACAACCATCATTGTGTCATACACTGCCATCATTGTGCCATACACCACCATCATTGTGCCATACATTACCATCATTGTGTTATACACATCCATCATTGTGTCACACAACACCATCATTGTGTCATACTCTATCGTCATTGTGTCTTACATCACCATCATTGTGCCATACATTAAAATCATTGTGTCATACACTGCCATCATTGTGTCATACACCACCATCATTGTGCCATTCACTACCATCATTGTGTCATATACCACCTCTATTGTGTCATACACAACCATCATTGTGCAAAATACCACCATCATTGTGTCATACACTGCCATCATTGTGTCATACACCACTGTCATTGTGTCAAACACCACTATCTTTGTGCCATACACCATCATCATTGTGTCAAGCACTGCAATCATTGTGTCATACTCCACTATCATTGTGTCATACTCCACCCTCATTGTGTCACACACCCCCATCATTGTGCCGTACACCACCATAATTGTGTCATACACCACTGTCATTGTGTCAAACACCACTATCTTTGTGCCATACACTATCATCATTGTGTCAAGCACTGCAATCATTGTGTCATACTCCACTATCATTGTGTCATACTCCACCCTCATTGTGTCACACACCACCATCATAGTGCCATACACCACCATCATTTTGTCATGCGTTGCCATCATTGTGTCTGTTACGGCCCTCTCGGGTCGCAACCGGGTTCTTTCTCTGATGTTGTTAGAGGTTGGGTATCCGGCCCCAAGCTAGTAGTGGCATTCAAGGGATGTGATCAGTAACACAAGTAAATTAAAGGAGAAGGGAGACAAAGGCAAAAAACTGAATATAATTATTACCGTCACCATAAATAATATATAAAATATTACACGGGGGAGGTATAAACACCTCCCCCGTGTAATCTTGGGGTATGACACCAATGATGGTGGTGTCATACACCACTATCATTGTGTCATACACCACCATCATTGTGTCATACACCACCATCATTGTGTCATACACTGCCATTATTGTGACATACACCACAATCATTGTGTCATACACAACCATCATTGTGTCATACACTACCTTCATTGTGCCATACACCACCATCATTGTGCCATACACCACAATCATTGTGTTATACACATCCATCATTGTGTCACACAACACCATCATTGTGTCATACACCACCATCATTGTGCCATACACAACCATCATTGTGTCAAACACTGCAATAATTGTGTCATACACCACTATCATTGTGTCATACTCCACCCTCATTGAGTCACACACCACCATCATTGTGCCGTACACCATGATCATTGTGTTATACACCACCATCATTGTGTCATACTCCACTATCATAGTGTCATTCACTGCCATCATTGTGTCATACACCACCATCATTGTGTCATACACTGCCATCTTTGTGGTATATATCACACTCATTGTGTCATACAGCACCATCGTTGTGTCATACACTACCATCATTGTGTCATTCACTACCATCATTGTGTCATAGATCACCGTCATTGTGTCATACACCACCATCATTGTGCCATACACCACAATCATTGTGTATACACATCCATCATTGTGTCACACAACACCATCATTGTATCATACACCACCTTCATTGTGCCATACACAACCATCATTGTGTCAAACACTGCAATAATTGTGTCATACACCACTATCATTGTGTCATACTCCACCCTCATTGAGTCACACACCACCATCATTGTGCCGTACACCATGATCATTGTGTTATACACCACCATCATTGTGTCATACACCACTATCATAGAGTCATTCACTGCCATCATTGTGTCATACACCACCATCATTGTGTCATACACTGCCATCTTTGTGGTATTTATCACACTCATTGTGTCATACAGCACCATCGTTGTGTCATACACTACCATCATTGTGTCATTCACTACCATCATTGTGTAATACATCACCGTTATTGTGTCATACACCACCATCATTGTGTCATACACCACAATCATTGTTATACACATTCATCATTGTGTCACACAACACCATCATTGTGTCATACACCACCATCATTGTGCCATACACAACCATCATTGTGTCAAACACTGCAATAATTGTGTCATACACCACTATCATTGTGTCATACTCCACCCTCATTGAGTCACACACCACTATCATTGTGCCGTACACCATGATCATTGTGTTATACACCACCATCATTGTGTCATACACCACTATCATAGTGTCATTCACTGCCATCATTGTGTCATACACCACCATCATTGTGTCATACACTACCATCATTGTGGTATATATCACCATCATTGTGTCATACAGCACCATCGTTGAGTCATACACTACCATCATTGTGTCATTCACTACCATCATTGTGTCATACATCACCGTCATTGTGCCATACACCACCATCATTGAGTCATACACCACCATCATTGTGTCATACACCACCATCATTGTGTCATACACCACCATCATTGTGTCATACACCATCATTGTGTCATACACCACCATCATTGTGTAATACACTACCATCATAGTGTCATGCACTGCCATCATTGTGTCATACACTGCCATTGTGTCATACACCAACATGATTGTGTCATACACCACCATCTTTGTGTCATACACCATTATCATTGTGTCATACACCACCATCATTGTGTCATATACCACCATCATTGTGTCATACACCAGTATCATTGTGTCATACACCAGTATCATTGTGTCATACACTGCCATCATTGTGTCATACACCATCATCGTTGTGTCATACACCACCATCATTGTGTCATACACCACCATCATTGTGTCATACACCACCGTCATTTTGTCATACACCACCATCATTGTGTCATACACCACCATCATTGTGTCATACACCACTATTATTGTGTCATACACCACCATCATAGTGCCATACACCACCATCATTGTGTCATGCACTGCCATCATTGTGTCATACACCACTATCGTTGTGTCATACACCACCATCATTGTGTCATACACCACCATCATTGTGCCATACACAACCATCATTTTGTCATGCACTGCCATCATTGTGTCATACACTGCCATCATTGTGGCATACACTGCTATCATTGTATCATACATCACCATCATTGTGTCATACTCCACTATCATTGAGTCATACACCACCATCATTGTGTCATACACTTCCTTCATTGTGTCATACTCCACTGTCATTGTGTTACACACCAACATTACTGTGTTATTCACCACCATCATTGTGTCATACACCATTATCATTGTGACATACACCACCATCATTGTGTCATACACCACAAACATTGTGTCACACACTACCATCATTGTGTCATATACCACCCTCATTGTGTCATGCACCACCATCATTGTGTCATACACCACCATCATTGTCTCATACACCACCATCATTGTGTCGTACACTGCCATTATTGTGTCATACACCACCATCATTGTGTCATACACAACCATCATTGTGTCATACACTGCCATCATTGTGCCATACACCACCATCATTGTGCCATACACCACTATCATTGTGTTATACACATCCATCATTGTGTCACACAACACCATCATTGTGTCATACTCTATCTTCATTGTGTCTTACATCACCATCATTGTCCCATACACCAAAATCATTGTGTCACACACTGCCATCATTGTGTCATACACCACTATCATTGTGTCATATACCACCTTTATTGTGTCATACACAACCATCATTGTGCCATACACCACCATCATTGTGTCATACACTGCCATCATTGTGTCATACACCACTGTCATTGTGTCAAACACCTCTATCATTGTGTCATACACCATCATCATTGTGTCAAGCACTGCAATCATTGTGTCATACTCCACTGTCATTGTGTCATACTCCACCCTCATTGTGTCACACACCACCATCATTGTGCCATACACAACCATCATTGTGTCATACACCACCATCATTGTGTCATACTCTGCTATCATTGTGTCATAAACCACCATCATTGTGTCATACACCACGATCGTTGGGTCATAAACTGCCATCATTGTGTCATACACCACCATCATTGTGTCATACACAACCATCATTGTGTCATACACCACCATCATTGTGTCATACACTGCCATCATTGTGTCATACCACCTCTATTGTGTCATACACAACCATCATTGTGCAAAATACCACCATCATTGTGTCATACACTGCCATCATTGTGTCATACACCACTGTCATTGTGTCAAACACCACTATCTTTGTGCCATACACCAATCATTGTGTCATACACCACTATCATTGTGTCATACTCCACTCCACCCCCTCATTGTGTCACACACCCCCATCATTGTGCCGTACACCACCATAATTGTGTCATACACCACTGTCATTGTGTCAAACACCACTATCTTTGTGCCATACACCATCATCATTGTGTCAAGCACTGCAATCATTGTGTCATACTCCACTATCATTGTGTCATACTCCACCCTCATTGTGTCACACACCACCATCATAGTGCCATACACCACCATCATTTTGTCATGCGTTGCCATCATTGTGTCTGTTACGGCCCTCTCGGGTCGCAACCGGGTTCTTTCTCTGATGTTGTTAGAGGTTGGGTATCCGGCCCCAAGCTAGTAGTGGCATTCAAGGGATGTGATCAGTAACGCAAGTAAATTAAAGGAGAAGGGAGACAAAGGCAAAAAACTGAATATAATTATTACCGTCACCATAAATAATATATAAAATATTACACGGGGGAGGTATAAACACCTCCCCCGTGTAATCTTGGGGTATGACACCAATGATGGTGGTGTCATACACCACTATCATTGTGTCATACACCACCATCATTGTGTCATACACCACCATCATTGTGTCATACACTGCCATTATTGTGACATACACCACAATCATTGTGTCATACACAACCATCATTGTGTCATACACTACCTTCATTGTGCCATACACCACCATCATTGTGCCATACACCACAATCATTGTGTTATACACATCCATCATTGTGTCACACAACACCATCATTGTGTCATACACCACCATCATTGTGCCATACACAACCATCATTGTGTCAAACACTGCAATAATTGTGTCATACACCACTATCATTGTGTCATACTCCACCCTCATTGAGTCACACACCACCATCATTGTGCCGTACACCATGATCATTGTGTTATACACCACCATCATTGTGTCATACTCCACTATCATAGTGTCATTCACTGCCATCATTGTGTCATACACCACCATCATTGTGTCATACACTGCCATCTTTGTGGTATATATCACACTCATTGTGTCATACAGCACCATCGTTGTGTCATACACTACCATCATTGTGTCATTCACTACCATCATTGTGTCATAGATCACCGTCATTGTGTCATACACCACCATCATTGTGCCATACACCACAATCATTGTGTATACACATCCATCATTGTGTCACACAACACCATCATTGTATCATACACCACCTTCATTGTGCCATACACAACCATCATTGTGTCAAACACTGCAATAATTGTGTCATACACCACTATCATTGTGTCATACTCCACCCTCATTGAGTCACACACCACCATCATTGTGCCGTACACCATGATCATTGTGTTATACACCACCATCATTGTGTCATACACCACTATCATAGAGTCATTCACTGCCATCATTGTGTCATACACCACCATCATTGTGTCATACACTGCCATCTTTGTGGTATTTATCACACTCATTGTGTCATACAGCACCATCGTTGTGTCATACACTACCATCATTGTGTCATTCACTACCATCATTGTGTAATACATCACCGTTATTGTGTCATACACCACCATCATTGTGTCATACACCACAATCATTGTTATACACATTCATCATTGTGTCACACAACACCATCATTGTGTCATACACCACCATCATTGTGCCATACACAACCATCATTGTGTCAAACACTGCAATAATTGTGTCATACACCACTATCATTGTGTCATACTCCACCCTCATTGAGTCACACACCACTATCATTGTGCCGTACACCATGATCATTGTGTTATACACCACCATCATTGTGTCATACACCACTATCATAGTGTCATTCACTGCCATCATTGTGTCATACACCACCATCATTGTGTCATACACTACCATCATTGTGGTATATATCACCATCATTGTGTCATACAGCACCATCGTTGAGTCATACACTACCATCATTGTGTCATTCACTACCATCATTGTGTCATACATCACCGTCATTGTGCCATACACCACCATCATTGAGTCATACACCACCATCATTGTGTCATACACCACCATCATTGTGTCATACACCACCATCATTGTGTCATACACCATCATTGTGTCATACACCACCATCATTGTGTAATACACTACCATCATAGTGTCATGCACTGCCATCATTGTGTCATACACTGCCATTGTGTCATACACCACATTCATTGTGTCTTACACTACCATAATTGTGTCATACACCACCGTCATTGTGTCATACACCAACATGATTGTGTCATACACCACCATCTTTGTGTCATACACCATTATCATTGTGTCATACACCACCATCATTGTGTCATACACCACCATCATTGTGTCATACACCAGTATCATTGTGTCATACACCAGTATCATTGTGTCATACACTGCCATCATTGTGTCATACACCATCATCGTTGTGTCATACACCACCATCATTGTGTCATACACCACCATCATTGTGTCATACACCACCGTCATTTTGTCATACACCACCATCATTGTGTCATACACCACCATCATTGTGTCATACACCACTATTATTGTGTCATACACCACCATCATAGTGCCATACACCACCATCATTGTGTCATGCACTGCCATCATTGTGTCATACACCACTATCGTTGTGTCATACACCACCATCATTGTGTCATACACCACCATCATTGTGCCATACACAACCATCATTTTGTCATGCACTGCCATCATTGTGTCATACACTGCCATCATTGTGGCATACACTGCTATCATTGTATCATACATCACCATCATTGTGTCATACTCCACTATCATTGAGTCATACACCACCATCATTGTGTCATACACTTCCTTCATTGTGTCATACTCCACTGTCATTGTGTTACACACCAACATTACTGTGTTATTCACCACCATCATTGTGTCATACACCATTATCATTGTGACATACACCACCATCATTGTGTCATACACCACAAACATTGTGTCACACACTACCATCATTGTGTCATATACCACCCTCATTGTGTCATGCATCACCATCATTGTGTCATACACCACCATCATTGTCTCATACACCACCATCATTGTGTCGTACACTGCCATTATTGTGTCATACACCACCATCATTGTGTTATACACAACCATCATTGTGTCATACACTGCCATCATTGTGCCATACACCACCATCATTGTGCCATACACCACTATCATTGTGTTATACACATCCATCATTGTGTCACACAACACCATCATTGTGTCATACTCTATCTTCATTGTGTCTTACATCACCATCATTGTCCCATACACCAAAATCATTGTGTCACACACTGCCATCATTGTGTCATACACCACCATCATTGTGTCATATACCACCTTTATTGTGTCATACACAACCATCATTGTGCCATACACCACCATCATTGTGTCATACACTGCCATCATTGTGTCATACACCACTGTCATTGTGTCAAACACCTCTATCATTGTGTCATACACCATCATCATTGTGTCAAGCACTGCAATCATTGTGTCATACTCCACTGTCATTGTGTCATACTCCACCCTCATTGTGTCACACACCACCATCATTGTGCCATACACAACCATCATTGTGTCATACACCACCATCATTGTGTCATACTCTGCTATCATTGTGTCATAAACCACCATCATTGTGTCATACACCACGATCGTTGGGTCATAAACTGCCATCATTGTGACACACAACACCATCATTGTGCCATACACCACCATCATTGTGTCATACACCACCATCATTGTGTCATACTCTGCTATCATTGTGTCATAAACCACCATCATTGTGTCATACACCACGATCGTTGGGTCATAAACTGCCATCATTGTGACACACAACACCATCATTGTGCCATACACCACAATCATTGTGTCATACACTGCCATAATTGTGTCACACCCACAATCATTGTGTCATACACCACTATCATTGTGCCATACACCACCACCATTGAAACATACACTACTATCACTTTGTCATACACCACCATCATTGTGTCATACACCACTGTCATTGAGACATACACTACTATCACTGTGTCATACACCACTATAATTGTGTCATACACCAACGTCATTGCGTCATACACCACCATCATTGTGTTATGCACCAACGTCATTGTGTCATACACCACCATCATTGTCTCATACACCACCATCATTGTGTCATACACCTCCATCATTGTGTCATACACTGCCATTATTGTGTCATACACTGCCATCATTGTGCCATACACCACCATCATTGTGCCATACACCACCATCATTGTGTTATACACATCCATCATTGTGTCACACAACACTATCATTGTGTCATACTCTATCGTCATTGTGTCTTACATCACCATCATTGTGCCATACACAAAAATCATTGTGTCATACACTGCCATCATTGTGTCATACACCACCATCATTGTGCCATACACCACCATCATTGAAACATACACTACTATCACTTTGTCATACACCACCATCATTGTGTCATACACGACTATCATTGAGACATACACTACTATCACTGTGTCATACACCACCATACTTGTGTCATACACCACCGTCATTGCGTCATACACTACCATCATTGTGTTATGCACCAACGTCTTTGTGTCATACACCACTATCATTGTGTCATACACCACCATCATTGTGTCATACACCATCCCCATTGTGTCATACACCACTATCATTGAGTCATATACCACCGTCATTGTGTCATACATCACCATTATTGTGTCATACACCACCATCATTGTGTCATATACCACCATCATTGTGTTATGCACCAACGTCATTGTGTCATACACCACTATCATTGTGTCATACACCACCATCATTGTGTCATACACCATCCTCATTGTGTCATACACCACTATCATTGAGTCATATACCACCGTCATTGTGTCATATACCACCATCATAGTGCCATACACTGCCATCATTGTGTCATACAACACCATCATTGTGTCATACACTGCCATCATCATGTTGTATATCACTATCATTGTGTCATACACCACCATCATTGTGTCATACACCACCAAGATTGTGTCATACACCACCATCATTGTGTCATGAACTGCCATCATTGTGTCATACACTGCCATCATTGTGGCATACACTGGCATCATTGTGTCATACACCACTATCATTGAGTCATACACCATTATCATTGTGTCATACACTACCATCATTGTGTCATGCACCAACATCACTGTGTCATACACCACCATCATTGTGTCATACACTATTATCATTGTGTCATACACCACCATCATTGTGTCATACATCACAAACATTGTGTCATACACTACCATCATTGTGCCATATACCACTGTCATTGTGTCATACACCACCATCATTGTGTCATACACCACCATCATTGTGTCATACACCACCATCATTGTGTCATACACTGCCATTATTGTGACATACACCACAATCATTGTGTCATACATAACCATCATTGTGTCATACACTGCCTTCATTGTGCCATACACCACCATCATTGTGCCATACACCACAATCATTGTGTTATACACATCCATCATTGTGTCACACAACACCATCATTGTGTCACACACCACCATCATTGTGCCATACACAACCATCATTGTGTCAAACACTGCAATAATTGTGTCATACACCACTATCATTGTGTCATACTCCAACCTCATTGAGTCACACACCACCATCATTGTGCCATACACCATGATCATTGTGTAATACACCACCATCATTGTGTTATACACCACTATCATAGTGTCATTCACTGCCATCACTGTGTCATACACCACCATCATTGTGTCATACACTGCCATCTTTGTGGTATATATCACACTCATTGTGTCATACAGCACCATCGTTGTGTCATACACTACCATCATTCTGTCATTCACTACCATCATTGTGTCATACATCACCGTCATTGTGTCATACACCACCATCATTGTGTCATACACCACAATCATTGTTATACACATCCATCATTGTGTCACACAACACCATCATTGTGTCATACACCACCATCATTGTGCCATACACAACCATCATTGTATCAAACACTGCAATAATTGTGTCATACACCACTATCATTGTGTCATACTCCACCCTCATTGAGTCACACACCACTATCATTGTGCCGTACACAATGATCATTGTATTATACACCACCATCATTGTGTCATACACCACTATCATAGTGTCATTCACTGCCATCATTGTGTCATACACCACCATCATTGTGTCATACACTACCGTCATTGTGGTGTATATCACCATCATTGTGTCATACAGCACCATCGTTGTGTCATACACTACCATCATTGTGTCATTCACTACCATCATTGTGTCATACATCACCGTCATTGTGCCATACACCACCATCATTGTGTCATACACCACCGTCATTGTGTCATACACCACCATCATTGTGTCATACACCACCATCATTGTGTCATACACCATCATTGTGTCATACACCACCATCATTGTGCCATACACTACCATCATTGTTTCATGCACTGCCATCAGTGTGTCATACACTGCCATTGTGTCATACACCACATTCATTGTGTCTTACACTACCATCATTGTGTCATACACCACCGTCATTGTGTCATACACCAACATGATTGTGTCATACACCACCATCATTGTATCATACACTATTCTCATTGTGTCATACACCACCATCATTGTGTCATACACCACCATCATTGTGTCATACACCACATTCATTGTGTCATACACTACCATCATTGTGACATACACCATTATCATTGTGTCATACACCACCATCATTGTGTCATACATCACTATCATTGTGTCATACACCAATATCATTGTGTCATACACTGCCATCATTGTGTTATATATCACTATCATTGTGTCATACACCACCATCGTTGTGTCATACACCACTATCATTGTGTCATACACCACCATCATTGTATCATACACCACCGTCATTTTGTAATACACCACCATCATTTTGTCATACACCACCATCATTGTGTCATACACCACCATCATTGTGTCATACACCACCATTATTGTTTCATACACCACCATCATAGTGCCATACACCACCATCATTGTGTCAAGCGCTGCCATCATTGTGTCATACACCACTATGATTGTGTCATACACCACCATCATTGTATCATACACCACCATCATTGTGCCATACATAACCATCATTGTGTCATGCACTGCCATCATTGTGTCATACACTGCCATCATTGTGGCATACACTGCTATCATTGTGTCATACACCACTATCATTGAGTCAAACACCACCATCATTGTGTCATACTCCACTGTCATTGTGTTATACACCAACATTACTGTGTTATACACCACCATCATTGTGTCATACACCACTATCATAGTGTCATTCACTGCCATCATTGTGTCATACACCACCATCATTGTGTCATACACTGCCATCTTTGTGGTATATATCACACTCATTGTGTCATACAGCACCATCGTTGTGTCATACACTACCATCATTGTGTCATTCACTACCATCATTGTGTCATACATCACCGTCATTGTGCCATACACCATCATTGTGTCATACACCACCATCATTGTGTCATACACCACCATCATTGTGTCATACACGACCATCATTGTGTCATACACCATCATTGGTTCATACACCACCATCATTGTGCCATACACTACCATCATTGTGTCATGCACTGCCATCATTGTGTCATACACTGCCATTGTGTCATACACCACATTCATTGTGTCTTACACTACCATCATTGTGTCATACACCACGGTCATTGTGTCATACACCAATATGATTGTGTCATACACCACCATCATTGTGTCATACACCATTATCATTGTGTCATACACCACCATCATTGTGTCATACACCACCATCATTGTGTCATACACCACATTCATGGTGTCATACACTATCATTGTGTTATACACCACCGTCAATGTATCATACACCAACATCCTTGTGTCATACACTACCATCATTGTGTCATACACCACTATCATTGTGTCATACACCACCATCATTATGTCATACACTGCCATCATTGTGTTATATATCACTATCATTGTGTCATACACCACCATCGTTGTGTCATACACCACTATCATTGTGTCATACACCACCATCATTGTGTCCTACACCACCGTCATTTTGTAATACACCACCATCATTTTGTCATACACCACCATCATTGTGTCATACACCACCATCATTGTGTCATACACCACCATTATTGTTTCATACACCACCATCATAGTGCCATACACCACCATCATTGTGTCATGCACTGCCATCATTGTGTCATACACCACTATGATTGTGTCATACACCACCATCATTGTGTCATACACCACCATCATTGTGCTATACACAACCATCATTGTGTCATGCACTGCAATCATTGTGTCATACACTGCCATCCTTGTGGCATACACTGCCATCATTGTGTCATACACTGCCATCCTTGTGGCATACACTTCTATCAATGTGTCATAGACCACTATCATTGAGTCATACACCACCATCATTGTGTCATACTCCACTGTCATTGTGTTATACACCAACATTACTGTGTTATACACCACCATCATTGTGTCATACACCATTATCATTGTGTCATACACCACCATCATTGTGTCATACAACACAAACATTGTTTCATACACTACCATCATTGTGTCATATACCACCCTCATTGTGTCATACACCACCATCATTGTGTCATACACCACCATCATTGTGTCATACACCACCATCATTGTGTCGTACACTGCCATTATTGTGTCATACACTACCATCATTGTGTCATACACAACCATCATTGTGTCATACACTGCCATCATTGTGCCATACACCACCATCATTGTGCCATACATTACCATCATTGTGTTATACACATCCATCATTGTGTCACACAACACCATCATTGTGTCATACTCTATCGTCATTGTGTCTTACATCACCATCATTGTGCCATACATTAAAATCATTGTGTCATACACTGCCATCATTGTGTCATACACCACCATCATTGTGCCATTCACTACCATCATTGTGTCATATACCACCTCTATTGTGTCATACACAACCATCATTGTGCAAAATACCACCATCATTGTGTCATACACTGCCATCATTGTGTCATACACCACTGTCATTGTGTCAAACACCACTATCTTTGTGCCATACACCATCATCATTGTGTCAAGCACTGCAATCATTGTGTCATACTCCACTATCATTGTGTCATACTCCACCCTCATTGTGTCACACACCCCCATCATTGTGCCGTACACCACCATAATTGTGTCATACACCACTGTCATTGTGTCAAACACCACTATCTTTGTGCCATACACCATCATCATTGTGTCAAGCACTGCAATCATTGTGTCATACTCCACTATCATTGTGTCATACTCCACCCTCATTGTGTCACACACCACCATCATTGTGTCATACACCACCATCATTGTCTCATACACCACCATCATTGTGTCGTACACTGCCATTATTGTGTCATACACCACTATCATTGTGTCAAACACAACCATCATTGTGTCATGCACTGCCATCATTGTGCCATACACCACCATCATTGTGCCATTCACCACCATCATTGTGTTATACACATCCATCATTGTGTCATACTCTATCGTCATTGTGTCTTACATCAACATCATTGTGCCATACACCAAAATCTTTGTGTCATACACTGCCATCATTGTGTCATACACCACCATCATTGTGCCATTCACTACCATCATTGTGTCATCTACCACCTTTATTGTGTTATACACAACCATTATTGTGAAATACACCACCATCATTGTGTCATACACTGCCATCATTGTGTCATACACCACTCTCATTGTGTCAAACACCACTATCTTTGTGCCATACACCATCATCATTGTGTCAAGCACTGCAATCATTGTGTCATACTCCACTATCATTGTGCCATACTCCACCCTAATTGTGTCACACACCACCATCATTGTGCCGTACACCACCATCATTGTGTCATACACCACTGTCATTGTGTCAAACACCACTATCTTTGTGCCATACACCATCATCATTGTGTCATGCACTGCAATCATTGTGTCATACTCCACTATCATTGTGTCATACTCCATCCTCATTGTGTCACACACCACCATCATAGTGCCATACACCACCATCATTGTGTCATGCACTGCCATCATTGTGTCATACACCACTATGATTGTGTCATACACCACCATCATTGTGCCATACACAACCATCATTGTGTCATTCACTGCCATCATTGTGTCATACACTACCATCATTGTGGCATACACTGCTATCATTGTGTCATACATCACCATCATTGTGTCATACACCACTATCATTGAGTCATACACCACCATCATTGTGTCATACACTTCCATCATTGTGTCATACTCCACTGTCATTGTGTTATACCCCCAACATTACTGTGTTATACACCACCATCATTGTGTCATACACCATTATCGTGTCATACACCACCATCATTGTGTCATACACCACAAACATTATGTCATACACTACCATCATTGTGTCATATACCACCATCATTGTGTCATACACCACTATCATTGTGTCGTACACTGTTATTATTGTGTCATACACCACCATCATTGTGTCATACACTACCATCATTGTGTCGTACACTGCCATTATTGTGTCATACACCACCATCATTGTGTCATACACAACCATCATTGTGTCATACACTGTCATCATTGTGCCATACACCACCATCATTGTGCCATACACCACCATCATTGTGTTATTCACATCCATCATTGTGTCACACAACACCATCATTGTGTCATACTCTATCGTCATTGTGTCTTACATCACCATCATTGTGCCATACACCAAAATCATTGTGTCATACACTGCCATCATTGTGTCATACACCACCATCATTGTGCCATTCACTACCATCATTGTGTCATCTACCACCTTTATTGTGTCATACACCACCATCATTGTGCCATTCACTACCATCATTGTGTCATCTACCACCTTTATTGTGTCATACACAACCATCATTGTGCAATACACGACTATCATTGTGTCATACACTGCCATCATTGTGTCATACACCACTGTCATTGTGTCAAACACCACTATCTTTGTGCCATACACCATCATCATTGTGTCAAGCACTGCAATCATTGTGTCATACTGAACTATCATTGTGTCATACTCCACCCTCATTGTGTCACACACCACCATCATTGTGCCGTACACTACCATCATTGTGTCATACACCACCATCATTGTGTCATACACTGCTATCATTGTGTCATACACCACCATCATTGTGTCATACACCACGATCGTTGTGTCATGAACCGCCATCATTGTATCACACAACACCATCATTGTGTCATACACTGCTATAATTGTGTCACCCACAATCATTGTGTCATACACCAATATCATTGTGCCATTCACCACCATCATTGAAACATACACTACTATCACTGTGTCATACACCACCAACATTGTGTTATACACCACTATCAATGTGTCATACACCACCATCATTGTGTCATACACCATTATCATTGAGTCATACACCTCCATCATTGTGTCATACACCACAAACATTGTGTCGCACACTACCATCATTGTGCCATATACCACCGTCATTGTGCCATACACCACCATCATTGTGTCATGCAATACCATCATTGTGTCATACACCACATTCATTGTGTCATACACTACCATCATTGTGTCATACACCACCGTCATTGTGTCATACACCAACATCATTGTGTCATACACCACCATCATTGTGTCATACACCATTATCATTGTGTCATACACCACAATTATTGTGTCATACACCATCATCATTGTGTCATACACCACATGCATTGTGTCATACACTACCATCATTGTGTCATATACCACGGTCATTGTGTCATACATCAACATTATTGTGTCATACACCATAATCATTGTGTCATACACCACCATCATTGTGTCGTACACCACCATCATTGTGTCATACACCACCATCATTGTGTCATACACCACCATCGTTGTGTCATACTCAACCATCATTGTGTCATACACCACCATCATTGTGTCATACACCACCATCATTGTGTCATACACCACTGTCATTGTGTCATACACCACTATCATTGTGTCATATACCACCGTCATTGTGTCATACACCACTATCTTTGTGTCATACACCATTATCATTGTGTCATACACCACCATCATTGTGTCATACAACACAAACATTGTTTCATACACTACCATCATTGTGTCATATACCACCCTCATTGTGTCATACACCACCATCATTGTGTCATACACCACCATCATTGCGTCATACACCACCATCATTGTGTCGTACACTGCCATTATTGTGTCATACACTACCATCATTGTGTCATACACAACCATCATTGTGTCATACACTGCCATCATTGTGCCATACACCACCATCATTGTGCCATACATTACCATCATTGTGTTATACACATCCATCATTGTGTCACACAACACCATCATTGTGTCATACTCTATCGTCATTGTGTCTTACATCACCATCATTGTGCCATACATTAAAATCATTGTGTCATACACTGCCATCATTGTGTCATACACCACCATCATTGTGCCATTCACTACCATCATTGTGTCATATACCACCTCTATTGTGTCATACACAACCATCATTGTGCAATACACCACCATCATTGTGTCATACACTGCCATCATTGTGTCATACACCATCATCGTTGTGTCATACACCACCATCATTGTGTCATACACCACCATCATTGTGTCATACACCACCGTCATTTTGTCATACACCACCATCATTGTGTCATACACCACCATCATTGTGTCATACACCACTATTATTGTGTCATACACCACCATCATAGTGCCATACACCACCATCATTGTGTCATGCACTGCCATCATTGTGTCATATACCACTATCGTTGTGTCATACACCACCATCATTGTGCCATACACCACCATCATTGTGCCATACACAACCATCATTTTGTCATGCACTGCCATCATTGTGTCATACACTGCCATCATTGTGGCATACACTGCTATCATTGTATCATACATCACTATCATTGTGTCATACTCCACTATCATTGAGTCATACACCACCATCATTGTGTCATACACTTCCTTCATTGTGTCATACTCCACTGTCATTGTGTTATACACCAACATTACTGTGTTATACACCACCATCATTGTGTCATACACTATTATCATTGTGACATACACCACCATCATTGTGTCATACACCACAAACATTGTGTCACACACTACCATCATTGTGTCATATACCACCCTCATTGTGTCATGCATCACCATCATTGTGTCATACACCACCATCATTGTCTCATACACCACCATCATTGTGTCGTACACTGCCATTATTGTGTCATACACCACTATCATTGTGTCAAACACAACCATCATTGTGTCATGCACTGCCATCATTGTGCCATACACCACCATCATTGTGCCATACACCACCATCATTGTGTTATACACATCCATCATTGTGTCATACTCTATCGTCATTGTGTCTTACATCACCATCATTGTGCCATACACCAAAATCTTTGTGTCATACACTGCCATCATTTTGTCATACACCACCATCATTGTGCCATTCACTACCATCATTGTGTCATCTACCACCTTTATTGTGTTATACACAACCATTATTGTGAAATACACCACCATCATTGTGTCATACACTGCCATCATTGTGTCATACACCACTGTCATTGTGTCAAACACCACTATCTTTGTGCCATACACCATCATCATTGTGTCAAGCACTGCAATCATTGTGTCATACTCCACTATCATTGTGCCATACTCCACCCTAATTGTGTCACACACCACCATCATTGTGCCGTACACCACCATCATTGTGTCATACACCACTGTCATTGTGTCAAACCCCACTATCTTTGTGCCATACACCATCATCATTGTGTCATGCACTGCAATCATTGTGTCATACTCCACTATCATTGTGTCATACTCCACCCTCATTGTGTCACACACCACCATCATAGTGCCATACACCACCATCATTGTGTCATGCACTGCCATCATTTTGTCATACACCACTATGATTGTGTCATACACCACCATCATTGTGCCATACACAACCATCATTGTGTCATTCACTGCCATCATTGTGTCATACACTACCATCATTGTGGCATACACTGCTATCATTGTGTCATACATCACCATCATTGTGTCATACACCACTATCATTGAGTCATACACCACCATCATTGTGTCATACACTTCCATCATTGTGTCATACACTTCCATCATTGTGTTATACCCCCAACATTACTGTGTTATACACCACCATCATTGTGTCATACACCATTATCGTGTCATACACCACCATCATTGTGTCATACACCACAATCATTATGTCATACACTACCATCATTGTGTCATATACCACCATCATTGTGTCATACACCACTATCATTGTGTCGTACACTGCCATTATTGTGTCATACACCACCATCATTGTGTCATACACTACCATCATTGTGTCGTACACTGCCATTATTGTGTCATACACCACCATCATTGTGTCATACACAACCATCATTGTGTCATACACTGTCATCATTGTGCCATACACCACCATAATTGTGCCATACACCACCATCATTGTGTTATACACATCCATCATTGTGTCACACAACACCATCATTGTGTCATACTCTATCGTCATTGTGTCTTACATCACCATCATTGTGCCATACACCAAAATCATTGTGTCATACACTGCCATCATTGTGTCATACACCACCATCATTGTGCCATTCACTACCATCATTGTGTCATCTACCACCTTTATTGTGTCATACACAACCATCATTGTGCAATACACGACTATCATTGTGTCATACACTGCCATCATTGTGTCATACACCACTGTCATTGTGGCAAACACCACTATCTTTGTGCCATACACCATCATCATTGTGTCAAGCACTGCAATCATTGTGTCATACTGAACTATCATTGTGTCATACTCCACCCTCATTGTGTCACACACCATCATTGTGCCGTACACTACCATCATTGTGTCATACACCACCATCATTGTGTCATACACTGCTATCATTGTGTCATACACCACCATCATTGTGTCATACACCACGATCGTTGTGTCATGAACCGCCATCATTGTATCACACAACACCATCATTGTGTCATACACTGCCATAATTGTGTCACCCACAATCATTGTGTCATACACCAATATCATTGTGCCATACACCACCATCATTGAAACATACACTACTATCACTGTGTCATACACCACCAACATTGTGTTATACACCACTATCAATGTGTCATACACCACCATCATTGTGTCATACACCATTATCATTGAGTCATACACCTCCATCATTGTGTCATACACCACAAACATTGTGTCGCACACTACCATCATTGTGCCATATACCACCATCATTGTGCCATACACCACCATCATTGTGTCATGCAATACCATCATTGTGTCATACACCACATTCATTGTGTCATACACTACCATCATTGTGTCATACACCACCGTCATTGTGTCATACACCAACATCATTGTGTCATACACCACCATCATTGTGTCATACACCATTATCATTGTGTCATACACCACAATTATTGTGTCATACACCACCATCATTGTGTCATACACCACATGCATTGTGTCATACACTACCATCATTGTGTCATATACCACGGTCATTGTGTCATACATCAACATTATTGTGTCATACACCATAATCATTGTGTCATACACCACCATCATTGTGTCGTACACCACCATCATTGTGTCATACACCACCATCATTGTGTCATACACCACCATCATTGTGTCATTCACTGCCATCATTGTGTTATTTATCACTATCATTGTGTCATACACCACCATCGTTGTGTCATACTCAACCATCATTGTGTCATACACCACCATCATTGTGTCATACACCACCATCATTGTGTCATACACCACTGTCATTGTGTCATACACCACTATCATTGTGTCATACACCACCGTCATTGTGTCATACACCACTATCTTTGTGTCATACACCATTATCATTGTGTCATACACCACCATCATTGTGTCATACAACACAAACATTGTTTCATACACTACCATCATTGTGTCATATACCACCCTCATTGTGTCATACACCACCATCATTGTGTCATACACCACCATCATTGTGTCATACACCGCCATCATTGTGTCGTACACTGCCATTATTGTGTCATACACTTCCATCATTGTGTCATACACAACCATCATTGTGTCATACACTGCCATCATTGTGCCATACACCACCATCATTGTGCCATACATTACCATCATTGTGTTATACACATCCTTCATTGTGTCACACAACACCATCATTGTGTCATACTCTATCGTCATTGTGTCTTACATCACCATCATTGTGCCATACATTAAAATCATTGTGTCATACACTGCCATCATTGTGTCATACACCACCATCATTGTGCCATTCACTACCATCATTGTGTCATATACCACCTCTATTGTGTCATACACAACCATCATTGTGCAATACACCACCATCATTGTGTCATACACTGCCATCATTGTGTCATACACCACTGTCATTGTGTCAAACACCACTATCTTTGTGCCATACACCATCATCATTGTGTCAAGCACTGCAATCATTGTGTCATACTCCACTATCATTGTGTCATACTTCACCCTCATTGTGTCACACACCCCCATCATTGTGCCGTACACCACCATAATTGTGTCATACACCACTGTCATTGTGTCAAACACCACTATCTTTGTGCCATACACCATCATCATTGTGTCAAGCACTGCAATCATTGTGTCATACTCCACTATCATTGTGTCATACTCCACCCTCATTGTGTCACACACCACCATCATAGTGCCATACACCACCATCATTTTGTCATGCACTGCCATCATTGTGTCTGTTACGGCCCTCTCGGGTCGCAACCGGGTTCTTTCTCTGATGTTGTTAGAGGTTGGGTATCCGGCCCCAAGCTAGTAGTGGCATTCAAGGGATGTGATCAGTAACGCAAGTAAATTAAAGGAGAAGGGAGACAAAGGCAAAAAACTTAATATAATTATTACCGTCACCATAAATAATATATAAAATATTACACGGGGGAGGTATAAACACCTCCCCCGTGTAATCTTGGGGTATGACACCAATGATGGTGGTGTCATACACCACTATCATTGTGTCATACACCACCATCATTGTGTCATACACCACCATCATTGTGTCATACACTGCCATTATTGTGACATACACCACAATCATTGTGTCATACACAACCATCATTGTGTCATACACTACCTTCATTGTGCCATACACCACCATCATTGTGCCATACACCACAATCATTGTGTTATACACATCCATCATTGTGTCACACAACACCATCATTGTGCCATACACAACCATCATTGTGTCAAACACTGCAATAATTGTGTCATACACCACTATCATTGTGTCATACTCCACCCTCATTGAGTCACACACCACCATCATTGTGCCGTACACCATGATCATTGTGTTATACACCACCATCATTGTGTCATACACCACTATCATAGTGTCATTCACTGCCATCATTGTGTCATACACCACCATCATTGTGTCATACACTGTCATCTTTGTGGTAAATATCACACTCATTGTGTCATACAGCACCATCGTTGTGTCATACACTACCATCATTGTGTCATTCACTACCATCATTGTGTCATAGATCACCGTCATTGTGTCATACACCACCATCATTGTGCCATACACAACAATCATTGTGTTATACACATCCATCATTGTGTCACACAACACCATCATTGTATCATACACCACCATCATTGTGCCATACACAACCATCATTGTGTCAAACACTGCAATAATTGTGTCATACACCACTATCATTGTGTCATACTCCACCCTCATTGAGTCACACACCACCATCATTGTGCCGTACACCATGATCATTGTTTTATACACCACCATCATTGTGTCATACACCACTATCATAGTGTCATTCACTGCCATCATTGTGTCATACACCACCATCATTGTGTCATACACTGCCATCTTTGTGGTATTTATCACACTCATTGTGTCATACAGCACCATCGTTGTGTCATACACTACCATCATTGTGTCATTCACTACCATCATTGTGTCATACATCACCGTTATTGTGTCATACACCACCATCATTGTGTCATACACCACAATCATTGTTATACACATTCATCATTGTGTCACACAACACCATCATTGTGTCATACACCACCATCATTGTGCCATACACAACCATCATTGTGACAAACACTGCAATAATTGTGTCATACACCACTATCATTGTGTCATACTCCACCCTCATTGAGTCACACACCACTATCATTGTGTCGTACACCATGATCATTGTGTTATACACCACCATCATTGTGTCATACACCACTATCATAGTGTCATTCACTGCCATCATTGTGTCATACACCACCATCATTGTGTCATACACTACCATCATTGTGGTATATATCACCATCATTGTGTCATACAGCACCATCGTTGTGTCATACACTACCATCATTGTGTCATTCACTACCATCATTGTGTCATACATCACCGTCATTGTGCCATACACCACCATCATTGAGTCATACACCACCATCATTGTGTCATACACCACCATCATTGTGTCATACACCACCATCATTGTGTCATACACCATCATTGTGTCATACACCACCATCATTGTGTAATACACTACCATCATAGTGTCATGCACTGCCATCATTGTGTCATACACTGCCATTGTGTCATACACCACATTCATTGTGTCTTACACTACCATAATTGTGTCATACACCACCGTCATTGTGTCATACACCAACATGATTGTGTCATACACCACCATCTTTGTGTCATACACCATTATCATTGTGTCATACACCACCATCATTGTGTCATACACCACCATCATTGTGTCATACACCAGTATCATTGTGTCATACACCAGTATCATTGTGTCATACACTGCCATCATTGTGTCATACACCATCATCGTTGTGTCATACACCACCATCATTGTGTCATACACCACCATCATTGTGTCATACACCACCGTCATTTTGTCATACACCACCATCATTGTGTCATACACCACCATCATTGTGTCATACACCACCATCATTGTGTCATACACCACTATTATTGTGTCATACACCACCATCATAGTGCCATACACCACCATCATTGTGTCATGCACTACCATCATTGTGTCATACACCACTATCATTGTGTCATACACCACCATCATTGTGTCATACACCACCATCATTGTGCCATACACAACCATCATTTTGTCATGCACTGCCATCATTGTGTCATACACTGCCATCATTGTGTCATACTCCACTATCATTGAGTCATACACCACCATCATTGTGTCATACACTTCCTTCATTGTGTCATACTCCACTGTCATTGTGTTATACACCAACATTACTGTGTTATACACCACCATCATTGTGTCATACACCATTATCATTGTGACATACACCACCATCATTGTGTCATACACCACAAACATTGTGTCACACACTACCATCATTGTGTCATATACCACCCTCATTGTGTCATACATCACCATCATTGTGTCATACACCACCATCATTGTCTCATACCCCACCATCATTGTGTCGTACATTGCCATTATTGTGTCATACACCACTATCATTGTGTCAAACACAACCATCATTGTGTCATGCACTGCCATCATTGTGCCATACACCACCATCATTGTGCCATACACCACCATCATTGTGTTATACACATCCATCATTGTGTCATACTCTATCGTCATTGTGTCTTACATCACCATCATTGTGCCATACACCAAAATCTTTGTGTCATACACTGCCATCATTGTGTCATACACCACCATCATTGTGCCATTCACTACCATCATTGTGTCATCTACCACCTTTATTGTGTTATACACAACCATTATTGTGAAATACACCACTATCATTGTGTCATACACTGCCATCATTGTGTCATACACCACTGTCATTGTGTCAAACACCACTATCTTTGTGCCATACACCATCATCATTGTGTCAAGCACTGCAATCATTGTGTCATACTCAACTATCATTGTGCCATACTCCACCCTAATTGTGTCACACACCACCATCATTGTGCCGTACACCACCATCATTGTGTCATACACCACTGTCATTGTGTCAAACACCACTATCTTTGTGCCATACACCATCATCATTGTGTCATGCACTGCAATCATTGTGTCATACTCTACTATCATTGTGTCATACTCCACCCTCATTGTGTCACACACCACCATCATAGTGCCATACACCACCATCATTGTGTCATGCACTGCCATCATTGTGTCATACACCACTATGATTGTGTCATACACCACCATCATTGTGCCATACACAACCATCATTGTGTCATTCACTGCCATCATTGTGTCATACACTACCATCATTGTGGCATACACTGCTATCATTGTGTCATACATCACCATCATTGTGTCATACACCACTATCATTGAGTCATACACCACCATCATTGTGTCATACACTTCCATCATTGTGTCATACTCCACTGTCATTGTGTTATACCCCAAACATTACTGTGTTATACACCACCATCATTGTGTCATACACCATTATCGTGTCATACACCACCATCATTGTGTCTTACACCACAAACATTATGTCATACACTACCATCATTGTGTCATATACCACCATCATTGTGTCATACACCACTATCATTGTGTCGTACACTGCCATTATTGTGTCATACACCACCATCATTGTGTCATACACTACCATCATTGTGTCGTACACTGCCATTATTGTGTCATACACCACCATCATTGTGTCATACACAACCATCATTGTGTCATACACTGTCATCATTGTGACATACACCACCATCATTGTGCCATACACCACCATCATTGTGTTATACACATCCATCATTGTGTCACACAACACCATCATTGTGTCATACTCTATCGTCATTGTGTCTTACATCACCATCATTGTGCCTTACACCAAAATCATTGTGTCATACACTGCCATCATTGTGTCATACACCACCATCATTGTCTCATACCCCACCATCATTGTGTCGTACACTGCCATTATTGTGTCATACACCACTATCATTGTGTCAAACACAACCATCATTGTGTCATGCACTGCCATCATTGTGCCATACACCACCATCATTGTGCCATACACCACCATCATTGTGTTATACACATCCATCATTGTGTCATACTCTATCGTCATTGTGTCTTACATCACCATCATTGTGCCATACACCAAAATCTTTGTGTCATACACTGCCATCATTGTGTCATACACCACCATCATTGTGCCATTCACTACCATCATTGTGTCATCTACCACCTTTATTGTGTCATACACAACCATCATTGTGCAATACACGACTATCATTGTGTCATACACTGCCATCATTGTGTCATACACCACTGTCATTGTGTCAAACACCACTATCTTTGTGCCATACACCATCATCATTGTGTCAAGCACTGCAATCATTGTGTCATACTCAACTATCATTGTGTCATACTCCACCCTCATTGTGTCACACACCACCATCATTGTGCCGTACACTACCATCATTGTGTCATACACCACCATCATTGTGTCATACACTGCTATCATTGTGTCATACACCACCATCATTGTGTCATACACCACGATCGTTGTGTCATGAACCGCCATCATTGTATCACACAACACCATCATTGTGTCATACACTGCCATAATTGTGTCACCCACAATCATTGTGTCATACACCAATATCATTGTGCCATACACCACCATCATTGAAACATACACTACTATCACTGTGTCATACACCACCAACATTGTGTTATACACCACTATCAATGTGTCATACACCACCATCATTGTGTCATACACCATTATCATTGAGTCATACACCTCCATCATTGTGTCATACACCACAAACATTGTGTCGCACACTACCATCATTGTGCCATATACCACCATCATTGTGCCATACACCACCATCATTGTGTCATTGTTACGGCCCTCTCGGGACGCAACGGGGTTCTTACTCTGATGTAGTTAGAGGAAGATATATATCCGGCCCCAAGCCAGTAGAGGCTATCAAGGGATGCGATCCGTGACGCAAGTAACTTAAAGGGAGTAGGGAAAGAAAGGTAAGAACTTAATATAATATAATTTTCACCATCACCATTTGAATATATAGAAATAAAACGTACACAAGGGGGAGGGGTATTAACACTTTACAAAGGGGATCAACACTGTAGTCTTCTGCTGGAGACTATGGATCCTTGAAGCTAGGTGCTGAGTCCGCGGTGCTTTCTTCGTGGCCTCAAGACGTGTCCTCTGAGAACGCCGAGTCTACCCTGGCCACAGGTCAGCCACAACACAGGTCCACTGGGGGCACCGTCGTGGAGGCCGTCAACCACACGTCCAGCAGGTCTGCTGGCAGGTACTGAGCCACCAAGGCTGGTACGGCCACTCCACGAACGATAAAAGGGGTACGCCCTAGACAGGAGTCTCGTGTGATATCACCAATCACCCTCCTGTCCTCAATACCCCAGTGGATTATCGTCTCCAACCGTCGGTCCCGGGTAAATCCTTCCACTGCCACTCCACTGGCAGGCTTAACACACCACAGTGTTCTTCCGGGGGGACGACGTCACAACAGCTGCAGCAAACTTCACTGTATGGAGACTGGCTGCCTCGGGTAGACTGACTACACCTTCAACACAGTGGTCCCAGGTCGGCTCTGTAAGCAGACACGTCATTAATAACCGGGACACTAATACACCACACTCACAGGCTCAGATACAAACGCCCGACATATCCACTCCATAGATGGCGCTGTCGTCGGAGCACCACCTCACCAGAGGTCAGGAGCGGCGGTGTTGAGTGCTGAACCAGACTGGAAACTGGTCCTCGAGGCCAGTACACGCTGTCCTCACTAGGTGTCGTCGTTCGTTTGGCGGGGGTTTCGGGAGCTGACCCACAGATGGCGTGTTTGTCACTGCTCCAGGCAAGGACGCTGGATCCGGGTTCGTAACACCTCCCCACCAAAAAGAATTTGGTTTGGGGTTCTATAAAAAACACAAACCAAATTAGCAGGGCGACACAACTCCAAATGGACTTACTTATACTATGAACTGGAGTGATGAGGCTGTCTTGTCCACAGAACTTTTCTACTAGCCATTTCCGGCACAACGGGAACTTGCAGATAGAAGGCAATGATCTGCCTGACGTAATCTTCCACGTCTCCACTGTGATGGCAAGCAGGGGCGTCATCTCACACCTCTCTAGTACGGATTGGTTTTGACATGATCTGGGGTGACTCGACACTTCTCTATGTCGTGGCACCGATGATGGCTGTCCACAGACGGCATTTCTGGTACCGGTCCGATGGTCCTTCAGGGAGGCAGGAACCTGGAATACAGGGGTCTGATAATTCAGAGTGCTAGCGACAATGGGTAAGTCAATACTTACGGCATACCCTACTAGGTCCACTCCTAGTCTCAACGGGGCTGTTTGTATGTCGCAGATGGCATTCACTCTGCCACCGTCAGGTCGACCAACGTTCCGCATAACGCTGTGTTGAGGCTCAGCAGTCACGCGGGGGGTGTCAACCTGTCGGAAACAGTCACTCACATTATCACATGTCGTACCTCCTGTATCATCTATTACCTCCCAGGTCCCTTCTTCAACTGCAACACTTGCAGTACAAATCGCCAATCCCTGGGACCTCTTCACGATGTTCACGGGAGCCACCATCCTTCGGGTCGTCCACTGATCCTTACTGAGAACACATAGACTACATAGGAGAATAAAACAAAATATCGCTAAGAAACATGAGGCCAATTGGGGGATAAGTTTCCTGAGCTTGTCATGTCCATAGCCGGCACCATTCACTAGCCTGGCTTGGACCAAAGAGGGCACTAGACCTTTTGAACACACCTCACATACCTCTGACGTCTGGGGAATCTCTGGCTGGTCCACTACACGCTGCAACTTGCCATACCGCAAGTACACATCCGCCTTTGCTCCAGACTCGTTGGTATCCGTGGGTGCCTGCACACAAGGCCTCTCTTCAAGCTCAGGTACTTCTTCCATCGTAACCTCATGTTCCTTGTCGAGAGAAGAATCAGGAGACACTGCTAGATAACTGTCGATCTGCGGGGGAGAGGACAAATTAGACATGTTCAAATCCGGGTCTGTCTTTACCTGGACATTACCATTGCCTGTTACCTCAGACCGTGCTGTTCTGGTAGACTCGTCCGCAACCTTGGGAAGATTGATGCTCCAATCTGTCACCAAGTCGTTGGCTAGTACCACGTCAATCCCAGCCACAGGGAGGGTATCGACTACTGCCAACACACATGTGCCGCTGAAATAAGGCGTGTCGAGATGTACTGGCACTAAGGGGGCGATGTACTGCGTCCTTGGAAACCCAACCAGGACAACCTCTGGTCTCCCATCCACACTTACTCCCTCGGGTAACGAGCTCTTCACGATCAGGGACTGGGCTGCTCCACTATCTCTGAGCACTACAATTGATCTACCAGTATGATCACTCGTTACATACCCGGTTGAAGTGTGAGGGGCCAACAAACTTGGTCCTTCCTGCGTCGTCGTAGACTGGTTTCCTACTGGTGATGTAACACAGCTCACCAACATCACCTCCCTTCGTGCGCTGCCACCTCTTCTACCTCGGCACCTAGCAGCTATGTGCCCTTTCTGCCCACAAGTCCAGCACACCATATTTCTCCTTGGACTACGGTGTTTCGGACTACTGGGACTTGTTCTTCGGGGGCTACTTGGGGGCGTCTTCTTAGCGCTTCGTGGGACGGGAGTCTCTTCATCGTCCTGAGGTCTGTCAAACCGGCGCTGGTAATTCCTCGGGACGTACTTAGCAGACGGCCTATGAGTCAGGATGTACTCTTCAGCCATGGTGGCTGCTGCACTCAAGGTCTCTACCTGCTGTTCCTCTAAGTACGTCTTGAGGTCTCCAGACAAACAATCTTTGAAGTCCTCGAGCAGAATCAGCTGTTCGAGGTCTTCCCTGGTCTCCACCTTCCGAGAGGCACACCATTCTTGAAAAAGTCGCTCCTTGATCGTGGCGAACTCTGTGAAAGTGTGCTCTGAGGTCTTCTTCAGGTTTCTGAACTTTTGCCTATAAGCCTCAGGTACCAATTGGTACGCCATGAGCACAACTTTCTTCACCTTGTCATAATCGCTGGAGTCGTCAAGGGATAACGTAGAGTAGGCAATTTGGGCCTTCCCAGTCAAAACTGACTGTATCATGATGGCCCAATTCTCCCTTGGCCACTCCAAAGAGGCAGCGACTTTCTCGAAGGCTGCAAAGAATTTTGACACCTCCTTCTCATGGAATTTGGGGACCATTTTGATGTTGCGTACCGGATCGAAGCTACTGGTGTCCGTTGTTTGCCTCCGACCACCGCCTAATCGCAATACTTCTAGTTCATGTTGTCTCTCTCTTTCCTCCCTTTCTCGCTCTCGTTCTTCTCTCTCTCGTTCTCGTTCTTCTCTCTCTCGTCTCTCTTCTCTTTCTCGTTCTTCTCTCTCTCGTTTCTCTTCTCTTTCTCGTTCTTCTCTCTCTCGTTTCTCTTCTCTTTCTCGTTCTTCTCTCTCTCGTTCTCGTTCTTCTCTCTCTCGTCTCTCTTCTCTTTCTCGTTCTTCTTTTTCTCTCTCTCGTTTATCTTCTCTTTCTCGTTCTTCTTTCCTTTCTTCCAATTCTAAACGCCTCATCGCCATTTCCTTATCTTTCATCTCCATCTCTTTATCTTTTAATTCTCGTTCTAATTCTAACTTCTTCCACTCTATCTCACGATTGATCTCTAGGGCACGCATTTTGACTGTTAGGAAGCTGATATTAAGCTCGCCTGCATCACTGTCAACGTCGCTGCCCTTATCTTCCTTTTCCGTGGAAGCTATGTCTGCACTTTCCTTTGTACTAGGAGTCTCGCCTTCCTGTTTCTCTTCTGCCTTCAGGTGCCGGTGTACCTTGGACAAGATCTCCACACGGGAGTCACTGGCACGGATCTTGATCTCCAGGTAGGCGCTCACTAGTACAAGCTCTGGTTTACTCAGATATTTTAATCTGGCAAGACAATCTTCTCTGTTCAGAAAAGCCTGAACCTCGTCCAGATCATCGATGGTAGCTTTGTCTGCCATTGTCACAGATGGAACACTTAGCACTTAACACTGCTTACACGTTAGCACTTTAGCACACACCGAGCACTGTTCTACGCCAATATTGCACTTTATCGCACCAAACACTGCACTTGCCAATATTGCACGTAATCACTTCGGGCACCGCACTACCCAATATTGCACCGAGTCCAAGCGAACACTTCGCTCTACAATATTGCACTGAGTCCAAGCGAACACTTCGCTCTACAATATTGCACCGAGTCCAAGCGAACACTTCGCTCTATAATATTACACTAAATCACTGAGCACCGCACTAGTCAATATTGCACTTAATCGCTTAATCACAGCGAGCACCGCACTGCACAATATCGCACTTAGTCACTCTGAGCACCGCACAGGACGTATAACGTCACAATCGTCACACAGGGGGAATTATATACAGGGATTACGCCACTTCACCACCCCTGTCAAACATACTTAACAAGGGGACGGATCCCGCTGGGGATGCCAATTATGTTACGGCCCTCTCGGGACGCAACGGGGTTCTTACTCTGATGTAGTTAGAGGAAGATATATATCCGGCCCCAAGCCAGTAGAGGCTATCAAGGGATGCGATCCGTGACGCAAGTAACTTAAAGGGAGTAGGGAAAGAAAGGTAAGAACTTAATATAATATAATTTTCACCATCACCATTTGAATATATAGAAATAAAACGTACACAAGGGGGAGGGGTATTAACACTTTACAAAGGGGATCAACACTGTAGTCTTCTGCTGGAGACTATGGATCCTTGAAGCTAGGTGCTGAGTCCGCGGTGCTTTCTTCGTGGCCTCAAGACGTGTCCTCTGAGAACGCCGAGTCTACCCTGGCCACAGGTCAGCCACAACACAGGTCCACTGGGGGCACCGTCGTGGAGGCCGTCAACCACACGTCCAGCAGGTCTGCTGGCAGGTACTGAGCCACCAAGGCTGGTACGGCCACTCCACGAACGATAAAAGGGGTACGCCCTAGACAGGAGTCTCGTGTGATATCACCAATCACCCTCCTGTCCTCAATACCCCAGTGGATTATCGTCTCCAACCGTCGGTCCCGGGTAAATCCTTCCACTGCCACTCCACTGGCAGGCTTAACACACCACAGTGTTCTTCCGGGGGGACGACGTCACAACAGCTGCAGCAAACTTCACTGTATGGAGACTGGCTGCCTCGGGTAGACTGACTACACCTTCAACACAGTGGTCCCAGGTCGGCTCTGTAAGCAGACACGTCATTAATAACCGGGACACTAATACACCACACTCACAGGCTCAGATACAAACGCCCGACATATCCACTCCATAGATGGCGCTGTCGTCGGAGCACCACCTCACCAGAGGTCAGGAGCGGCGGTGTTGAGTGCTGAACCAGACTGGAAACTGGTCCTCGAGGCCAGTACACGCTGTCCTCACTAGGTGTCGTCGTTCGTTTGGCGGGGGTTTCGGGAGCTGACCCACAGATGGCGTGTTTGTCACTGCTCCAGGCAAGGACGCTGGATCCGGGTTCGTAACAGTCATGCAATACCATCATTGTGTCATACACCACATTCATTGTGTCATACACTACCATCATTGTGTCATACACCACCGTCATTGTGTCATACACCAACATCATTGTGTCATACACCACCATCATTGTGTCATACACCATTATCATTGTGTCATAGACCACAATTATTGTGTCATACACCACCATCATTGTGTCATACACCACATTCATTGTGTCATACACTACTATCATTGTGTCATATACCACGGTCATTGTGTCATACATCAACATTATTGTGTCATACACCATAATCATTGTGTCATACACCACCATCATTGTGTCGTACACCACCATCATTGTGTCATACACCACCATCATTGTGTCATACACCACCATCATTGTGTCATTCACTGCCATCATTGTGTTATTTATCACTATCATTGTGTCATACACCACCATCGTTGTGTCATACTCCACCATCATTGTGTCATACACCACTATGATTGTGTCATACACCACCATCATTGTGTCATACACCACCATCATTGTGCCATACACAACCATCATTGTGTCATGCACTGCTATCATTGTGTCATACTCTGTCATCATTGTGGCATACACTTCTATCATTGTGTCATTCATCACCATCATTGTGTCATACACCACTATCATTGAGTCATACACCACCACCATTGTGTCATACACTTCCATCATTGTGTTATACTCCACTGTCATTGTGTCATACACCAACATTACTGTATCATACACCACCATCATTGTGTCATACACCATTATCATTGAGTCATACACCATCATTGTGTCATTCACCACAAACATTGTGTCATACACTACCATCATTGTGCCATATACCACCGTCATTGTGTCATACACCACCATCATTGTCTCATACACCATCATCATTGTGTCTACACCACCATCATTGTGTCATACACTGCCATCATTGTGCCATACACCACCATCATTGTGCCATTCACCACTCTCATTGTGTTATACACATCCATCATTGTGTCACACAACACCATCATTGTGTCATACTCTATCGTCATTGTGTCTTACATCACCATCATTGTGCCATACACCAAAATCATTGTGTCATACACTGCCATCATTGTGTCATACACCACCATCATTGTGTCATATACCAACTTTATTGTGTCATACACAACCATCATTGTGCCATACACCACCATCAATGTGTCATACACTGCCATCATTGTGTCATACACCACTGTCATTGTGTCAAACACCACTGTTATTGTGCCATACACCATCATCATTGTGTCAAGCACTGCAATCATTGTGTCATACTCCACTGTCATTGTGTCATACTCCACCCTCATTGTGTCACACACCACCATCATTGTGTCATACACCACCATCATTGTGTCATACACTGCTATCATTGTGTCATTAACCACCATCATTGTGTCATACACCACGATCGTTGTTTCATCAACCGCCATCATTGTATCAGACAATACCATCATAGTGCCATACACCACCATCATTGTGTCATACACTGCCATAATTGTGTCACACCCACAACCATTGTGTCATACACCACCATCATTGTGCCATACACCACCATCATTGAAACATATACTACTATCACTTTGTTATACACCACCATCATTGTGTCATACACCACTATCATTGAGAAATACACTGCTATCACTGTGTCATACACCACAATACTTGTGTCATACACCACCGTCATTGTGTCATATACCACCATCATTGTACATACACCACCATCATTGTGTCATACACCACCATCATTGTGTCATACACCATCATTGTGTCATACACCACCATCATAGTGCCATACACCACCATCATTGTGTCATGCACTGCCATCATTGTGTCATACACCACTATGATTGTGTCATACACCACCATCATTGTGTCATACACCACAATCATTGTGCCATACACAACCATCATTGTGTCACACAACCACATCATTGTGTCATACTCTATCGTCATTGTGTCTTACATCACCATCATTGTGCCATACACCAAAATCATTGTGTCACACACTGCCATCATTGTGTCATACACCACCTTTATTGTGTCATACACAACCATCATTGTGCCATACACCACCATCATTGTGTCATACACTGCCATCATTGTATCATTCACCACTGTCATTGTGTCAAACACCACTGTTATTGTGCCATACACCATCATCATTGTGTCAAGCACTGCAATCATTGTGTCATACTCCACTGTCATTGTGTCATACTCCACCCTCATTGTGTCACACACCACCATCATTGTGTCATACACCACCATCATTGTGTCATACACTGCTATCATTGTGCCATTAACCACCATCATTGTGTCATACACCACGATCGTTGTTTCATCAACCGCCATCATTGTATCAGACAATACCATCATAGTGCCATACACCACCATCATTGTGTCATACACTGTTATAATTGTGTCACACCCACAACCATTGTGTCATACACCACCATCATTGTGCCATACACCACCATCATTGAAACATACACTACTATCACTTTGTTATACACCACCATCATTGTGTCATACACCACTATCATTGAGAAATACACTGCTATCACTGTGTCATACACCACAATACTTGTGTCATACACCACCGTCATTGTGTCATATACCACCATCATTGTGTCATACACCACCATCATTGTGTCATACACCACCATCATTGTGTCATACACCATCATCGTGTCATACACCACCATCATAGTGCCATACACCACCATCATTGTGTCATGCACTGCCATCATTGTGTCATACACCACTATGATTGTGTCATACACCACTATCATTGTGTCATACACCACAATCATTGTGCCATACACAACCATCATTGTGTCATGCACTGCTATCATTGTGTCATACAGTGCCATCATTGTGGCATACACTGCTATCATTGTGTCATACGTCACCATCATTGTGTCATACACCATTATCATTGAGTCATACACCACCATCATTGTGTCATACACCACAAACATTGTGTCATGCACTACCATCATTGTGCCATATACTACCATCATTGTGTCATACACCACCATCATTGTCTCATACACCAACATCATTGTGTCATACACCATCATTGTGTCGTACACTGCCATTATTGTGTCATACACCACCATCATTGTGTCATACACAACCATCATTGTGTCATACACTGCCATCATTGTGCCATACACCACCATCATTGTGCCATACACCACCATCATTGTGTTATACACATCCATCATTGTGTCACACAACCACATCATTGTGTCATACTCTATCGTCATTGTGTCTTACATCACCATCATTGTGCCATACACCAAAATCATTGTGTCACACACTGCCATCATTGTGTCATACACCACCTTTATTGTGTCATACACAACCATCATTGTGCCATACACCACCATCATTGTGTCATACAGTGCCATCACTGTGTCATACACCACTGTCATTGTGTCAAACACCACTATCATTGTGCCATACACTATCATCATTGTGTCAAGCACTGCAATCATTGTGTGATACTCCACTGTCATTGTGTCATACTCCACCCTCATTGTGCCACACACCACCATCATTGTGCCGTACACCACCATCATTGTGTCATACACCACCATCATTGTTTCATACACTGCTATCATTGTGTCACAAACCACCATCATTGTGTCATACACCACGATCGTTGTGTCATAAACTGCCATCATTGTGACACACAACACCATCATTGTGCAATACACCACCATCATTGTGTCATACTCTGCCATAATTGTGTCACACCCACAATCATTGTGTCATACACCACCATCATTGTGCCATACACCACCATCATTGAAACATACACTACTATCACTTTGTCATACACCACCATCATTGTGTCATACACCACTATCATTGAGACATACACTACTATCACTGTGTCATACACCACCATACTTGTGTCATACACCACCGTCATTGCGTCATACAACACCATCATTGTGTTATGCACAAACGTCATTGTGTCATACACCACCATCATTGTCTCATACACCACCATCATTGTGTCATACACCACCATTATTGTGTCATTCACTGCCATTATTGTGTCGTACACAACCATCATTGTGTCATACACAACAATCATTGTGTCATACACTGCCATCATTGTGCCATACACCACCATCATTGTGCTATACACCATCATCATTGTGTTATACACATCCATCATTGTGTCACACAACACCATCATTGTGTCATACTCTATCGTCATTGTGTCTTACATCACCATCATTGTGCCATACACAAAAATCATTGTGTCATACACTGTCATCATTATGTCATACACCACTGTCATTGTGTCAAACACCACTATCATTGTGACATACACCATCATCATTGTGTCAAGCACTGCAATCATTGTGTCAAGCACTGCAATCATTGTGTCATACTCCACTGTCATTGTGTCATACTCCACCCTCATTGTGTCACACACCACCATCATTGTGTCATACACCACCATCATTGTGTCATACACTGCTATCATTGTGTCATAAACCACCATCATTGTGTCATACACCACGATCGTTGTGTCATAAACTGCCATCATTGTATCAGACAAAACCATCATTGTGCCATACACCACCATCATTGTGTAATACACTGCCATAATTGTGTCACACCCACAATCATTGTGTCATACACCACCATCATTGTGCCATACTCCATCATTGAAACATACACTACTATCACTTTGTCACACACCACCATCATTGTGTCATACACCACTATCATTGAGACATACACTACTATCACTGTGTCATACACCACAATACTTGTGTCATACACCAGCGTCATTGTGTCATATACCACCATCATTGTGTCATACACCACCATCATTGTGACATACACCACAATCATTATGTCATACACCATCATTGTGCCATACACCACCATCATTGTGTCATGCACTGCCATCATTGTGTCATACACCACTATGATTTTGTCATACACCACCATCATTGTGTCATACACCACCATCATTGTGCCATACACAACCATCATTGTGTCATGCACTGCTATCATTGTGTCATACACTGCCATCATTGTGGCATACACTGCTACCATTCTGTCATACGCCACCATCATTTTGTCATACACCACTATCATTGAGTCATACACCACCACCATTGTGTCATACACTTCCATCATTGTGTCATACTCCACTGTCATTGTGTCATACTCCACTGTCATTGTGTCATACACCAACATTACTGTATCATACACCACCATCATTGTGTCATACACCATTATCATTGAGTCATAAACCAACATCATTGTGTCATTCACCACCATCATTCTGTCGTACACTGCCATTATTGTGTCATACACCACCACCATTTTGTCATACTCAACCATCATTGTGTCATACACTCCCATCATTGTGCCATACACCACCATCATTGTGACATACACCACCATCATTGTGTTATACACATCCATTATTGTGTCACACAACACCATCATTGTGTCATATTTTATCGTCATTGTGTCTTACATCACCATCATTGTGCCATACACCAAAATCATTGTGTCACACACTGCCATCATTGTGTCATACACCACCATCATTGTGTCATATACCACCTTTATTGTGTCATGCACAACCATTATTGTGCCATACACCACTATCATTGTGTCAAGCACTGCTATCATTGTGTCATACTCCACTGTCATTGTGTCATACTCCACCCTCATTGTGTCACACACCACCATCATTGTGCCGTACACCACCATCATTGTGTCATACACCACAATCATTGTGTCATACACTGCTATCCATGTGTCATAAACCACCATCATTGTGTCATACACCATGATCGTTGTGTCATAAACTGCCATCATTGTGACACACAACACCATCATTGTGCCATACACCACTATCATTGTGTCATACACTGCCATAATTGTGTCACACCCACAATCATTGTGTCATACACCACCATCATTGTGCCATACACCACCATCATTGAAACATGCACTACTATCACTTTGTCATACACCACCATCATTGTGTCATACACCACTATCATTGAGACATACACTACTATCACTGTGTCATACACCACCATACTTGTGTCATACACCACCGTCATTGTTTCATTCAACACCATCATTGAGTTATGCAACAACGTCATTGTGTCATACACCACCATCATTGTCTCATACACCACCATCATTGTGTCATACACCACCATTATTGTGTCATACACTGCCATTATTGTGTCGTACACCACCATCATTGTGTCATACACAACCATCATTGTGTCATACACTGCCATCATTGTGTCATACACCACCATCATTGTGCCATACACCACCATCATTGTGTTATACACATCCATCATTGTGTCACACAACACCATCATTGTGTCATACTCTATCGTCATTGTGTCTTACATCACCATCATTGTGCCATACACAAAAATCATTGTGTCATACACTGCCATCGTTGTGTCATACACCACCATCATTGTGCCATTCACTACCATCATTGTGTCATATACCACCTTTATTGTGTCATACACAACCATAATTGTGCCATACACCACCATCATTGTGTCATACACTGCCATCATTGTGTCATACACCACTGTCATTGTGTAAAACACCACAATCATTGTGTTATACACATCCATCATTGTGTCACACAACACCATCATTGTGCCATACACCATCATCATTGTGTCAAGTACTGCAATCATTGTGTCATACTCCACTGTCATTGTGTCATACTCCACTGTCATTGTGTCATACTCCACACTCATTGTGTCACACACCACCATTATTGTGTCATACACCACCATCATTGTGTCATACACTGCTATCATTGTGTCATAAACCACCATCATTGTGTCATACACCACGATCGTTGTGTCATAAACTGCCATCATTGTATCAGACAACACCATCATTGTGCCATACACAACCATCATTGTGTCATACACTGCCATAATTGTGTCACACCCACAATCATTGTGTCATACACCACCATCATTGTGCCATACACCACCATCATTGAAACATACACTACTATCACTTTGTCATACACCACCATCATTGTGTCATACACCACTATCATTGAGACATACACTACTATCTCTGTGTCATACACCACAATACTTGTGTCATACACCACCGTCATTGTGTCATAATCCACCATCATTGTGTCATACACCACCATCATTGTGACATACACCACCATCATTATGTCATACACCATCATTGTGCCATACACCACCATCATTGTGTCATGCACTGCCATCATTGTGTCATACACCACTATGATTGTGTCATACACCACCATCATTGTGTCATACACCACCATCATTGTGCCATACACAACCATCATTGTGTCATGCACTGTTATCATTGTGTCATACACTGCCATCATTGTGGCATACACTGCTACCATTCTGTCATACGTCACCATCATTTTGTCATACACCACTATCATTGAGTCATACACCACCACCATTGTGTCATACACTTCCATCATTGTGTCATACTCCACTGTCATTGTGTCATACACCAACATTACTGTATCATACACCACCATCATTGTGTCATACACCATTATCATTGAGTCATACACCACCATCATTGTGTCATACACCACAAACATTGTGTCATACATTACCATCATTGTGCCATATACCACCGTCATTGTGTCATACACCACCATCATTGTCTCATACACCAACATCATTGTGTCATTCACCACCATCATTCTGTCGTACACTGTCATTATTGTGTCATACACCACCACCATTGTGTCATACTCAACCATCATTGTGTCATACACTGCCATCATTGTGCCATACACCACCATCATTGTGCCATACACCACCATCATTGTGTTATACACATCCATTATTGTGTCACACAACACCATCATTGTGTCATACTTTATCGTCATTGTGTCTTACATCACCATCATTGTGTCATACACCAAAATCATTGTGTCACACACTGCCATCATTGTGTCATACACCACCATCATTGTGTCATATTCCACCTTTATTGTGTCATGCACAACCATCATTGTGCCATACACCACCATCATTGTGTCATACACTGCCATCATTGTGTCATACACCACTGTCATTGTGTCAAACACCACTATCATTGTGCCATACACAATCATCATTGTGTCAAGCACTGCAATCATTGTGTCATACTCCACTGTCATTGTGTCACACTCCACCCTCATTGTGTCACACACCACCATCATTGTGCCGTACACCACCATCATTGTGTCATACACCACCATCATTGTGTCATACACTGCTATCCATGTGTCATAAACCACCATCATTTTGTCATACACCATGATCGTTGTGTCATAAACTGCCATCATTGTGACACACAACACCATCATTTTGCCATACACCACTATCATTGTGTCATACACTGCCATAATTGTGTCACACCCACAATCATTGTGTCATACACCACCATCATTGTGCCATACACCACCATCATTGAAACATACACTACTATCACTTTGTCATACACCACCATCATTGTGTCATACACCACTGTCATTGAGACATACACTACTATCACTGTGTCATACACCACCATACTTGTGTCATTCACCACCGTCATTGTGTCATTCAACACCATCATTGTGTTATGCAACAACGTCATTGTGTCATACACCACCATCATTGTCTCATACACCACCATCATTGTGTCATACACCACCATTATTGTGTCATACACTGCCATTATTGTGTCATACACCACCATCATTGTGTCATACACAACCATCATTGTGTCATACACTGCCATCATTGTGCTATACACCACCATCATTGTGCCATACACCACCATCATTGTGTTATACACATCCATCATTGTGTCACACAACACCATCATTGTGTCATACTCTATCGTCATTGTGTCTTACATCACCATCATTGTGCCATACACAAAAATCATTGTGTCATACACTGCCATCGTTGTGTCATACACCACCACCATTGTGCCATTCACTACCATCATTGTGTCATATACCACCTTTATTGTGTCATACACAACCATAATTGTGCCATACACCACCATCATTGTGTCATTCACTGCCATCATTGTGTCATACACCACTGTCATTGTGTAAAACACCACCATCATTGTGTTATACACATCCATCATTGTGTCACACAACACCATCATTGTGCCATACACCATCATCATTGTGTCAAGTACTGCAATCATTGTGTCATACTCCACTGTCATTGTGTCATACTCCACACTCATTGTGTCACACACCACCATCATTGTGTCATACACCACCATCATTATGTCATACACTGCTATCATTGTGTCATGAACCACCATCATTGTGTCATACACCACGATCGTTGAGTCATAAACTGCCATCCTTGTATCAGACAACACCATCATTGTGCCATACACAACCATCATTGTGTCATACACTGCCATAATTGTGTCACACCCACAATCATTGTGTCATACACCACCATCATTGTGCCATACACCACCATCATTGAAACATACACTACTATCACTTTGTCATACACCACTATCATTGTGTCATACACCACTATCATTGAGACATACACTACTATCACTGTGTCATACACCACCATACTTGTGTCATACACCACCGTCATTGTGTCATTCAACACCATCATTGTGTTATGCACCAACGTCATTGTGTCATACACCACCATCATTGTCTCATACACCACCATCATTGTGTCATACACCACCATTATTGTGTTATACACTGCCATTATTGTGTCGTACACCACCATCATTGTGTCATACACAACAATCATTGTGTCATACACTGCCATCATTGTGCCATACACCACCATCATTGTGCCATACACCACCATCATTGTGTTATACACATCCATCATTGTGTCAAACAACACCATCATTGTGTCATACTCTATCGTCATTGTGTCTTACATCACCATCATTGTGCCATACACAAAAATCATTGTGTCATACACTGCCATCGTTGTGTCATACACCACCATCATTGTGCCATTCACTACCATCATTGTGTCATATACCACCTTTATTGTGTCATACACAACCATAATTGTGCCATACACCACCATCATTGTGTCATACACTGCCATCATTGTGTCATACACCACTGTCATTGTGTAAAACACCACCATCATTGTGTTATACACATCCATCATTGTGTCACACAACACCATCATTGTGCCATACACCATCATCATTGTGTCAAGTACTGCAATCATTGTGTCATACTCCACTGTCATTGTGTCATACTCCACACTCATTGTGTCACACACCACCATCATTGTGCCATACACAACCATCATTGTGTCATACACTACCATAATTGTGTCACACCCACAATCATTGTGTCATACACCACCATCATTGTGCCATACACTACCATCATTGAAACATACACTACTATCACTTTGTCATACACCACCATCATTGTGTCATACGCCACTATCATTGAGACATACACTACTATCACTGTGTCATACACCACCATCATTGTGTCATACACTGCTATCATTGTGTAATAAACCACCATCATTGTGTCATACACCACGATCGTTGTGTCATAAACTGCCATCATTGTATCAGACAACACCATCATTGTGCCATACACAACCATCATTGTGTCATGCACTGCCATCATTGTGTCATACACCACTATGATTGTGTCATACACCACCATCATTGTGTCATACACCACCATCATTGTGCCATACACAACCATCATTGTGTCATGCACTGCTATCATTGTGTCATACACTGCCATCATTGTGGCATACACTGCTACCTTTCTGTCATACGTCACCATCATTTTGTCATACACCACTATCATTGAGTCATACACCACCACCATTGTGTCATACACTTCCATCATTGTGTCATACTCCACTGTCATTGTGTCATACTCCACTGTCATTGTGTCATACACCAACATTACTGTATCATACACCACCATCATTGTGTCATACACCATTATCATTGAGTCATACACCACCATCATTGTGTCATACACCACAAACATTGTTTCATACACTACCATCATTGTGCCATATACCACCGTCATTGTGTCATACACCACCATCATTGTCTCATACACCAACATCATTGTGTCATTCACCACCATCATTCTGTCGTACACTGTCATTATTGTGTCATACACCACCACCATTGTGTCATACTCAACCATCATTGTGTCATACACTGCCATCATTGTGCCATACACCACCATCATTGTGCCATACACCACCATCATTGTGTTATACACATCCATTATTGTGTCACACAACACCATCATTGTGTCATACTTTATCGTCATTGTGTCTTACATCACCATCATTGTGTCATTCACCAAAATCATTGTGTCACACACTGCCATCATTGTGTCATACACCACCATCATTGTGTCATATTCCACCTTTATTGTGTCATGCACAACCATCATTGTGCCATACACCACCATCATTGTGTCATACACTGCCATCATTGTGTCATACACCACTGTCATTGTGTCAAACACCACTATCATTGTGCCATACACAATCATCATTGTGTCAAGCATTGCAATCATTGTGTCATACTCCACTGTCATTGTGTCACACTCCACCCTCAATGTGTCACACACCACCATCATTGTGCCGTACACCACCATCATTGTGTCATACACCACCATCATTGTGTCATACACTGCTATCCATGTGTCATAAACCACCATCATTTTGTCATACACCACGATCGTTGTGTCATAAACTGCCATCATTGTGACACACAACACCATCATTGTGCCATACACAACCATCATTGTGTCATACACTACCATAATTGTGTCACACCCACAATCATTGTGTCATACACCACCATCATTGTGCAATTGTGTCACACACCACCATCATTGTGTCATACACCACCATCATTATGTCATACACTGCTATCATTGTGTCATGAACCACCATCATTGTGTCATACACCACGATCGTTGTGTCATAAACTGCCATCATTGTATCAGACAACACCATCATTGTGCCATACACAACCATCATTGTGTCATACACTACCATAATTGTGTCACACCCACAATCATTGTGTCATACACCACCATCATTGTGCCATACACTACCATCATTGAAACATACACTACTATCACTTTGTCATACACCACCATCATTGTGTCATACGCCACTATCATTGAGACATACACTACTATCACTGTGTCATACACCACCATACTTGTGTCATACACCACCGTCATTGTGTCATTCAACACTATCATTGTGTTATGCACCAACGTCATTGTGTCATACACCACCATCATTGTCTCATACCCCACCATCATTGTGTCATACACCACCATTATTGTGTTATACACTGCCATTATTGTGTCGTACACCACCATCATTGTGTCATACACAACCATCATTGTGTCATACACTGCCATCATTGTGCCATACACCACCATCATTGTGCCATACACCACCATCATTGTGTTATACACATCCATCATTGTGTCACACAACACCATCATTGTGTCATACTCTATCGTCATTGTGTCTTACATCACCATCATTGTGCCATACACAAAAATCATTGTGTCATACACTGCCATCGTTGTGTCATACAATACCATCATTGTGCCATTCACTACCATCATTGTGTCATATACCACCTTTATTGTGTCATACACAACCATAATTGTGCCATACACCACCATCATTGTGTCATACACTGCCATCATTGTGTCATACACCACTGTCATTGTGTAAAACACCACCATCATTGTGTTATACACATCCATCATTGTGTCACACAACACCATCATTGTGCCATACACCATCATCATTGTGTCAAGTACTGCAATCATTGTGTCATACTCCACTGTCATTGTGTCATACTCCACACTCATTGTGTCACACACCACCATCATTGTGTCATACACAGTAGTAGGGTGTAAGACTCACAGACGAATTTTTTTTTTCTGGGAGAAAATTCGTTTGTGAGTCGTGGGGGTTTCAGGTGAATTTGGAAATTCCCCTGTGAGTCGTACGACTCACAGACGAATTTTTGTTTTCGGGGAAATTCGTGTCTGTGGCACAGGGTTTTCAGGTAAATTTAGAAATTCGTGTCTGTGGCACAGGGTTTTCAGGTAAATTTAGAAATTCGTGTCTGTGGCACAGGGTTTTCAGGTAAATTTAGAAATTCGTCTGTGTGGCTTATAGTTTTCAGGCGAATTTGGGCAGTCACAGATTTGGAGGTAAGGATTTCTTTGCGAGAAAAAATAATTTCCGAGACTTTAGAAGTTTGTTAAAGTTCTTGTGCTGAAAATAAGTTCATACAACTTTGTTAAAGTTCTTATGGGAGAAATTCAAATTCGTGTTTGTGTCACAGCATTTCAAGGAGAACTCTACGGACATATTTTACCTGTTTTCAACTTACAAATATCGTCTATGTAAGCCATAGTTTTTCAGGTAAATTTAGAAAGTTATCTGTGTAAGTCAGGGTTTTCAGGAGCTCGTACCTCACATCACCTCCCTCCCCCTTACTTCGCAATCTCTCGCGTCACCTTTATTTACCTTACGCCCAGCCAGCTAGCCAGACGCTTCTTGTAGGTCTCCTCTTATCATATCTTATCTTATCTTCTCCATAATAATATCTGGACCGTCCCTCTCTCTCTCTCTCTCCTCCTATTTCCTTACAACTATTTTCAGAGTTTCAAATAATCATAGAAGTTTATTTATATGTTTATGACCGAATTTGTAAAGGACCATTTTCAGAGAATATTGTCTTAGATGTTTTGTTAAGGAAAACAGACAACTTATCCATAACATTTAGTTTTATATCCATTTACGGCTATTTCATCTGTAAAGACCAAAATTGAACAGAGCCCAGTTTTAAGCTCTTATTTCATCAGAGTCCAGTTTATACCGAAAATTCGCCAGAGTCTACTTTGAGAGCAAAATTAGTCAGAGACAGTTTTTAGCTCATATTTCATCAGAGTCCAATTATCAACAGAAATTCGCCAGAGTCTACTTTGAGAGCAAAATTAGTCAGAGACAGTTTTAAGCTCATATTTCATCAGAGTCCAATTATCAACAGAAATTCACCAGAGTCTACTTTGAGAGCAAATTAGTCAGAGACAGTTTTAAGCTCATATTTCATCAGAGTCCAATTATCAACAGAAATTTGCCAGAGTCTACTTTGAGACCAAATTAGTCAGAGACAGTTTTAAGCTCAAATTTCATCAGAGTCCAGTTTATACCGAAAATTCGCCAGAGTCTACTTTGTGCCAAAATATTCAGAGTCCAGTTCATGATCGAAATTAATCAGAGTCCAATTAAAGACCCAAATTTGACAGAGACCACATTTTCGCTACTAGCAGTCCAATCCCCCTGAAATTTTAAACAGTCATATTTCAGACGTAGTAAATAAGATCAAGTCAGTTACTGAGCTCCAGCTCTTGTCCCTCACCCTCAAGTCTTTGTAAATAAACCATCAATTTCCCCGAAATTTTTTACCCTCTGTATTTCAGACATAGTAAATATGAAGTAACAAATATAAAACTCTAGCTCTTGTCCTCTGTCCAAGTTCACTCATGTAAATTCATTACTATCAGTCCAAATCCCCCCTGAGATTTAAACACCCAACTACATTTTCAGACATAGTAAATAAAAACCAGTTCAGTTATCAAGTTTCAACTCTTGTGCCCCCAGCTTAGTTCATTTTGTACAAGTTCTTTATTTTCCAACTAAATCACCCTGAGATTTAAGATCACCTTATTTCTAACGTAGTAAAATTAATCTGGACATTAGCCAAGTTCCATTTCCTCAGCCTTAGATCATCAGACATAAATATATTCGATCAAGTCCGTCTCCAGCCTAACTCTTATCCAAGTACACACATAACCCCAACCTGTGTAATTATCTTTCACCCCCTCCCACCTTCCTCCATCTCATCTCATCTCACCTTACTCTTTCCCTCCCTTACCTTCTCATCCCCAACTTATCCAAACCTTCAATAATCGTACTGTATTTGCATATTTTCTCTATATTCACTGTGTTCTTCGTATTCTCATCCGTGTTCACTCCATGTTCTTCAAATGTTCACAGTCCCATTCAGTTCATATTTTCACAAGTATCTCCATTTTTTCTGTAATCTTTCTCTTAGTCTCATTATGTTCTCTACAAATTCTAGTCATATTTTCTATGTTTTCATTTTCATCACATGTTCTCTTTACAACTTTTATACTCAATATTCATGCTAACTTCCATATTTTGTGTTCGTTGTCAATATTCATGTTCCTCTACAAGTTCATGTTCCTCACAAGATCACTTCGTTTTTCACCTTCACTTACATGTTTTCTACATTCTTTGTCATATTCTCCATGTTCTTCACAAGTCCATTGTTCATTCTTTGTATTCCCTATTCTCCTTATCATGTTTTCATGTTCTCTGTAAGTTCATATTCCCAGCATGTTCACTGTATTCATCAACTTTTCTTACATATGTTCTTTGCCATGTTCCCCATATGTTCTCTGGGTTTTTTCCTTTACGTGTTATTTAACGTTCCTTAACTAAAAAAATCTTTCGCCAATCAACTAAAACATAGTCACTTTCGTCATTTCTCAACTAAACTTATTATCCAGTCAACTAAAAATAGTCAGAAATAGCCTCGTTCAACACTGTTCTTAACTAAAACAACCTTTCTCTTAGCTAAAAATTGTCAAAGGAAACTTCTTTCAGCACTTTCTTAACAGCCGCTATGTTTCATCAAGTAAGAAAAAATTGTCAAAGGAAACTTTCCAAAACTGTTCATAACTAAACTTATTCCCTAGTCATCAGAAAATAACCGTGTTCTTCATGTTTCATTGTCATTTCATAACTAAAATTATCCATCAATCAACAGAAAAAGTCATATTCATCATTTCGTAACAGCCATTATGTTTTCGTCAAGTAAGAAAATATAGTCAAAGATATCTATCATCGTCGTTCTTAACTGCCATTTATACTTTGTGGAGCACTAAAAATAGTCAAATGTAACTTTTTCAGCACTTTCGTAAAAATTATATGTCGTTAAGTAAGAAAAATAGTCAAAGGTGCTCTCCGTTACACCAAAGTTACTCTTCGAGAAATCAAAGACACTCTTCAATACATCAAGGACTTACTCAAAGACACCAAAGTTACACTCTAAGACATCCTTCGAGACATCAAAGACATCCTTTAAGACTTCAAGGGCACTCTTCGAGATATCAAAAGACACTCTCAAACACTCAAATTTACTCGCATCCTCAAACTTGTTCTCGATGCCATCAAAAGTATTTTCTCGTTCATCAAAGTTAATCTCAGAGTTAACAAAGGTAATCTCTAACTCACTTTCGTTCAACATATTAATTCGCTAAGTCCTCAAAGTTATTCTCTAAGATAACAAAGTCTTTCTCAGAGCTATCAAACTTGTTCTCAAAGTCATCAAAGTTATTCTCAGAGTCATCAAAGTTAATCTAAGACATCATTTTTCATCAAAGATATTCTCTCTAAACCATCAATGTCCTTCTCTAAGACATAAAAGTTATTCTCAGTCACCTTCGTTCTTCAGAGAAACTTTCCAAAACATCTTTGTTCATCAAGTTATTCTCGGAGTCATCAAAAGGTATTCTCTAACTCACTTTTGGTCATTAAAGTTAATTTCGATGTTATAAAAGTTTGTCTCAGAGACATCTAAAGTTAATCTTAGAGTTATCAAATGTAATCTCTAACTCACTTTTGTTCATCAAAGTTGATCTCAGAGTTAACAAAGGTAATCTCTAACTCACTCTCGTTCATCAAAGTTGTTTCAAAGACATCAAAGTTAATCTCAGAGTTATCCAAAGACATTCTCAAAGTCATCTAAAGTTATTCTCTAAGACATCAAAGTTATTCTAAGAGTTATCAAAAGTTATTCTCAGTCATGATATGTTATTCTCTAACTCACTTCCATTCATCAAAGACATTCTCTAAGCCCTCAAAGTTATTCTCTAAGACAACAAAGTCATTCCCAGAGTCATCAAAAAGTTATTCTTCGAAACATAAAATTTGCTCTGTAAGATATCTTCGTTCATCAAACTTGTTCTCAGAGTCATCAAATGTTATTCACAGAGTCATCAAAGTTAATCTAAGACATCATTTTTCATCAAAGATATTCTCTCTAAACCATCAATGTTCTTCTCTAAGACATAAAAGTTATTCACAGAGTCATCAAAGTGATCTCTAATTCACCTTCGTTCTCCCAAAGTGTTTCTCTAAGACACCTTCGTTCATCAAAGAAACTCTCCTTCTTCCATCATGATATTCTTTAAGACATCTTCAGTCATAAAATTTCTCTCCAAAATGTAACTAGTTCAGCTTTTCATACCAAACCTGCTTTTCTGTTAAAACATATTTTCTTAGTTGCTTTACCCTAAAACTGTTCTCTGAACTACACTGTTCAAACCTACGTAACCTATCCTCTCCACCCAATGTTACTTAGTTAACGTAACGTTCCTAAACCTAACTTTACCTATCCTAACATAACTTACCTTACCTTACCTAACTTTACCTATCTTACCTAACTTAACCTGCATAACCTAACTTTACCTATGTTACCTTACCTTACCTATCTTACCTAACTTAACCTGCATAACCTAACTTTACCTATGTTACCTTACCTATCTTACCTAACCTAACCTAACTTTACCTATGTTACCTTACCTAACCTTACCTTACCTATCTTACCTAACTTAACCTGCATAACCTAACTTTACCTATGTTACCTTACCTTACCTATCTTACCTAACCTAACCTAACTTTACCTATGTTACCTTACCTTACCTTACCTTACCTATCTTACCTAACTTAACCTGCATAACCTAACTTTACCTATGTTACCTTACCTTACCTATCTTACCTAACTTAACCTGCATAACCTAACTTTACCTATGTTACCTTACCTTACCTATCTTACCTAACCTAACCTAACTTTACCTATGTTACCTTACCTTACCTTACCTATCTTACCTAACCTAACCTAACTTTACCTATGTTACCTAACTTAACCTTCATAACCTAACTTTACCTATCCTAACATAACTTACCTTACCTTCCCTATCTTACCTAACTTTACCTATCCTAACATAACTTACCTTACCTACCTTACCTAACTTTACCTATGTTACCTTACCTTACCTTACCTTACCTATCTTACCTAACTTAACCTGCATAACCTAACTTTACCTATGTTACCTTACCTTACCTATCTTACCTAACTTAACCTGCATAACCTAACTTTACCTATGTTACCTTACCTTACCTATCTTACCTAACCTAACCTAACTTTACCTATGTTACCTTACCTTACCTTACCTATCTTACCTAACCTAACCTAACTTTACCTATGTTACCTAACTTAACCTTCATAACCTAACTTTACCTATCCTAACATAACTTACCTTACTTTACCTATCTTACCTAACTTTACCTATCTTACCTAACTTAACCTGCATAACCTAACTTTACCTATCCTAACCTAACTTACCTTACCTTACCTATCTTACCTAACTTTACCTATCTTACCTAACTTACCTTACCTTACCTATCTTAACCTGCTTAACCTATCTTACCTAACTTAACCTGCATAACCTAACTTTACCTATCCTAACATAACTTTCCTTACCTTACCTAACTCAACCTGCTTAACCTAACTTACCTAACTTACATAACTTAACCTAACTTACATAACTTAACCTGCTTAACCTAACTTACATAACTTAACCTAACTTACCTAACTTAACCTAACTTACCTTATCTTACCTAACTTATATAACTTGTCTTACCTATCCTATCCTAACCTAACTTGTCTTACCTAACTTAATCTTACATTCCCAAACTGATGTATCCTAACTTATCTAGTCCAACCAGACATGCTCTAACTTACATAAGTATTCCTTCTTGTCTTTTGTGTTTCGTCAATCAGTGTCTCATATTCATTTACTCATTTCATTAGTTAATTTCTCAAATGGTCATTTTTGCAGATCAAGGGTTATTTGTTAAAGTTCATCAAGTTGCTCATAAGTTGTATTTACTAGGTTCTATCATATGTTCTTATTCCCCAACCCCTTAACCTAACCTCTTGTAATCTTAGTGTATTTAGTAGGTTCTATCTTATGTTCTTATTCCCCAACCCCTTAACCTAACCTCTTGTAATCTTAGTGTATTTAGTAGGTTCTATCTTATGTTCTTATTCCCCAACCCTTTAACCTAACCTTTCAGATGTAGTTTATTGTGTTTTTGACATATATGTTGAATATATTATCCTTTTCCTAACCTTTTTACCCAAACCTTCTTTCCTTCTTTACTTTGTTTTCACATATAAGTTCATTCTTTATCATAGTAATAATAAAAATTACAATAGTAAAGAATCAGATCTACTAAGACTTGAAATTGAGAAACAAGAGCTCAAGGGAGTGAGAGCATGAAAGAAGAGCAAGGAGTAAGAGAGAGGGGGCGGAAGAAAATGGGACCAAAGAAGAGAGAATGAGAGAGAGTGTGGGCATGGGAGCACTAAGACTTGAATTGAGAAAAAGAAAAACTAAGTGAATGAGAGTGAGGGTGTGAGAATGGGAGCAATAAGACTTGAATTTGAGAAACAAGAGAGCATTTGAGCAAATGAGGGAGAGAGAGGGGGAGGAAGAGAGAGAATAAGGGAGAGAGATAGAAAAGGAGGGTTAGAAGGAGTAGGAGAATCAAAGTAAAGAAGGAAAGATGGTTTGGGTAAAAATATACAAAAAGGAGAAACAAAACTACATCTGAAAGGTTAGGAAAAGGATAATATATTCAACAAATATGTCAAAAACACAATAAACTACATCTGAAAGGTTAGGTTAAAGGTTTGGGGAATAAGAACATAAGATAGAACCTACTAAATACACTAAGATTACAAGAGGTTAGGTTAAGGGGTTGGGGAATAAGAACATATGATAGAACCTAGTAAATACAACTTATGAGCAACTTGATGAACTTTAACAAATAACCCTTGATCTGCAAAAATGACCATTTGAGAAATTAACTAATGAAATGAGTAAATGAATATGAGACACTGATTGACGAAACACAAAAGACAAGAAGGAATACTTATGTAAGTTAGAGCATGTCTGGTTGGACTAGATAAGTTAGGATACATCAGTTTGGGAATGTAAGATTAAGTTAGGTAAGACAAGTTAGGTTAGGATAGGATAGGTAAGACAAGTTATATAAGTTAGGTAAGGTAAGGTAAGTTAGGTTAAGTTAGGTAAGTTAGGTTAAGTTATGTAAGTTAGGTTAAGCAGGTTAAGTTATGTAAGTTAGGTTAAGTTATGTAAGTTAGGTAAGTTAGGTTGAGTTAGGTAAGGTAAGGAAAGTTATGTTAGGATAGGTAAAGTTAGGTTATGCAGGTTAAGTTAGGTAAGATAGGTTAAGCAGGTTAAGATAGGTAAGGTAAGGTAAGTTAGGTAAGATAGGTAAAGTTAGGTAAGATAGGTAAGGTAAGGTAAGTTAGGTTAGGATAGGTAAAGTTAGGTTATGCAGGTTAAGTTAGGTAAGATAGGTAAAGTTAGGTAAGATAGGTAAAGTAAGGTAAGTTATGTTAGGATAGGTAAAGTTAGGTTATGAAGGTTAAGTTAGGTAAAGTTAGGTTAGGTTAGGTAAGATAGGTAAGGTAAGGTAAGGTAACATAGGTAAAGTTAGGTTAGGTTAGGTAAGATAGATAAGGTAAGGTAACATAGGTAAAGTTAGGTTATGCAGGTTAAGTTAGGTAAGATAGGTAAGGTAAGGTAACATAGGTAAAGTTAGGTTATGCAGGTTAAGTTAGGTAAGATAGGTAAGGTAAGGTAAGGTAACATAGGTAAAGTTAGGTAAGGTAGGTAAGGTAAGTTATGTTAGGATAGGTAAAGTTAGGTAAGATAGGGAAGGTAAGGTAAGTTATGTTAGGATAGGTAAAGTTAGGTTATGAAGGTTAAGTTAGGTAACATAGGTAAAGTTAGGTTAGGTTAGGTAAGATAGGTAAGGTAAGGTAAGGTAACATAGGTAAAGTTAGGTTAGGTTAGGTAAGATAGGTAAGGTAAGGTAAGGTAACATAGGTAAAGTTAGGTTAGGTTAGGTAAGATAGGTAAGGTAAGGTAACATAGGTAAAGTTAGGTTATGCAGGTTAAGTTAGGTAAGATAGGTAAGGTAAGGTAACATAGGTAAAGTTAGGTTATGCAGGTTAAGTTAGGTAAGATAGGTAAGGTAAGGTAAGGTAAGGTAACATAGGTAAAGTTAGGTTAGGTTAGGTAAGATAGGTAATGTAAGGTAACATAGGTAAAGTTAGGTTATGCAGGTTAAGTTAGGTAAGATAGGTAAGGTAAGGTAAGGTAAGGTAAAATAGGTAAAGTTAGGTTAGGTTAGGTAAGATAGGTAAGGTAACATAGGTAAAGTTAGGTTATGCAGGTTAAGTTAGGTAAGATAGGTAAGGTAAGGTAACATAGGTAAAGTTAGGTTATGCAGGTTAAGTTAGGTAAGATAGGTAAAGTTAGGTAAGGTAAGGTAAGTTATGTTAGGATAGGTAAAGTTAGGTTTAGGAACGTTACGTTAACTAAGTAACATTGGGTGGAGAGGATAGGTTACGTAGGTTTGAACAGTGTAGTTCAGAGAACAGTTTTAGGGTAAAGCAACTAAGAAAATATGTTTTAACAGAAAAGCAGGTTTGGTATGAAAAGCTGAACTAGTTACATTTTGGAGAGAAATTTTATGACTGAAGATGTCTTAAAGAATATCATGATGGAAGAAGGAGAGTTTCTTTGATGAACGAAGGTGTCTTAGAGAACAACTTTGGGAGAACGAAGGTGAATTAGAGATCACTTTGATGACTCTGAGAATAACTTTTAGGTCTTAGAGAAGAACATTGATGGTTTAGAGAGAATATCTTTGATGAAAAATGATGTCTTAGATTAACTTTGATGACTCTGTGAATAACATTTGATGACTCTGAGAACAAGTTTGATGAACGAAGATATCTTACAGAGCAAATTTTATGTTTTCGAAGAATAACTTTTTGATGACTCTGGGAATGACTTTGTTGTCTTAGAGAATAACTTTGAGGGCTTAGAGAATGTCTTTGATGAATGGAAGTGAGTTAGAGAATAACATATCATGACTGAGAATAACTTTTGATAACTCTTAGAATAACTTTGATGTCTTAGAGAATAACTTTAGATGACTTTGAGAATGTCTTTGGATAACTCTGAGATTAACTTTGATGTCTTTGAAACAACTTTGATGAACGAGAGTGAGTTAGAGATTACCTTTGTTAACTCTGAGATCAACTTTGATGAACAAAAGTGAGTTAGAGATTACATTTGATAACTCTAAGATTAACTTTAGATGTCTCTGAGACAAACTTTTATAACATCGAAATTAACTTTAATGACCAAAAGTGAGTTAGAGAATACCTTTTGATGACTCCGAGAATAACTTGATGAACAAAGATGTTTTGGAAAGTTTCTCTGAAGAACGAAGGTGACTCTGAGAATAACTTTTATGTCTTAGAGAAGAACATTGATGGTTTAGAGAGAATATCTTTGATGAAAAATGGTGTCTTAGATTAACTTTGATGACTCTGAGAATAACTTTGATGACTTTGAGAACAAGTTTGATAGCTCTGAGAAAGACTTTGTTGTCTTAGAGAATAACTTTGAGGACTTAGCGAATTAATATGTTGAACGAAAGTGAGTTAGAGATTACCTTTGTTAACTCTGAGATTAACTTTGATGAACGAGAAAATACTTTTGATGGCATCGAGAACAAGTTTGAGGATGCGAGTAAATTTGAGTGTTTGAGAGTGTCTTTTGATATCTCGAAGAGTGCCCTTGAAGTCTTAAAGGATGTCTTTGATGTCTCGAAGGATGTCTTAGAGTGTAACTTTGGTGTCTTTGAGTAAGTCCTTGATGTATTGAAGAGTGTCTTTGATTTCTCGAAGAGTAACTTTGGTGTAACGGAGAGCACCTTTGACTATTTTTCTTACTTAACGACATATAATTTTTACGAAAGTGCTGAAAAAGTTACATTTGACTATTTTTAGTGCTCCACAAAGTATAAATGGCAGTTAAGAACGACGATGATAGATATCTTTGACTATATTTTCTTACTTGACGAAAACATAATGGCTGTTACGAAATGATGAATATGACTTTTTCTGTTGATTGATGGATAATTTTAGTTATGAAATGACAATGAAACATGAAGAACACGGTTATTTTCTGATGACTAGGGAATAAGTTTAGTTATGAACAGTTTTGGAAAGTTTCCTTTGACAATTTTTTCTTACTTGATGAAACATAGCGGCTGTTAAGAAAGTGCTGAAAGAAGTTTCCTTTGACAATTTTTAGCTAAGAGAAAGGTTGTTTTAGTTAAGAACAGTGTTGAACGAGGCTATTTCTGACTATTTTTAGTTGACTGGATAATAAGTTTAGTTGAGAAATGACGAAAGTGACTATGTTTTAGTTGATTGGCGAAAGATTTTTTTAGTTAAGGAACGTTAAATAACATGTAAGGGAAAAAACCCAGAGAACATATGGGGAACATGGCAAAGAACATATGTAAGAAAAGTTGATGAATACAGTGAACATGCTGGGAATATGAACTTACAGAGAACATGAAAACATGATAAGGAGAATAGGGAATACAAAGAATGAACAATGGACTTGTGAAGAACATGGAGAATATGACAAAGAATGTAGAAAACATGTAAGTGAAGGTGAAAAACGAAGTGATCTTGTGAGGAACATGAACTTGTAGAGGAACATGAATATTGACAACGAACACAAAATATGGAAGTTAGCATGAATATTGAGTATAAAAGTTGTAAAGAGAACATGTGATGAAAATGAAAACATAGAAAATATGACTAGAATTTGTAGAGAACATAATGAGACTAAGAGAAAGATTACAGAAAAAATGGAGATACTTGTGAAAATATGAACTGAATGGGACTGTGAACATTTGAAGAACATGGAGTGAACACGGATGAGAATACGAAGAACACAGTGAATATAGAGAAAATATGCAAATACAGTACGATCATTGAAGGTTTGGATAAGTTGGGGATGAGAAGGTAAGGGAGGGAAAGGGTAAGGTGAGATGAGATGAGATGGAGGAAGGTGGGAGGGGGTGAAAGATAATTACACAGGTTGGGGTTATGTGTGTACTTGGATAAGAGTTAGGCTGGAGACGGACTTGATCGAATATATTTATGTCTGATGATCTAAGGCTGAGGAAATGGAACTTGGCTAATGTCCAGATTAATTTTACTACGTTAGAAATAAGGTGATCTTAAATCTCAGGGTGATTTAGTTGGAAAATAAAGAACTTGTACAAAATGAACTAAGCTGGGGGCACAAGAGTTGAAACTTGATAACTGAACTGGTTTTTATTTACTATGTCTGAAAATGTAGTTGGGTGTTTAAATCTCAGGGGGATTTGGACTGAAAGTAATGAATTTACATGAGTGAACTTGGACAGAGGACAAGAGCTAGAGTTTTATATTTGTTACTTCATATTTACTATGTCTGAAATACAGAGGGTAAAAAATTTCGGGGAAATTGATGGTTTATTTACAAAGACTTGAGGGTGGAAGAGGGTGGGGGACAAGAGCTGGAGCTCAGTAACTGACTTGATCTTATTTACTACGTCTGAAATATGACTGTTTAAAATTTCAGGGGGATTGGACTGCTAGTAGCGAAAATGTGGTCTCTGTCAAATTTGGGTCTTTAATTGGACTCTGATTAATTTCGATCATGAACTGGACTCTGAATATTTTGGCACAAAGTAGACTCTGGCGAATTTTCGGTATAAACTGGACTCTGATGAAATTTGAGCTTAAAACTGTCTCTGACTAATTTGCTCTCAAAGTAGACTCTGGCAAATTTCTGTTGATAATTGGACTCTGATGAAATATGAGCTTAAAACTGTCTCTGACTAATTTGCTCTCAAAGTAGACTCTGGTGAATTTCTGTTGATAATTGGACTCTGATGAAATATGAGCTTAAAACTGTCTCTGACTAATTTTGCTCTCAAAGTAGACTCTGGCGAATTTCTGTTGATAATTGGACTCTGATGAAATATGAACTAAAAACTGTCTCTGACTAATTTTGCTCTCAAAGTAGACTCTGGCGAATTTTCGGTATAAACTGGACTCTGATGAAATAAGAGCTTAAAACTGGGCTCTGTTCAATTTTGGTCTTTACAGATGAAATAGCCGTAAATGGATATAAAACTAAATGTTATGGATAAGTTGTCTGTTTTCCTTAACAAAACATCTAAGACAATATTCTCTGAAAATGGTCCTTTACAAATTCGGTCATAAACATATAAATAAACTTCTATGATTATTTGAAACTCTGAAAATAGTTGTAAGGAAATAGGAGGAGAGAGAGAGAGAGAGGGACGGTCCAGATATTATTATGGAGAAGATAAGATAAGATATGATAAGAGGAGACCTACATGAAGCGTCTGGCTAGCTGGCTGGGCGTAAGGTAAATAAAGGTGACGCGAGAGATTGCGAAGTAAGGGGGAGGGAGGTGATGTGAGGTACGAGCTCCTGAAAACCCTGACTTACACAGATAACTTTCTAAATTTACCTGAAAAACTATGGCTTACATAGACGATATTTGTAAGTTGAAAACAGGTAAAATATGTCCGTAGAGTTCTCCTTGAAATGCTGTGACACAAACACGAATTTGAATTTCTCCCATAAGAACTTTAACAAAGTTGTATGAACTTATTTTCAGCACAAGAACTTTAACAAACTTCTAAAGTCTCGGAAATTATTTTTTCTCACAAAGAAATCCTTACCTCCAAATCTGTGACTGCCCAAATTCGCCTGAAAACTATAAGCCACACAGACGAATTTCTAAATTTACCTGAAAACCCTGTGCCACAGACACGAATTTCTAAATTTACCTGAAAACCCTGTGCCACAGACACGAATTTCTAAATTTACCTGAAAACCCTGTGCCACAGACACGAATTTCCCCGAAAACAAAAATTCGTCTGTGAGTCGTACGACTCACAGGGGAATTTCCAAATTCACCTGAAACCCCCACGACTCGCAAACGAATTTTCTCCCAGAAAAAAAAAATTCGTCTGTGAGTCTTACACCCTACTACTATACACCACCATCATTGTGTCATACACTGCTATCATTGTGTCATAAACCATCACTGTGTCATACACCACGATCGTTGTGTCATAAACTGCCATCATTGTATCAGACTACACCATCATTGTGCCATACACAACCATCATTGTGTCATACACTGCCATAATTGTGTCACACCCACAATCATTGTGTCATACACCACCATCATTGTGCCATACACCACCATCATTGAAACATACACTACTATCATTTTGTCATACACCACCATCATTGTGTCATACACCACTATCATTGAGACATACACTACTATCACTGTGTCATACACCACAATACTTGTGTCATACACCACTATCATTCAGTCATACACCACCACCATTGTGTCATACACTTCCATCATTGAGTCATACTCCACTGTCATTGTGTCATACTCCACTGTCATTGTGTCATACACCAACATTACTGTATCATACACCACCATCATTGTGTCATACACCATTATCATTTAGTCATACACCACCATCATTGTGTCATACACCACAAACATTGTGTCATACACTACCATCATTGTGCTATATACCACCGTCATTGTGTCATACACCACCATCATTGTCTCATACACCAACATCATTGTGTCATACACCATCATCATTGTGTCAAGCACTGCAATCATTGTGTCATACTCCACTGTCATTGTGTCATACTCCACCCTCATTGTGTCACACACCACCATCATTGTGTCATACACTGCTATCATTGTGTCATAAACCATCACTGTGTCATACACCACGATCGTTGTGTCATAAACTGCCATCATTGTATCAGACAACACCATCATTGTGCCATACACAACCATCATTGTGTCATACACTGCCATAATTGTGTCACACCCACAATCATTGTGTCATACACCACCATCATTGTGCCATACACCACCATCATTGAAACATACACTACTATCATTTTGTCATACACCACCATCATTGTGTCATACACCACTATCATTGAGACATACACTACTATCACTGTGTCATACACCACAATACTTGTGTCATACACCACCGTCATTGTGTCATATACCACCATCATTGTGTCATACACCACCATCATTGTGTCATACACCACCATCATTGTGTCAAACACCATCATTGTGTCATTCACCACCATCATAGTGCCATACACCACCATCATTGTGTAATGCACTGCCATCATTGTGTCATACACCACCATCATTGTGTCATACACCACCATCATTGTGCCATACACAACCATCATTGTGTCATGCACTGCTATCATTGTGTCATACACTGCCATCATTGTGGCATACACTGCCATCATTGTGGCATACACTGCTATCATTGTGTCATACGTCACCATCATTGTGTCATACACCACTATCATTCAGTCATACACCACCACCATTGTGTCATACACTTCCATCATTGAGTCATACTCCACTGTCATTGTGTCATACTCCACTGTCATTGTGTCATACACCAACATTACTGTATCATACACCACCATCATTGTGTCATACACCATTATCATTGAGGCATACACCACCATCATTGTGTCATACACCACAAACATTGTGTCATACACTACCATCATTGTGCTATATACCACCGTCATTGTGTCATACACCACCATCATTGTCTCATACACCAACATCATTGTGTCATACACCATCATCATTGTGTCAAGCACTGCAATCATTGTGTCATACTCCACTGTCATTGTGTCATACTCCACCCTCATTGTGTCACACACCACCATCATTGTGCCGTACACCACAATCATTGTGTCATACACCACCATCATTGTGTCATACACTGCTATCATTGTGTCATAAACCACCATCATTCTGTCATACACCACGATCGTTGTGTCATAAACTGCCATCATTGTGACACACAACACCATCATTGTGCCATACACCACCATCATTGTTTCATACACTGCCATAATTGTGTCACACCCACAATCATTGTGTCATACACCACCATCATTGTGCCATACACCACCATCATTGAAACACACTACTATCACTTTGTCATACACCACCATCATTGTGTCATACACCACTATCATTGAGACATACACTACTATCACTGTGTCATACATCACTATACTTGTGTCATACACCAACGTCATTGCGTCATACACCACCATCATTGTGTTATGCACCAACGTCATTGTGTCATACACCACCATCATTGTCTCATACACCACTGTCATTGTGTCATACACCACCATCATTGTGTCATACATTGCCATTATTGTGTCGTACACTACCATCATTGTGTCATATACCACCATCATTGTGTCATACACCACCATCATTGTGTCATACACCATCATCATTGTGTCATACACCATCATTGTGTCATACACCACCATCATAGTGCCATACACCACCATCATTGTGTAATGCACTGCCATCATTGTGTCATACACCACTATGATTGTGTCATACACCACCATCATTGTGTCATTCACCACTATCATTGTGCCATACACAAACATCATTGTGTCATGCACTGCTATCATTGTGTCATACACTGCCATCATTGTGGCATACACTGCTCTCATTGTGTCATACATCACCATCATTGTGTCATACACCACTATCATTGAGTCATACACCACCACGATTGTGTCATACACTTCCATCATTGTGTCATACTCCACTGTCATTGTGTCATACACCAACATTACTGTATCATACACCAACATCATTGTGTCATACACCATTATCATTGAGTCATACACCACCATAATTGTGTCATACACCACAAACATTGTGTCATACACTACCATCATTGTGCCATATACCACCGTCATTGTGTCATACACCACCATCATTGTCTCATACACCAACATCATTGTGTCATACACCGCCATCATTGTGTCGTACACTGCCTTTATTGTGTCATACACCACCATCATTAGGTCATACACCACCATCATTGTGTCATACACAACCATCATTGTGTCATACACTGCCATCATTGTGCCGTACACCACCATCATTGTGCCATACACCACCATCGTTGTGTTATACACATCCATCATTGTGTCACACAACACCATCATTGTGTCATACTCTATCGTCATTGTGTCTTACATCACCATCATTGTGCCATACACCAAAATCATTGTATCACACACTGCCATCATTGTGTCATACACCACCATCATTGTGTCATATACCACCTTTATTGTGTCAAACACCACTATCATTGTGCCATACACCATCATCATTGTGTCAAGCACTGCAATCATTGTGTCATACTCCACTGTCATTGTGTCATACTCCACCCTCATTGTGTCACACACCACCATCATTGTGCCATACACCACCATCATTGTGTCATACACCACCATCATTGTGTCATACTCTGCTATCATTGTGTCATAAACCACCATCATTGTGTCATACACCTCGATCGTTGTGTCATAAACTGCCATCATTGTGACACACAACACCATCATTGTGCCATACACCACCATCATTGTGTCATACACTGCCTTAATTGTGTCACACCCACAATCATTGTGTCATACACCACCATCATTGTGCCATACACCACCATCATTGAAACATACACTACTATCACTTTGTCATACACCACCATCATTGTGTCATACACCACTGTCATTGAGACATACACTACTATCACTGTGTCATACACCACTATACTTGTGTCATACACCAACGTCATTGCGTCATACACCACCATCATTGTGTTATGCACCAACGTCATTGTGTCATACACCACCATCATTGTCTCATACACCACCATCATTGTGTCATACACCTCCATCATTGTGTCATACATTGCCATTATTGTGTCGTACACCACCATCATTGTGTCATACACAACCATCATTGTGTCATACACTGCCATCATTGTGCCATACACCACCATCATTGTGCCATACACCACCATCATTGTGTTATACACATCCATCATTGTGTCACACAACACCATCATTGTGTCATACTCTATCGTCATTGTGTCTTACATCACCATCATTGTGCCATACTCAAAAATCATTGTGTCATACACTGCCATCATTGTGTCATACACCACCATCATTGTGCCATTCACTACCATCATTGTGTCATATACCACCTTTATTGTGTCATACACAACCATAATTGTGCCATACACCACCATCATTATGTCCTACACTGCCATCATTGTGTCATACACCACTGTCATTGTGTCAAACACCACTATCATTGTGCCATACACCATCATCATTGTGTCAAGCACTGCAATCATTGTGTCATACTCCACTGTCATTGTGTCATACTCCACCCTCATTGTGTCACACACCACCATCATTGTGCCGTACACCACCATCATTGTGTCATACACCACCATCATTGTTTCATACACTGCTATCATTGTGTCATGCACCACCATCATTGTGTCATACACCACGATCGTTGTGTCATAAACTGCCATCATTGAATCACACAACACCATCATTGTGCCATACACCAATATCATTGTGTCATACACTGCCATAATTGTGTCACGCCCACAATCATTGTGTCATACACCACCATCATTGTGCCATACACCACCATCATTGAAACATACACTACTATCACTTTGTCATACACCACCATCATTGTGTCATACACCACTATCATTGAGACATACACTACTATCACTGTCATACACCACCATACTTGTGTCATACACCACCGTCATTGCGTCATACACTACCATCTTTGTGTTATGCACCAACGTCATTGTGTCATACACCACCATCATTGTTTCATACACCACCATCATTGTGTCATTCACCATCCTCATTGTGTCATACACCACAATCATTGAGTCATATACCACCGTCATTGTGTCATACACCACCATTATTGAGTCATACACCACTATCATTGTGTCATATACCACCATCACAGTGCCATACATTGCCATCATTGTGTCATACAACACCATCATTGTGTCATACACTGCCATCATCATGTTGTATATCACTATCATTGTGTCATACACCACCATCATTGTGTCATACACCACCAAGATTGTGTCATACTCCACATTCATTGTGTCATGCACTGCCATCATTGTGTCATACACTGCCATCATTGTGTCATACACCACTATCATTGAGTCATACACCATTATCATTGTGTCATACACTACCATCATTGTGTCATGCACCAACATCACTGTGTCATACACCACCATCATTGTGTCATACACCATTATCATTGTGTCATACACCACCATCATTGTGTCATACACCACCATCATTGTGTCATACACTGCCATTATTGTGACATGCACCACAATCATTGTGTCATACGCAACCATCATTGTGTCATACACTGCCTTCATTGTGCCATACACCACCATCATTGTGCCATACACCACAATCATTGTGTTATACACATCCATCATTGTGTCACACAACACCATCATTGTGTCATACACCACCATCATTGTGAAATACACAACCATCATTGTGTCAAACACTGCAATAATTGTGCCATACACCACTATCATTGTGTCATACTCCACCCTCATTGAGTCACACACCACCATCATTGTGCCGTACACCATGATCATTGTGTTATACACCACCATCATTGTGTCATACACCACTATCATAGTGTCATTCACTGCCATCATTGTGTCATACACCACCATCATTGTGTCATACACTGCCATCTTTGTGGTATATATCACACTCATTGTGTCATACAGCACCATCGTTGTGTCATACACTACCATCATTGTGTCATTCACTACCATCATTGTGTCATACATCACCGTCATTGTGTCATACACCACCATCATTGTGTCATACACCACAATCATTGTTATACACATCCATCATTGTGTCACACAACACCATCATTGTGTCATACACCACCATCATTGTGCCATACACAACCATCATTGTGTCAAACACTGCAATAATTGTGTCATACACCACTATCATTGTGTCATACTCCACCCTCATTGAGTCACACACCACTATCATTGTGCCGTACACCATGATCATTGTGTTATACACCACCATCATTGTGTCATACACCACTATCATAGTGCCATTCACTGCCATCATTGTGTCATACACCACCATCATTGTGTCATACACTACCATCATTGTGGTATATATCACCATCATTGTGTCATACAGCACCATCGTTGTGTCATACACTACCATCATTGTGTCATTCACTACCATCATTGTGTCATACATCACCGTCATTGTGCCATACACCACCATCATTGTGTCATACACCACCATCATTGTGTCATACACCACCATCATTTTGTCATACACCACCATCATTGTGTCATACACCATCATTGTGTCATACACCACCATCATTGTGCCATACACTACCATCATTGTGTCATGCACTGCCATCATTGTGTCATACACTGCCATTGTGTCATACACCAAATTCATTGTGTCTTACACTACCATCATTGTGTCATACACCACCGTCATTGTGTCATACACCAGCATGATTGTGTCATACACCACCATCATTGTGTCATACACCATTATCATTGTGTCATACACCACCATCATTGTGTCATACACCACTATCATTGTGTCATACACCACATTCATTGTGTCATACACTATCATTGTGTTATACACCACCGTCAATGTGTCATACACCAACATCCTTGTGTCATACACTACCATCATTGTGTCATACACCATTATCATTGTGTCATACACCACCATCATTGTGTCATACACCACTATCATTGTGTCATACACCACCATCATTGTGTCATACACTGCCATCATTGTGTTATATATCACTATCATTGTGTCATACAGCACCATCGTTGTGTCATACACCACTATCATTGTCATACACCACCATCATTGTGTCATACACCACCGTCATTTTGTAATACACCACCATCATTTTGTCATACACCACCATCATTGTGTCATACACCACCATCATTGTGTCATACACCACCATTATTGTTACATACACCACCATCATAGTGCCATACACCACCATCATTGTGTCATGCACTGCCATCATTGTGTCATACACCACTATGATTGTGTCATACACCTCCATCATTGTGTCATACACCACCATCATTGTGCCATACACAACCATCATTGTGTCATGCACTGCCATCATTGTGTCACACACTGCCATCATTGTGGCATACACTGCTATCATTGTGTCATACACCACTATCATTGAGTCATACACCACCATCATTGTGTCATACTCCACTGTCATTGTGTTATACATTAACATTACTGTGTTATACACCACCATCATTGTGTCATACACCACTATCATTGAGTCATACACCACCATCATTGTGTCATACTCCACTGTCATTGTGTTATACACCAACATTACTGTGTTATACACCACCATCATTGTGTCATACACCACTATCATAGTGTCATTCACTGCCATCATTGTGTCATACACCACCATCATTGTGTCATACACTGCCATCTTTGTGGTATATATCACACTCATTGTGTCATACAGCACCATCGTTGTGTCATACACTACCATCATTGTGTCATTCACTACCATCATTGTGTCATACATCACCGTCATTGTGTCATACACCACCATCATTGTGCCATACACCACCATCATTGTGTCATACTCCACTGTCATTGTGTTATACACCAACATTACTGTGTTATACACCACCATCATTGTGTCATACACCATTATCATTGTGTCATACACCACCATCATTGTGTCATACACCACAAACATTGTTTCATACACTACCATCATTGTGTCTTATACCACCCTCATTGTGTCATACACCACCATCATTGTGTCATACACCACCATCATTGTGTCATACACCACCATCATTGTGTCGTACACTGCCAATATTGTGTCATACACCGCCATCATTGTGTCATACACAACCATCATTGTGTCATACACTGCCATCATTGTGCCATACACCACCATCATTGTGCCATACATTACCATCATTGTGTTATACACATCCATCATTGTGTCACACAACACCATCATTGTGTCATACTCTATCGTCATTGTGTCTTACATCACCATCATTGTGCCATACATTAAAATCATTGTGTCATACACTGCCATCATTGTGTCATACACCACCATCATTGTGCCATTCACTACCATCATTGTGTCATATACCACCTCTATTGTGTCATACACAACCATCATTGTGCAATTCACCACCATCATTGTGTCATACACTGCCATCATTGTGTCATACACCACTGTCATTGTGTCAAACACCACTATCTTTGTGCCATACACCATCATCATTGTGTCAAGCACTGCAATCATTGTGTCATACTCCACTATCATTGTGTCATACTCCACCCTCATTGTGTCACACACCACCATCATTGTGCCGTACACCACCATCATTGTGTCATACACCACTGTCATTGTGTCAAACACCACTATCTTTGTGCCATACACCATCATCATTGTGTCAAGCACTGCAATCATTGTGTCATACTCCACTATCATTGTGTCATACTCCACCCTCATTGTGTCACACACCACCATCATAGTGCCATACACCACCATCATTGTGTCATGCACTGCCATCATTGTGTCTGTTACGGTCCTCTCGGGTCGCAACCGGGTTCTTTCTCTGATGTTGTTAGAGGTTGGGTATCCGGCCCCAAGCTAGTAGTGGCTTTCAAGGGATGTGATCAGTAACGCAAGTAAATTAAAGGGGAAGGGAGACAAAGGCAAAAAACTTAATATAATTATTACCATCACCATAAATAATATATAAAAGATTACACGGGGGAGGTATAAATACTAGAATGTACAACGTAGTCTTCAGAAGTAGACTCTGGACGTTCATGGTGCTCAACGGTGCTAAGCTCTTGGTCCTCTTGTGGCCTCACGACGAATCCTTCGATTCTCTTGATTCTACCCTGGCCACAGGCCAGCCAAATCACAGTTCCACTGGGGGCACCGTCGTGGAGGCCATCAACCACAAGTCCAGCCAGTAGCTGGCAGGTTCCAATCAGCAGCGCTGGTTAGGCCACTCCACGACCGATACTAGGGTAGCGAGCCCTAGTCAGGAGCCTCGTGTGATCCCACAGACCACTCTCCTTGCCACAACACCCCAGTGGTTAAGCGTCTCCACCAGTAAGTCCCGGGTACGACAATCCCTCAACTGCCACGTCACAGGCAGGCTAACACCACAGTGTTCATCCGGGGGGCGACTCACAGCTGCTGCAGCAAATACTTGGAGATGAGACGGCTGCCTTGGGTAGACTCATCCAACTTCCATTACAGCAGTCCCAGGTCGACTCTGTAATCAGACACGTCATCAGTAATAGGGACACTCTAGGGTACCTCACTTACAGGCTTAGACACAAACGTCCGACGTATCCACTCCATAGATGGCGTTGCTGTCTAAGCTCCACCTCACCAGAGGTCAGCAGCGGCTGTATTATGAGCTGATCAGGACTGGAAACTAACCCTTGTGGCCAGTATACCTCGTCCTCACCAGGTGGCGTCGTCCATTTGGAGGTGGTTTCGGGAGCTGACCCACAGATGGCGCGGTCGTCACTGCTCCGTGCTCGAACGCTGGGCTCGGGTCCGTAACACCTCCCCACCAAAAAGAATTTGGTTTGGGGTTCTATAAAGAAAAACACAAACCAAATTAGTACGTGGATTCAACTCCACACGGACTCACGTACATTACGAACTGGAGTGGCGAGGATGTCCTGTCCACAGAACTGTCCGAACGGGAAACTCTGGCACAGATGAAACTTGAAGATATTAGGCAATGACCTGCCTGTTGCAACTTCCCACACCTCCACCGAGATGTTAATCCGGAGCATAATCTCACATCTCTCGAGTAAGGATCGGTATAGACACGATCTGGGGCGACTTGACACTTCCCTGTGTCGTGGCACCGATGATGGCTGGTCACAGACGGTATTTCTGGTACCGGTCCGGCGGTCCTTCAGGGAGACGGGAACCTGGAATACAGGGGTCAGGTAATTTAGAGCGACAGCGACAGCGGGTAAGTCAATACTTACTGCATACTCGCCTACTTGGCCCACACCTAGTTCCAACAGAGCTGCTTGTACACTGCAGATGGTGTCTGCTCTGCCACCGTCAGGTCGACCAACGTTCCGTATAACGCTGCATCTAGGCTCAGCAATCACGCGGGTGGTGTCAACCTGTCGGAAACAGTCACTCATATTATCATATCTCGTACCTCCTGTATCTACCATCACCTTCCAGGTCCCTCCTTTGACTGCAACACTCGCAGTGCAAATCTCCAATCCCTGGGATTTCTTCACGATGTTCATGGGAGCCATCATCCGTTGGGTCGTCCACTGGTCCTTACTGAGAGCACACACGAGAATAAAACAAAATACCGCTAAGAAACATTTGGTTAACTCAGGGATAAGTTTCATGAGCCTGAAATGTCCATAGCCAGCTATATCCATTAGCTTGGTTTTGACCGAAGAGGGCTCTAGAACCTTCACACATACCTCCGACGTCTAGGGAATCTCTGGCTGGTTCAATGAACGCTGTACCTTGCCATACCGCAAGTACACATCCGCCTTCGCTCCAGACTCTTTGGTATCCGTGGGTGCTTGCACACGAGACCTCTCTCCATGCTCAGTTGCCTCTGCCATCGTAACCGCATGTTTCTCGTCGGGAGAAGAATCAGGAGACTCTGCTAGAATACTGTCAATCTGTAGGCGAGAGGAAGGATTAAACATGTTATCTATTTCCAGGTCTGTCTGTACCTGGATATTACCACTGCCTGCTGTTACCTCAGACCTTGCTGTTCCGGCTGACTCGTCCGCAACCTTGGGATGATTGTTGCTCCAATCTGTCACCAAGTCGTTGGCTAGTACCACGTCAATCCCAGCTATAGGGAGGGTATCGACTACTGCCAATGCACATGTGCCGCTGAAGTAAGGCGAGTCGAGATATACCGGCACTAAGGGGGCGACATACTGCGTCCTAGGAAACCCGACTAGGACAACCTTTTGTCTCCTATCCACACTCACTCCCTCGGGTAACGAGCTACTCACGATCAGGGACTGGGCTGCTCCACTATCTCTGAGCACTACAACAGATCTACCAGTATTACCACTCGATACATACCCGCTTGAAGTGTGAGGGGAAAACAATCTGGATTCTTCCTGACTAGTCATCAGGGACGGGGTTCCCTCTGGTGGTGTCACACAGCTCACTAACATCACCTCCCTACGTGGGCCGCTACCTCTTCTGCCTCGGCACATAGCAGCTACATGCCCTTTCTGCCCACAAGTCCAACACGCCATATTCCTCCTCGGACTCCGATGTTTCGGACTGCTAGGACTGGTCCTTCGAGGGCTACTTGGGGGCGTCTTCTTAGCGCTTTGTGGGACGGGGGTCTCCTCGTCGTCATGACGAGGTTTGTCAAACCGGCGTGGGTAATTCCTCGGGACGTACTTACCAGAAGGCCTATGCGTCAGGATGTATTCCTCAGCCATGGTGGCTGCCGCACTCAAGGTCTCTACCTGCTGTTCCTCTAGATACGTCTTTAGATCTCCAGACAGACAGTCTTTGAAGTCCTCTAACAGTATGAGCTGCTCGAGGTCTTCTTTGGTCTCCACCTTCCGAGAGGTACACCATTCTTGGAAAAGCCGCTCCTTGATTGTGGCGAATTCGGTGAAAGTGTGCTCTGAGATCTTTTTCAGGTTCCTGAACTTTTGCCTGTAAGCCTCGGGTACCAATTGGTAAGCCATGAGCACTACCTTCTTCACCTTGTCATAATCGCCGGAGTCGTCAAGGGACAACGTGGAGTAGGCAATTTGGGCCTTCCCAGTCAAAACTGACTGTATCATGATGGCCCAATTCTCCTTTGGCCACTCCAACGAGGCTGCGACTTTCTCGAAGGCCGCGAAGAATTTCGACACTTCCTTCTCATTGAATTTTGGGACCACTTTGATGTTCCTCACCGGATCGAAAATGCTTGTGTCCATTCTTTGCCTCCCACCGCCTAACCGCAATACTTCCAGCTCATGTTGTCTCTCTCTTTCCTCTCTGTCTCGTCGTTCTTGCCTGTCTAGTTCTTCTCTTTCTCTTTCTCGTTCTTCTCTTTCTCGTTCTTCTCTTTCTCGTTTCTCTTATCTTTCTCTTTCTTCTCTTTCTCGTTTCTCTTCTCTTTCTCTTTCTTTTTCTCGCTCTTCTCTTTCTCTTTGTCGTTTTTCTCTTTCTCGTTCTTCCCTTTTTCTTTCTCGTTCTTCTCTTTCTTTTTCTCGTTCTAATTCTAAACGCCTCATCTCTAATTCTTTTTCTTGTCTCTCTCTTTCCATTTCTAATTTCTTCCATTCTATCTCACGATTTATTTCCAAGGCACGCATTTTTACTGTAAGTAAGCTAATATTCAGCTCACCTGCATCGCTGTCAATGTCACTGCCATTATCTTCCTTTTCAGTGGAAGCTATTTCGTCACCTTCTTTTATACTATGCGCCTCGCCTTCCTGTTTCTCCTCGGCCTTCAAATGCTTGTGAACCTTGGACAAGATCTCCACACGGGAATCACTGGCTCGTATCTTGATCTCCAGGTAGGCACTAACTAGTACGAGTTCCTGTTTCCCCAGATATTTTAATCTGGCAAGACAGTCCTCCCTGTTCAGAAAAGCCTGAACATCGTCCAGATCGTCGATGGTCGATTTTTCTGCAATTGTCACTGAGATGGAACACTAGCACTTAACACACCGCTTCACTTTTAGCACTTAACGCACCGAGCACTGTTCCACGTCAATATTGCACTTTATCGCACCTAGCGCCTCACTTGCCAATATTGCACGTAATCACTGGGCACCGCACTACACAATATTGCACTTAATCACAGCGAACACTTCGCTATACAATGTTGCACGTAATCACACCGAGCACCGCACTACGCAATATTGCACTTAATCACTGAGCACCGCACAGGATGTATAACGTCCTAATAGTCACACACAGGGGGAATTATTTACAGGGATTACGCCAGGGAGGTTGGGTATCCGGCCCCAAGCTAGTAGTGGCTTTCAAGGGATGTGATCAGTAACGCAAGTAAATTAAAGGGGAAGGGAGACAAAGGCAAAAAACTTAATATAATTATTACCGTCACCATATATAATATATAAAAGATTACACGGGGGAGGTATAAACACTAGAATGTACAACGTAGTCTTCTTCTGAAGACTCTGGACGTTCACGGTGCTCAACGGTGCTAAGCTCTTGGTCCTCTTGTGGCCTCACGACGAATCCTTTGATTCTCTTGAGTCTACCCTGGCTACAGGCCAGCCAAATCACAGTTCCACTGGGGGCACCGTCGTGGAGGCCATCAACCACAAGTCCAGCCGGTAGCTGGCAGGTTCCAATCAGCAGCGCTGGTTAGGCCACTCCACGACCGATACTAGGGCAGCGAGCCCTAGTCAGGAGCCTCGTGTGATCCCACAGACCACTCTCCTTGCCACAACACCCCAGTGGTTAAGCGTCTCCACCAGTCAGTCCCGGGTACGACAATCCCTCAACTGCCACGTCACAGGCAGGCTAACACCACAGTGTTCATCCGGGGGCGACTCACAGCTGCTGCAGCAAATACTTGGAGACGAGACGGCTGCCTTGGGTAGACTCATCCAACTTCCATTACAGCAGTCCCAGGTCGACTCTGTAATCAGACACGTCATCAGTAATAGGGACACTCTAGGGTACCTCACTTACAGGCTTAGACACAAACGCCCAACGTATCCACTCCATAGATGGCGTTGCTGTCTAAGCTCCACCTCACCAGAGGTCAGCAGCGGCTGTATTATGAGCTGATCAGGACTGGAAACTAACCCTTGTGGCCAGTATACCTCGTCCTCACCAGGTGGCGTCGTCCATTTGGAGGTGGTTTCGGGAGCTGACCCACAGATGGCGCGGTCGTCATTGCTCCGTGCTCGGACGCTGGGCTCGGGTCCGTAACAGTGTCATACACCACTATGATTGTGTCATACACCACCATCATTGTGTCATACACCACCATCATTGTGCCATACACAACCATCATTGTGTCATGCACTGCCATCATTGTGTCATACACTGCATCATTGTGGCTTACACTGCTATCATTGTGTCATACATTACCATCATTGTGTCATACACCACTATCATTGAGTCATACACCACCATCATTGTGTCATACACTTCCATCATTGTGTCATACTCCACTGTCATTGTGTTATACCCCAACATTACTGTGTTATACACCACCATCATTGTGTCATACACCATTATCATTGTGTCATACACCACCATCATTGTGTCATACACCACAAACATTGTGTCATACACTACCATCATTGTGTCATATACCACCCTCATTGTGTCATACACCACCATCATTGTGTCATACACCACCATCATTGTGTCATACACCACCATCATTGTGTCGTACACTGCCATTATTGTGTCATACACCACCATCATTGTGTCATACACCACCATCATTGTGTCGTACACTGCCATTATTGTGTCATACACCACCATCATTGTGTCATACATAACCATCATTGTGTCATACACTGCCATCATTGTGCCATACACCACCATCATTGTGCCATACACCACCATCATTGTGTCATACACCACCATCATTGTGTCATACACCACCATCATTGTGTCGTACACTGCCATTATTGTGTCATACACCACCATCATTGTGTCATACATAACCATCATTGTGTCATACACTGCCATCATTGTGCCATACACCACCATCATTGTGCCATACACCACCATCATTGTGTTATACACATCCATCATTGTGTCACACAACACCATCATTGTGTCATACTCTATCGTCATTGTGTCTTACATCACCATCATTGTGCCATACACCAAAATCATTGTGTCATACACTGCCATCATTGTGTCATACACCACCATCATTGTGCCATTCACTACCATCATTGTGTCATATACCACCTTTATTGTGTCATACACAACCATCATTGTGCAATACACCACCATCATTGTGTCATACACTGCCATCATTGTGTCATACACCACTGTCATTGTGTCAAACACCACTATCTTTGTGCCATACACCATCATCATTGTGTCAAGCACTGCAATCATTGTGTCATACTCCACTATCATTGTGTCATACTCCACCCTCATTGTGTCACACACCACCATCATTTTCATTAGATATTTGTTTAAGAATTCTCTTTGTCACTGCTAATGAAGCACCCATATCAATTTCTACCACTGGTTTTCTGCAGGCTGACTTAGCAAGCATATCAACAGTGTCATGCCTTGAGATGCCAACATGTGATGGTATCCATAGGAATTTAATCTCAAATCTGTTTTCTTTGGCAGCTAAAACATTTATTCGAATATCACTGACTATTTTCTGGGTGTCACTACTCTCACCGACCTAACAAATTCTCAAAGACCTGAAAGTTGTAGCATTAAATATTATGATAGATATCGTGAGGAGACATTCACATATGGGACTAATAGAACAAGAACCCGGCAATGTGATGTTATAGTGGCCAGAATACGCCTGGGATTTAGACGTATCTGGCAGCTTTCTCAAAACCCAAATGTCGAGTACACAATGTGTCAACTTTGTGAAAGAGAAAACATGCACTCTCTTGAACATTATATTGTAGAGTGTCCAATACTGACTGACTTTCGCCCTCCTGGCCTAAGGTATGCTGAACTCTGTAGCTACTATATGAGTACTGGAACACTTGATGATATATTGGACTTGTATCCAAAATTGACCATGTAATGTATCAATCATACAATGTATGTATGTGATGTAACTATATAACTTGAGCTTGTAAAAGCACCTTCATCACCTTCAGTGATTAAGTGCTTAATTGCACACTAGTTTCTTTATCAGCTACCTCACCCTGTCAGGGTAAATGAGACAAATGTATGTGAAGCATGTGTGTGTGTATGTGTGTGTGTGTATGTATATGTATGGGTATAAAGCATATATGGAAGCTGATCAGAATTACATTTCACCTTTGTGAATGTACATTAATGATACTATGTAAAAGACACATCTAATACTTTATGTAGGGCATACGTAAATCTGTGTATCAATGTATTTACGTATGTAGGTTAGCTTAGCATTTTAAAAGCACCGAATCACCTTCTGTGGTTGAGTGTTCAATAAACCCTTGAACTATATGTTTAACACTTCTCTAACCCTGTCCATGGAGGACAGAAGAAAATGTATATATGCTGGTTAGCATTGTAAATGTGTGGCCACGTCTGTGGTAGAAAATAATAATAAAAAAAAAAATAAATAAATAAAAAAACACCATCAGTGTGCCGTACACCACCATCATTGTGTCATACACCACCATCATTGTGTCATACACTACTATCATTGTGTCATACACCACCATCATTGTGTCATACACCATGATCGTTGTGTCATAAACTGCCATCATTGTATCACACAACACCTTCATTGTGCCATACACCACCATCATTGTGTCATACACTGCCATAATTGTGTCACACCCACAATCATTGTGTCATACACCATTATCACTGTGCCATATACCACCATCATTGAAACATACACTACTATCACTTTGTCATACACCACCATCATTGTGTCATACACCACTATCATTGAGACATACACTACTATCACTGTGTCATACACCACCATCATTGTGTTATACACCACTATCAATGTGTCTTACACCACCATCATTGTGTCATACACCATTAACATTGTGTCATACACCTCCATCATTGTGTCATACACCACAAACATTGTGTCGTACACTACCATCATTGTGCCATATACCACTATCATTGTGCTATACACCACCATCATTGTGTCATGCACTACCATCATTGTGTCATACACCACATTCATTGTGTCATACACTACCATCATTGTGTCATACACCACTGTCATTGTGTCATACACCAACATCATTGTGTCATACACCACCATCATTGTGTCATACACTATTATCATTGTGTCATACACCACAATTATTGTGTCATACACCACCATCATTGTGTCATACACCACATTCATTGTGTCATACACTACCATCATTGTGTCATACACCACCGTCATTGTGTCATACTTCAACATCATTGTGTCATACACCATTATCATTGTGTCATACACCACCATCATTGTGTCGTACACCACCATCATTGCGTCATACACCACCATCATTGTGTCATACACCACCATCATTGTGTCATACACTGCCATCATTGTGTTATTTATCACTATCATTGTGTCATACACCACCATCGTTGTGTCATACTCAACCATCATTGTGTCATACACCACCATCATTGTGTCATGCACCACTGTCATTGTGTCATACACCACTATCATTGTGTCATACACCACCATCATTGTGTCATACACCACTATCATTGTGTCATACACCACCATCATTGTGTCATACACCACTATCATTGTGTCATACACCACCATCATTGTGTCATACACCGCCATCATTGTGTCATACACCACATTCATTATGTCATACACTACCATCATTGTGTCATACTCCACCGTCATTGTGTCATACACCAACATCATTGTGTCATACACCACCATCAATGTGTCAAACACCATTATCATTGTGTCATACACCACCATCATTGTGTCATACACCACCATCATTGGGTCATACACCACCATCATTGTTTCATACACTGCCATCATTGTGTTATATGTCACTATCATTGTGTCATAAACCACCATCGTTGTGTCATACACCACCATCATTGTGTCATACACCACCATCATTGTGTCATACACCACTGTCATTGTGTCATACACCACCATCATTGCGTCATACACCACCATCATTGTGTCATACACCACCATCATTGTGTCATACACCACCATCATTGTGTCATAAAACCACCATCATAGTGCCATGCACAACCATCATTGTGTCATGCACTGCCATCATTGTGTCTTGCACTGCCATCATTGTGTCATACACCACTATGATTGTGTCATACACCATTATCATTGTGTCATACACCACCATCATTGTGCCATACACATCCATCATTGTGTCATGCACTGCCATCATTGTGTCAAACACTGCCATCATTGTGGCATACACTGCTATCATTGTGTCATACATCACCATCATTGTGTCATGCACCACTATCATTGTGTCATACACTACCATCATTGTGTCATACTCCACTGTCATTGTGTCATACACCAACAATACTGTGTCATACACCACCATCATTGTGTCATACACCACCATCATTGTGCCATACACTACCATCATTGTGTTATATATCACTATCATTGTGTCATACACCACCATCGTTGTGTCATACACCACCATCGTTGTGTCATACACCACCTTCATTGTGTCATAAACCACCATCATTGTGTCATACACCACCATCATTGTGTCATACACCACCATCATTGTGTCATACACCACTATTATTGTGTCATACACCACCATCATATTGACATACACCACCATCATTGTGTAATGCACTGCAATCATTGTGTCATACACCACTATGATTGTGTCATACACCACCATCATTGTGTCATACACCACCATCATACTGCTATACACCACCATCATTGTGTCATGCACTGCCATCATTGTGTCATACACCACCAAGATTGTGTCATACACCACCATCATTGTGTCATACAACACCATCATTGTGCCATACACCACCATCATTGTGTCATGCAATGCCATCATTGTGCCATACACTGCCATCATTGTGGCATACACTGCCATCATTGTGTCATACACCACTATCATTGAGTCATACACCATTATCATTGTGTCATACACTACCATCATTGTGTCATACTCCACCGTCATTATGTCATACACCAACATCACTGTGTCATACATCACCATCATTGTGCCATACACCACTATCATTGAGTCATACACCACCATCATTGTGTCATACACTACCATCATTGTGTCATGCTCCACCGTCATTGTTTCATACACCAACATCACTGTGTCATACACCACCATCATTGTGTCATACACCATTATCATTGTGTCATACACCTTTATCATTGTGTCATACACCACAAACATTGTGTCATACACTACCATCATTGTGTCATACACCAACGTCAATGTGTCATACACCAATATCCTTCTGTCATACACCACCATCAATAGTCATACACCACCATCATTGTGTCATACACCACCATCATTGTGTCATACACTGCCATCATTGTGTTATATATACCTATCATTGTGTCATACACTACCATCGTTGTGTCATACACCACCATCATTGTGTCATACACCACCATCATTGTGTCATACACCACCGTCATTGTGTCATACACCACTATCACTGTGTCATACACCACCATCATTGTGTCATACACCACCATCATTGTGTCATACACCACCATTATTGTGTCATACACCAACATCATAGTGCTATACACCACCATCATTGTGTCATGCACTGCCATCATTGTGTCATACACCACTATGATTGTGTCATACACCACTATCATTGTGTCATACACCACTATCATTGTGCCTTACACAACCATCATTGTGTCATGCACTGCCATCATTGTGTCATACACTGCCATCATTGTGGCATACACTGCTATCATTGTGTCATACATCACCATCATTGTGTCATGCACCACTATCAATGAGTCACACACCACCATCATTGTGTCATACACTACCATCATTGTGTCATACGCCACTGTCATTGTGTCATACACCAACAATACTGTGTCATACACCACCATCATTGTGTCATACACCACCATCATTGTGTCATACACTACCATCATTGTGTTATATATCACTATCATTGTGTCATACACCACCATCGTTGTGTCATACACCACCATCATTGTGTCATTCACCACCGTCATTGTGTCATAAACCACCATCATTGTGTCATACACCACCATCATTGTGTCATACACCACCATCATTGTGTCATACACCACCATTATTGTGTCATACACCACCATCATAGTGACATACACCACCATCATTGTGTAATGCACTGCAATCATTGTGTCATACACCACTATGATTGTGTCATACACCACCATCATTGTGTCATACACCACCATCATAGTGCCATACACCACCATCATTGTGTCATGCACTGCCATCATTGTGTCATACACCACTAAGATTGTATCATACACCACCATCATTGTGTCATACCACACTATCATTGTGCCATACACCACCATCATTGTGTCATGCAATGCCATCATTGTGTCATACACTGCCATCATTGTGGCATACACTGCCATCATTGTGTCATACACCACTATCATTGAGTCATACACCATTATCATTGTGTCATACACTACCATCATTGTGTCATACTCCACAGTCATTATGTCATACACTAACATCACTGTGTCATACATCACCATCATTGTGCCATACACCACTATCATTGAGTCATACACCACCATCATTGTGTCATACACTACCATCATTGTGTCATGCTCCACCGTCATTGTTTCATACACCAACATCACTGTATCATACACCACCATCATTGTGTCATACACCATTATCATTGTGTCATACACCTTTATCATTGTGTCATACACCACAAACATTGTGTCGTACACTACCATCATTGTGCCATATACCACCGTCTTTGTGTCATACACCACCATCATTGTGTCATACACCACCATCATTGTGTCATACACCACAATCATTGTGTCATACACAACCTTCATTGTGCCAAACACTGCCTTCATTGTGCTATACACCACCATAATTGTGCCATACACCACAATCATTGTGTTATTCACATCCATCATTGTGTCACACAACACCATCATTGTGTCATACGCCACCATCATTGTGCCATACACAACCATCATTGAGTCAAACACTGCAATCATTGTGTCATACACCACTATCATTGTGTTATACTCCACCCTCATTGAGTCACACAACACCATCATTGTGGCGTACACCATGATCATTGTGTTATACACCACCATCATTGTGTCATACACCACTATCATAGTGTCATTCACTGTCATCATTGTGTCATACACCACCATCATTGTGTCATACACTGCCATCATTGTGGTATATATCACCCTCATTGTGTCATACAACACCATCGTTGTGGCGTACACCATGATCATTGTGTTATACACCACCATCATTGTGTCATACACCACTATCATAGTGTCATTCACTGTCATCATTGTGTCATACACCACCATCATTGTGTCATACACTGCCATCATTGTGGTATATATCACCCTCATTGTGTCATACAACACCATCGTTGTGTCATACACTACCATCATTGTGTCATTCACTACCATCATTGTGTCATACATCACCGTCATTGTGCCATACACCACCATCATTGTGTCATACACCACCATCATTGTGTCATACACCACTATCATTGTGTCATACACCACCATCATTGTGTCATGCACTGCCATCATTGTGTCATACACTGCCATCATTGTGTCATACACCACATTCTTTGTGTCATACACTACCATCATTGTGTCATACACCACCATCATTGTGTCATACACCAACATCATTGTGTCATACACTACCATCATTGTGTCATACACCATTATCATTGTGTCATACACCACCATCATTGTGTCATACACCACCATCATTGTGTCATACACTATTATCATTGTGTCATACACCACATTCATTGTGTCATACACTACCATAATTGTGTCATACACCAACGTCAATGTGTCATACACCAATATCCTTGTGTCACACACCACTATCATTGTGTCATACACCATTATCATTGTGTCATACACCACCATCATTGTGTCATACACCACCAAATTTTGTGTCATACACCACCATCATTGTGTCATACACCACCATCATTGTGTCATACACCACCATCATTGTGTCATACACCACCGTCATTGTGTCATACACCACTATCACTGTGTCATACACCACCATCATTGTGTCATACACCACCATCATTGTGTCATACACCACCATTATTGTGTCATACACCAACATCATAGTGCTATACACCACCATCATTGTGTCATGCACTGCCATCATTGTGTCATACACCACTATCATTGTGTCATACACCACTATCATTGTGTCATACACCACTATCATTGTGCCATCCACAACCATCATTGCGTCATGCACTGCCATCATTGTGTCATACACTGCCATCATTGTGGCATACACTGCTATCATTGTGTCATACATCACCATCATTGTGTCATACACCACTATCATTGAGTCGTACACCACCATCATTGTGTCATACACTTCCATCATTGTGTCATACTCCACTGTCATTGTGTCATACACCAACATTACTGTGTTATACACCACCATCATTGTGTCATACACCATTATCATTGTGTCATACACCACCATCATTGTGTCATACACCACAAACATTGTGTCATACACTACCATCATTGTGTCATACACCACCATCATTGTGTCATACACCACCATCATTGTGTCATACACCACCATCATTGTGTCATACACTGCCATTATTGTGTCATACACCACCATCATTGTGTCATACACAACAATCATTGTGTCATACACTGCCATCATTGTGCCATACACTACCGTCATTGTGCCATACACCACCATCATTGTGTTATACACATCCATCATTGTGTCACACAACACCATCATTGTGTCATACTCTATCGTCATTGTGTCTTACATCACTATCATTGTGCCATACACTAAAATCATTGTGTCATACACTGCCATCATTGTGTCATACACCACCATCATTGTGCCATTCACTACCATCATTGTGTCACATACCACCTTTATTGTGTCATACACAACCATCATTGTGCAATACACCACCATCATTGTGTCATACACTTCCATCATTGTGTCATACACCACTGTCATTGTGTCAGACACCACTATCAATGTGCCATACACCCTCATCATTGTGTCAAACACTGCAATCATTGTGTCATACTCCACTATCATTGTGTCATACTCCACCCTCATTGTGTCACACACCACCATCATTGTGCCGTACACCACCATCATTGTGTCATACACCACCATCATTGTGTCATACACTGCCATCATTGTGTCATATGTCACTATCATTGTGTCATACACCACCATCGTTGTGTCATACACCACCATCATTGTGTCATACACCACCATCATTGTGTCATACACCACTGTCATTGTGTCAAACACCACCATCATTGCGTCATACACCATCATTGTGTCATACACCACCATCATTGTGTCATACACCACCATCATTGTGTCATAAAACCACCATCATAGTGCCATACACAACCATCATTGTGTCATGCACTGCCATCATTGTGTCATACACTGCCATCATTGTGGCATACACTGCTATCATTGTGTCATACATCACCATCATTGTGTCATGCACCACTATCATTGAGTCACACACCACCATCATTGTGTCATACACTACCATCATTGTGTCATACTCCACTGTCATAGTGTCATACACCAACAATACTGTGTCATACACCCCCATCATTGTGTCATACACCACCCATCATTGTGTCATACACTGCCATCATTGTGTTATATATCACTATCATTGTGTCATACACCACCATCGTTGTGTCATACACCACCATCATTGTGTCATACACCACCATCATTGTGTCATACACCACCGTCATTGTGCCATACACCACCATCATTGTGTCATACACCACCATCATTGTGTCAAACACCACCATCATTGCGTCATACACCATCATTGTGTCATACACCACCATCATTGTGTCATACACCACCATCATTGTGTCATAAAACCACCATCATAGTGCCATACACAACCATCATTGTGTCATGCACTGCCATCATTGTGTCATACACTGCCATCATTGTGGCATACACTGCTATCATTGTGTCATACATCACCATCATTGTGTCATGCACCACTATCATTGAGTCACACACCACCATCATTGTGTCATACACTACCATCATTGTGTCATACTCCACTGTCATAGTGTCATACACCAACAATACTGTGTCATACACCCCCATCATTGTGTCATACACCACCCATCATTGTGTCATACACTGCCATCATTGTGTTATATATCACTATCATTGTGTCATACACCACCATCGTTGTGTCATACACCACCATCATTGTGTCATACACCACCATCATTGTGTCATACACCACCGTCATTGTGCCATACACCACCATCATTGCGTCATACACCACCATCATTGTGTCATACACCACCATCATTGTGGCATACACCACCATTATTGTGTCATACACAACCATCATAGTGCCATACACCACCATCATTGTGTCATGCACTGCCATCATTGTGTCATACACCACTATGCTTGTGTCATACACCACCATCATTGTGTCATACACCACCATCATTGTGCCATACACAACCATCATTGTGTCATGCACTGCCATCATTGTGTCATACACTGCCATCATTGTGGCTTACACTGCTATCATTGTGTCATACATCACCATCATTGTGTCATACACCACTATCATTGAGTTATACACCACCATCATTGTGTCATACACTTCCATCATTGTGTCAAACACTAACATTACTGTGTTATACACCACCATCATTGTGTCATACATCATTATCATTGAGTCATATACCACCGTCATTGTGTCATCCACAACAATCATTGTGTTATATATCACCATCATTGTGTCATATACCACCGTCATTGTGTCATACATCAAGATTATTGTGTCATACACCACCATCATTGTGTCATACACCACCATCATAGTGCCATACACTGTCATCATTGTGTCATAGACCACCATCATTGTGTCATACACTGCCATCATCGTGTTGTATATCACTATCATTGTGTCATACACCACCATCGTTGTGTCATACACCACCATCATTGTGTCATACACCATTATCATTGTGGCATACACCACCATCATTGTGTCATACACCACCATCATTGTGTCATACACCACCATCATTGTGTCAAACACCACCATCATTGTGTCATACATCACCATCACTGTGTCATACACCACCATCATTGTGTCATACACTGCCATCATTGTGTTATATATCACTATCATTGTGTCATACACCACCATCGTTGTGTCATACACCACCATCATTGTGTCTTACACCACCATCATTGTGTCATACACCACCGTCATTGTGTCATACACCACAATCATTGTGTCATACACCACCATCATTGTGTCATACACCACCATCATTGTGTCATACACCACCATTATTGTGTCATACACCACCATAGTAGTGCCATACACCACCATCATTGTGTCATGCACTGTCATCATTGTGTCATACACCACTATGATTGTGTCATACACCACTATCATTGTGTCATACACCACTATCATTGTGTCATACACAACCATCATTGTGTCATGCACTGCCATCATTGTGTCATAAACTGCCATCATTGTGGCATACACTGCTATCATTGTGTCATACATCACCATCATTGTGTCATACACCACTATCATTGAGTCATACACCACCATCATTGTGTCATACACTTCCATCATTGTGTCATACTCCACTGTCATTGTGTCATACACCAACATTACTGTGTTATACACCACCATCATTGTGTCATACACCATTATCATTTGTCATACACCACCATCATTGTGTCATACACCACAAACATTGTGTCATACACTACCATCATTGTGTCATATACCACCCTCATTGTGTCATACACCACCATCATTGTGTCATACACCACCATCATTGTGTCATACACTGCCATCATTGTGTTATATATACCTATCATTGTGCCATACACTACCATCGTTGTGTCATACACCAATATCCTTGTGTCATACACCACCATCATTGTGTCATACACCACCATCATTGTGTCATACACCACCATCATTGTGTCATACACCACCATCATTGTGTCATACACCATTATCATTGTGTCATACACCTTTATCATTGTGTCATACACCACAAACATTGTGTCGTACACTACCATCATTGTGCCATATACCACCGTCTTTGTGTCATACACCACCATCATTGTGTCATACACCACCATCATTGTGTCATACACCACAATCATTGTGTCATACACAACCTTCATTGTGCCAAACACTGCCTTCATTGTGCTATACACCACCATAATTGTGCCATACACCACAATCATTGTGTTATTCACATCCATCATTGTGTCACACAACACCATCATTGTGTCATACGCCACCATCATTGTGCCATACACAACCATCATTGAGTCAAACACTGCAATCATTGTGTCATACACCACTATCATTGTGTTATACTCCACCCTCATTGAGTCACACAACACCATCATTGTGGCGTACACCATGATCATTGTGTTATACACCACCATCATTGTGTCATACACCACTATCATAGTGTCATTCACTGCTATCATTGTGTCATACATCACCATCATTGTGTTATACACCACTATCATTGAGTCATACACCACCATCATTGTGTCATACACTTCCATCATTGTGTCATACTCCACTGTCATTGTGTCATACACCAACATTACTGTGTTATACACCACCATCATTGTGTCATACACCATTATCATTGTGTCATACACCACCATCATTGTGTCATACACCACAAACATTGTGTCATACACTACCATCATTGTGTCATATACCACCCTCATTGTGTCATACACCACCATCATTGTGTCATACACCACCATCATTGTGTCATACACCACCATCATTGTGTCGTACACTGCCATTATTGTGTCATACACCACCATCATTGTGTCATACACCACCATCATTGTGTCATACACTGCCATCATTGTGGTATATATCACCCTCATTGTGTCATACAACACCATCGTTGTGTCATACACTACCATCATTGTGTCATTCACTACCATCATTGTGTCATACATCACCGTCATTGTGCCATACACCACCATCATTGTGTCATACACCACCATCATTGTGTCATACACCACTATCATTGTGTCATACACCACCATCATTGTGTCATGCACTGCCATCATTGTGTCATACACTGCCATCATTGTGTCATACACCACATTCTTTGTGTCATACACTGCCATCATTGTGTCATACACCACCATCATTGTGTCATACACCAACATCATTGTGTCATACACTACCATCATTGTGTCATACACCATTATCATTGTGTCATACACCACCATCATTGTGTCATACACTATTATCATTGTGTCATACACCACATTCATTGTGTCATACACTACCATAATTGTGTCATACACCAACGTCAATGTGTCATACACCAATATCCTTGTGTCACACACCACCATCATTGTGTCATACACCATTATCATTGTGTCATACACCACCATCATTGTGTCATACACCACCAAATTTTGTGTCATACACCACCATCATTGTGTCATACACCACTATCATTGTGTCATACACCACCATCATTGTGTCATACACCACCGTCATTGTGTCATACACCACTATCACTGTGTCATACACCACCATCATTGTGTCATACACCACCATCATTGTGTCATACACCACCATTATTGTGTCATACACCAACATCATAGTGCTATACACCACCATCATTGTGTCATGCACTGCCATCATTGTGTCATACACCACTATCATTGTGTCATACACCACTATCATTGTGTCATACACCACTATCATTGTGCCATCCACAACCATCATTGCGTCATGCACTGCCATCATTGTGGCATACACTGCTATCATTGTGTCATACATCACCATCATTGTGTCATACACCACTATCATTGAGTCGTACACCACCATCATTGTGTCATACACTTCCATCATTGTGTCATACTCCACTGTCATTGTGTCATACACCAACATTACTGTGTTATACACCACCATCATTGTGTCATACACCATTATCATTGTGTCATACACCACCATCATTGTGTCATACACCACAAACATTGTGTCATACACTACCATCATTGTGTCATATACCACCCTCATTGTGTCATACACCACCATCATTGTGTCATACACCACCATCATTGTGTCATACACCACCATCATTGTGTCATACACTGCCATTATTGTGTCATACACCACCATCATTGTGTCATACACAACAATCATTGTGTCATACACTGCCATCATTGTGCCATACACTACCGTCATTGTGCCATACACCACCATCATTGTGTTATACACATCCATCATTGTGTCACACAACACCATCATTGTGTCATACTCTATCGTCATTGTGTCTTACATCACTATCATTGTGCCATACACTAAAATCATTGTGTCATACACTGCCATCATTGTGTCATACACCACCATCATTGTGCCATTCACTACCATCATTGTGTCACATACCACCTTTATTGTGTCATACACAACCATCATTGTGCAATACACCACCATCATTGTGTCATACACTTCCATCATTGTGTCATACACCACTGTCATTGTGTCAGACACCACTATCAATGTGCCATACACCCTCATCATTGTGTCAAACACTGCAATCATTGTGTCATACTCCACTATCATTGTGTCATACTCCACCCTCATTGTGTCACACACCACCATCATTGTGCCGTACACCACCATCATTGTGTCATACACCACCATCATTGTGTCATACACTGCCATCATTGTGTCATATGTCACTATCATTGTGTCATACACCACCATCGTTGTGTCGTACACCACCATCATTGTGTCATACACCACCATCATTGTGTCATACACCACTGTCATTGTGTCAAACACCACCATCATTGCGTCATACACCATCATTGTGTCATACACCACCATCATTGTGTCATACACCACCATCATTGTGTCATAAAACCACCATCATAGTGCCATACACAACCATCATTGTGTCATGCACTGCCATCATTGTGTCATACACTGCCATCATTGTGGCATACACTGCTATCATTGTGTCATACATCACCATCATTGTGTCATGCACCACTATCATTGAGTCACACACCACCATCATTGTGTCATACACTACCATCATTGTGTCATACTCCACTGTCATAGTGTCATACACCAACAATACTGTGTCATACACCCCCATCATTGTGTCATACACCACCCATCATTGAGTCATACACTGCCATCATTGTGTTATATATCACTATCATTGTGTCATACACCACCATCGTTGTGTCATACACCACCATCATTGTGTCATACACCACCATCATTGTGTCATACACCACCGTCATTGTGCCATACACCACCATCATTGTGTCATACACCACCATCATTGTGTCAAACACCACCATCATTGCGTCATACACCATCATTGTGTCATACACCACCATCATTGTGTCATACACCACCATCATTGTGTCATAAAACCACCATCATAGTGCCATACACAACCATCATTGTGTCATGCACTGCCATCATTGTGTCATACACTGCCATCATTGTGGCATACACTGCTATCATTGTGTCATACATCACCATCATTGTGTCATGCACCACTATCATTGAGTCACACACCACCATCATTGTGTCATACACTACCATCATTGTGTCATACTCCACTGTCATAGTGTCATACACCAACAATACTGTGTCATACACCCCCATCATTGTGTCATACACCACCCATCATTGTGTCATACACTGCCATCATTGTGTTATATATCACTATCATTGTGTCATACACCACCATCGTTGTGTCATACACCACCATCATTGTGTCATACACCACCATCATTGTGTCATACACCACCGTCATTGTGCCATACACCACCATCATTGCGTCATACACCACCATCATTGTGTCATACACCACCATCATTGTGGCATACACCACCATTATTGTGTCATACACAACCATCATAGTGCCATACACCACCATCATTGTGTCATGCACTGCCATCATTGTGTCATACACCACTATGCTTGTGTCATACACCACCATCATTGTGTCATACACCACCATCATTGTGCCATACACAACCATCATTGTGTCATGCACTGCCATCATTGTGTCATACACTGCCATCATTGTGGCTTACACTGCTATCATTGTGTCATACATCACCATCATTGTGTCATACACCACTATCATTGAGTTATACACCACCATCATTGTGTCATACACTTCCATCATTGTGTCAAACACTAACATTACTGTGTTATACACCACCATCATTGTGTCATACATCATTATCATTGAGTCATATACCACCGTCATTGTGTCATCCACAACAATCATTGTGTTATATATCACCATCATTGTGTCATATACCACCGTCATTGTGTCATACATCAAGATTATTGTGTCATACACCACCATCATTGTGTCATACACCACCATCATAGTGCCATACACTGTCATCATTGTGTCATAGACCACCATCATTGTGTCATACACTGCCATCATCGTGTTGTATATCACTATCATTGTGTCATACACCACCATCGTTGTGTCATACACCACCATCATTGTGTCATACACCATTATCATTGTGGCATACACCACCATCATTGTGTCATACACCACCATCATTGTGTCATACACCACCATCATTGTGTCAAACACCACCATCATTGTGTCATACATCACCATCACTGTGTCATACACCACCATCATTGTGTCATACACTGCCATCATTGTGTTATATATCACTATCATTGTGTCATACACCACCATCGTTGTGTCATACACCACCATCATTGTGTCTTACACCACCATCATTGTGTCATACACCACCGTCATTGTGTCATACACCACAATCATTGTGTCATACACCACCATCATTGTGTCATACACCACCATCATTGTGTCATACACCACCATTATTGTGTCATACACCACCATAGTAGTGCCATACACCACCATCATTGTGTCATGCACTGTCATCATTGTGTCATACACAACTATGATTGTGTCATACACCACTATCATTGTGTCATACACCACTATCATTGTGTCATACACAACCATCATTGTGTCATGCACTGCCATCATTGTGTCATAAACTGCCATCATTGTGGCATACACTGCTATCATTGTGTCATACATCACCATCATTGTGTCATACACCACTATCATTGAGTCATACACCACCATCATTGTGTCATACACTTCCATCATTGTGTCATACTCCACTGTCATTGTGTCATACACCAACATTATTGTGTTATACACCACCATCATTGTGTCATACACCATTATCATTGTGTCATACACCACCATCATTGTGTCATACACCACAAACATTGTGTCATACACTACCATCATTGTGTCATATACCACCCTCATTGTGTCATACACCACCATCATTGTGTCATACACCACCATCATTGTGTCATACACTGCCATCATTGTGTTATATATACCTATCATTGTGCCATACACTACCATCGTTGTGTCATACACCAATATCCTTGTGTCATACACCACCATCATTGTGTCATACACCACCATCATTGTGTCATACACCACCATCATTGTGTCATACACCACCATCATTGTGTCATACACCATTATCATTGTGTCATACACCTTTATCATTGTGTCATACACCACAAACATTGTGTCGTACACTACCATCATTGTGCCATATACCACCGTCTTTGTGTCATACACCACCATCATTGTGTCATACACCACCATCATTGTGTCATACACCACAATCATTGTGTCATACACAACCTTCATTGTGCCAAACACTGCCTTCATTGTGCTATACACCACCATAATTGTGCCATACACCACAATCATTGTGTTATTCACATCCATCATTGTGTCACACAACACCATCATTGTGTCATACGCCACCATCATTGTGCCATACACAACCATCATTGAGTCAAACACTGCAATCATTGTGTCATACACCACTATCATTGTGTTATACTCCACCCTCATTGAGTCACACAACACCATCATTGTGGCGTACACCATGATCATTGTGTTATACACCACCATCATTGTGTCATACACCACTATCATAGTGTCATTCACTGCTATCATTGTGTCATACATCACCATCATTGTGTCATACACCACTATCATTGAGTCATACACCACCATCATTGTGTCATACACTTCCATCATTGTGTCATACTCCACTGTCATTGTGTCATACACCAACATTACTGTGTTATACACCACCATCATTGTGTCATACACCATTATCATTGTGTCATACACCACCATCATTGTGTCATACACCACAAACATTGTGTCATACACTACCATCATTGTGTCATATACCACCCTCATTGTGTCATACACCACCATCATTGTGTCATACACCACCATCATTGTGTCATACACCACCATCATTGTGTCGTACACTGCCATTATTGTGTCATACACCACCATCATTGTGTCATACACAACAATCATTGTGTCATACACTGCCATCATTGTGCCATACACTACCGTCATTGTGCCATACACCACCATCATTGTGTTATACACATCCATCATTGTGTCACACAACACCATCATTGTGTCATACTCTATCGTCATTGTGTCTTACATCACTATCATTGTGCTATACACTAAAATCATTGTGTCATACACTGCCATCATTGTGTCATACACCACCATCATTGTGCCATTCACTAACATCATTGTGTCACATACCACCTTTATTGTGTCATACACAACCATCATTGTGCAATACACCACCATCATTGTGTCATACACTTCCATCATTGTGTCATACACCACTGTCATTGTGTCAGACACCACTCTCAATGTGCCATACACCATCATCATTGTGTCAAGCACTGCAATCATTGTGTCATACTCCACTATCATTGTGTCATACTCCACCCTCATTGTGTCACACACCACCATCATTGTGCCGTACACCACCATCATTGTGTCATACACCACCATCATTGTGTCATACACTGCCATCATTGTGTCATATGTCACTATCATTGTGTCATACACCACCATCGTTGTGTCATACACCACCATCATTGTGTCATACACCACCATCATTGTGTCATACACCACTGTCATTGTGTCAAACACCACCATCATTGCGTCATACACCATCATTGTGTCATACACCACCATCATTGTGTCATACACCACCATCATTGTGTCATAAAACCACCATCATAGTGCCATACACAACCATCATTGTGTCATGCACTGCCATCATTGTGTCATACACTGCCATCATTGTGGCATACACTGCTATCATTGTGTCATACATCACCATCATTGTGTCATGCACCACTATCATTGAGTCACACACCACCATCATTGTGTCATACACTACCATCATTGTGTCATACTCCACTGTCATAGTGTCATACACCAACAATACTGTGTCATACACCCCCATCATTGTGTCATACACCACCCATCATTGTGTCATACACTGCCATCATTGTGTTATATATCACTATCATTGTGTCATACACCACCATCGTTGTGTCATACACCACCATCATTGTGTCATACACCACCATCATTGTGTCATACACCACCGTCATTGTGCCATACACCACCATCATTGTGTCATACACCACCATCATTGTGTCAAACACCACCATCATTGTGTCATACACCATCATTGTGTCATACACCACCATCATTGTGTCATACACTGCCATCATTGTGTTATATATACCTATCATTGTGCCATACACTACCATCGTTGTGTCATACACCAATATCATTGTGTCATACACCACCATCATTGTGTCATACACCACCATCATTGTGTCATACACCACCATCATTGTGTCATACACCACCATCATTGTGTCATACACCATTATCATTGTGTCATACACCTTTATCATTGTGTCATACACCACAAACATTGTGTCGTACACTACCATCATTGTGCCATACACCACCGTCATTGTGTCATACACCACCATCATTGTGTCATACACCACCATCATTGTGTCATACACCACAATCATTGTGTCATACACAACCATCATTGTGTCAAACACTGCCTTCATTGTGCTATACACCACCATCATTGTGCCATACACCACAATCATTGTGTCATTCACATCCATCATTGTGTCACACAACACCATCATTGTGTCATACACCACCATCATTGTGCCATACACAACCATCATTGTGTCAAACACTGCAATCATTGTGTCATACACCACTATCATTGTGTCATACACCACCCTCATTGTGTCACACAACACCATCATTGTGGCATACACCATGATCATTGTGTCATACACCACCATCATTGTGTCATACACCACTATCATTGTGTCATACACTGCTATCATTGTGTCATACATCACCATCATTGTGTCATACACCACTATCATTGAGTCATACACCACCATCATTGTGTCATACACTTCCATCATTGTGTCATACTCCACTGTCATTGTGTCATACACCAACATTACTGTGTTATACACCACCATCATTGTGTCATACACCATTATCATTGTGTCATACACCACCATCATTGTGTCATACACCACAAACATTGTGTCATACACTACCATCATTGTGTCATATACCACCCTCATTGTGTCATACACCACCATCATTGTGTCATACACCACCATCATTGTGTCATACACCACCATCATTGTGTCATACACTGCCATTATTGTGTCATACACCACCATCATTGTGTCATACACAACAATCATTGTGTCATACACTGCCATCATTGTGCCATACACTACCGTCATTGTGCCATACACCACCATCATTGTGTTATACACATCCATCATTGTGTCACACAACACCATCATTGTGTCATACTCTATCGTCATTGTGTCATACATCACTATCATTGTGCTATACACTAAAATCATTGTGTCATACACTGCCATCATTGTGTCATACACCACCATCATTGTGCCATTCACTAACATCATTGTGTCACATACCACCTTTATTGTGTCATACACAACCATCATTGTGCAATACACCACCATCATTGTGTCATACACTTCCATCATTGTGTCATACACCACTGTCATTGTGTCAGACACCACTATCAATGTGCCATACACCATCATCATTGTGTCAAACACTGCAATCATTGTGTCATACTCCACTATCATTGTGTCATACACCACCCTCATTGTGTCACACACCACCATCATTGTGCCGTACACCACCATCATTGTGTCATACACCACCATCATTGTGTCATACACTGCCATCATTGTGTCATATGTCACTATCATTGTGTCATACACCACCATCGTTGTGTCATACACCACCATCATTGTGTCATACACCACCATCATTGTGTCATACACCACTGTCATTGTGTCAAACACCACCATCATTGCGTCATACACCATCATTGTGTCATACACCACCATCATTGTGTCATACACCACCATCATTGTGTCATAAAACCACCATCATAGTGCCATACACAACCATCATTGTGTCATGCACTGCCATCATTGTGTCATACACTGCCATCATTGTGGCATACACTGCTATCATTGTGTCATACATCACCATCATTGTGTCATGCACCACTATCATTGAGTCACACACCACCATCATTGTGTCATACACTACCATCATTGTGTCATACTCCACTGTCATAGTGTCATACACCAACAATACTGTGTCATACACCCCCATCATTGTGTCATACACCACCCATCATTGTGTCATACACTGCCATCATTGTGTTATATATCACTATCATTGTGTCATACACCACCATCGTTGTGTCATACACCACCATCATTGTGTCATACACCACCATCATTGTGTCATACACCACCGTCATTGTGCCATACACCACCATCATTGTGTCATACACCACCATCATTGTGTCAAACACCACCATCATTGTGTCATACACCATCATTGTGTCATACACCACCATCATTGTGTCATACACCACCATCATTGTGTCATAAAACCACCATCATAGTGCCATACACAACCATCATTGTGTCATGCACTGCCATCATTGTGTCATACACTGCCATCATTGTGGCATACACTGCTATCATTGTGTCATACATCACCATCATTGTGTCATGCACCACTATCATTGAGTCACACACCACCATCATTGTGTCATACACTACCATCATTGTGTCATACTCCACTGTCATAGTGTCATACACCAACAATACTGTGTCATACACCCCCATCATTGTGTCATACACCACCCATCATTGTGTCATACACTGCCATCATTGTGTTATATATCACTATCATTGTGTCATACACCACCATCGTTGTGTCATACACCACCATCATTGTGTCATACACCACCATCATTGTGTCATACACCACCGTCATTGTGCCATACACCACCATCATTGCGTCATACACCACCATCATTGTGTCATACACCACCATCATTGTGGCATACACCACCATTATTGTGTCATACACAACCATCATAGTGCCATACACCACCATCATTGTGTCATGCACTGCCATCATTGTGTCATACACCACTATGCTTGTGTCATACACCACCATCATTGTGTCATACACCACCATCATTGTGCCATACACAACCATCATTGTGTCATGCACTGCCATCATTGTGTCATACACTGCCATCATTGTGGCTTACACTGCTATCATTGTGTCATACATCACCATCATTGTGTCATACACCACTATCATTGAGTTATACACCACCATCATTGTGTCATACACTTCCATCATTGTGTCAAACACTAACATTACTGTGTTATACACCACCATCATTGTGTCATACATCATTATCATTGAGTCATATACCACCGTCATTGTGTCATCCACAACAATCATTGTGTTATATATCACCATCATTGTGTCATATACCACCGTCATTGTGTCATACATCAAGATTATTGTGTCATACACCACCATCATTGTGTCATACACCACCATCATAGTGCCATACACTGTCATCATTGTGTCATAGACCACCATCATTGTGTCATACACTGCCATCATCGTGTTGTATATCACTATCATTGTGTCATACACCACCATCGTTGTGTCATACACCACCATCATTGTGTCATACACCATTATCATTGTGGCATACACCACCATCATTGTGTCATACACCACCATCATTGTGTCATACACCACCATCATTGTGTCAAACACCACCATCATTGTGTCATACATCACCATCACTGTGTCATACACCACCATCATTGTGTCATACACTGCCATCATTGTGTTATATATCACTATCATTGTGTCATACACCACCATCGTTGTGTCATACACCACCATCATTGTGTCTTACACCACCATCATTGTGTCATACACCACCGTCATTGTGTCATACACCACAATCATTGTGTCATACACCACCATCATTGTGTCATACACCACCATCATTGTGTCATACACCACCATTATTGTGTCATACACCACCATAGTAGTGCCATACACCACCATCATTGTGTCATGCACTGTCATCATTGTGTCATACACAACTATGATTGTGTCATACACCACTATCATTGTGTCATACACCACTATCATTGTGTCATACACAACCATCATTGTGTCATGCACTGCCATCATTGTGTCATAAACTGCCATCATTGTGGCATACACTGCTATCATTGTGTCATACATCACCATCATTGTGTCATACACCACTATCATTGAGTCATACACCACCATCATTGTGTCATACACTTCCATCATTGTGTCATACTCCACTGTCATTGTGTCATACACCAACATTACTGTGTTATACACCACCATCATTGTGTCATACACCATTATCATTGTGTCATACACCACCATCATTGTGTCATACACCACAAACATTGTGTCATACACTACCATCATTGTGTCATATACCACCCTCATTGTGTCATACACCACCATCATTGTGTCATACACCACCATCATTGTGTCATACACTGCCATCATTGTGTTATATATACCTATCATTGTGCCATACACTACCATCGTTGTGTCATACACCAATATCCTTGTGTCATACACCACCATCATTGTGTCATACACCACCATCATTGTGTCATACACCACCATCATTGTGTCATACACCACCATCATTGTGTCATACACCATTATCATTGTGTCATACACCTTTATCATTGTGTCATACACCACAAACATTGTGTCGTACACTACCATCATTGTGCCATATACCACCGTCTTTGTGTCATACACCACCATCATTGTGTCATACACCACCATCATTGTGTCATACACCACAATCATTGTGTCATACACAACCTTCATTGTGCCAAACACTGCCTTCATTGTGCTATACACCACCATAATTGTGCCATACACCACAATCATTGTGTTATTCACATCCATCATTGTGTCACACAACACCATCATTGTGTCATACGCCACCATCATTGTGCCATACACAACCATCATTGAGTCAAACACTGCAATCATTGTGTCATACACCACTATCATTGTGTTATACTCCACCCTCATTGAGTCACACAACACCATCATTGTGGCGTACACCATGATCATTGTGTTATACACCACCATCATTGTGTCATACACCACTATCATAGTGTCATTCACTGCTATCATTGTGTCATACATCACCATCATTGTGTCATACACCACTATCATTGAGTCATACACCACCATCATTGTGTCATACACTTCCATCATTGTGTCATACTCCACTGTCATTGTGTCATACACCAACATTACTGTGTTATACACCACCATCATTGTGTCATACACCATTATCATTGTGTCATACACCACCATCATTGTGTCATACACCACAAACATTGTGTCATACACTACCATCATTGTGTCATATACCACCCTCATTGTGTCATACACCACCATCATTGTGTCATACACCACCATCATTGTGTCATACACCACCATCATTGTGTCGTACACTGCCATTATTGTGTCATACACCACCATCATTGTGTCATACACAACAATCATTGTGTCATACACTGCCATCATTGTGCCATACACTACCGTCATTGTGCCATACACCACCATCATTGTGTTATACACATCCATCATTGTGTCACACAACACCATCATTGTGTCATACTCTATCGTCATTGTGTCTTACATCACTATCATTGTGCTATACACTAAAATCATTGTGTCATACACTGCCATCATTGTGTCATACACCACCATCATTGTGCCATTCACTAACATCATTGTGTCACATACCACCTTTATTGTGTCATACACAACCATCATTGTGCAATACACCACCATCATTGTGTCATACACTTCCATCATTGTGTCATACACCACTGTCATTGTGTCAGACACCACTCTCAATGTGCCATACACCATCATCATTGTGTCAAGCACTGCAATCATTGTGTCATACTCCACTATCATTGTGTCATACTCCACCCTCATTGTGTCACACACCACCATCATTGTGCCGTACACCACCATCATTGTGTCATACACCACCATCATTGTGTCATACACTGCCATCATTGTGTCATATGTCACTATCATTGTGTCATACACCACCATCGTTGTGTCATACACCACCATCATTGTGTCATACACCACCATCATTGTGTCATACACCACTGTCATTGTGTCAAACACCACCATCATTGCGTCATACACCATCATTGTGTCATACACCACCATCATTGTGTCATACACCACCATCATTGTGTCATAAAACCACCATCATAGTGCCATACACAACCATCATTGTGTCATGCACTGCCATCATTGTGTCATACACTGCCATCATTGTGGCATACACTGCTATCATTGTGTCATACATCACCATCATTGTGTCATGCACCACTATCATTGAGTCACACACCACCATCATTGTGTCATACACTACCATCATTGTGTCATACTCCACTGTCATAGTGTCATACACCAACAATACTGTGTCATACACCCCCATCATTGTGTCATACACCACCCATCATTGTGTCATACACTGCCATCATTGTGTTATATATCACTATCATTGTGTCATACACCACCATCGTTGTGTCATACACCACCATCATTGTGTCATACACCACCATCATTGTGTCATACACCACCGTCATTGTGCCATACACCACCATCATTGTGTCATACACCACCATCATTGTGTCATACACCACCATCATTGTGGCATACACCACCATTATTGTGTCATACACAACCATCATAGTGCCATACACCACCATCATTGTGTCATGCACTGCCATCATTGTGTCATACACCACTATGATTGTGTCATACACCACCATCATTGTGTCATACACCACCATCATTGTGCCATACACAACCATCATTGTGTCATGCACTGCCATCATTGTGTCATACACTGCCATCATTGTGGCATACACTGCTATCATTGTGTCATACATCACCATCATTGTGTCATACACCACTATCATTGAGTCATACACCACCATCATTGTGTCATACACTTCCATCATTGTGTCAAACACTAACATTACTGTGTTATACACCACCATCATTGTGTCATTCATCATTATCATTGAGTCATATACCACCGTCATTGTGTCATCCACAACAATCATTGTGTTATATATCACCATCATTGTGTCATATACCACCGTCATTGTGTCATACATCAAGATTATTGTGTCATACACCACCATCATTGTGTCATACACCACCATCATAGTGCCATACACTGTCATCATTGTGTCATAGACCACCATCATTGTGTCATACACTGCCATCATCGTGTTGTATATCACTATCATTGTGTCATACACCACCATCGTTGTGTCATACACCACCATCATTGTGTCATACACCATTATCATTGTGGCATACACCACCATCATTGTGTCATACACCACCATCATTGTGTCATACACCATTATCATTGTGTCAAACACCACCATCATTGTGTCATACATCACCATCACTGTGTCATACACCACCATCATTGTGTCATACACTGCCATCATTGTGTTATATATCACTATCATTGTGTCATACACCACCATCGTTGTGTCATACACCACCATCATTGTGTCTTACACCACCATCATTGTGTCATACACCACCGTCATTGTGTCATACACCACAATCATTGTGTCATACACCACCATCATTGTGTCATACACCACCATCATTGTGTCATACACCACCATTATTGTGTCATACACCACCATAGTAGTGCCATACACCACCATCATTGTGTCATGCACTGTCATCATTGTGTCATACACCACTATGATTGTGTCATACACCACTATCATTGTGTCATACACCACTATCATTGTGTCATACACAACCATCATTGTGTCATGCACTGCCATCATTGTGTCATAAACTGCCATCATTGTGGCATACACTGCTATCATTGTGTCATACATCACCATCATTGTGTCATACACCACTATCATTGAGTCATACACCACCATCATTGTGTCATACACTTCCATCATTGTGTCATACTCCACTGTCATTGTGTCATACACCAACATTACTGTGTTATACACCACCATCATTGTGTCATACACCATTATCATTGTGTCATACACCACCATCATTGTGTCATACACCACAAACATTGTGTCATACACTACCATCATTGTGTCATATACCACCCTCATTGTGTCATACACCACCATCATTGTGTCATACACCACCATCATTGTGTCATACACTGCCATCATTGTGTTATATATACCTATCATTGTGCCATACACTACCATCGTTGTGTCATACACCAATATCCTTGTGTCATACACCACCATCATTGTGTCATACACCACCATCATTGTGTCATACACCACCATCATTGTGTCATACACCACCATCATTGTGTCATACACTGCCATCATTGTGTTATATATACCTATCATTGTGCCATACACTACCATCGTTGTGTCATACACCACCATCATTGTGTCATACACCACCATCATTGTGTCATACACCACCGTCATTGTGTCATACACCACTATCACTGTGTCATACACCACCATCATTGTGTCATACACCACCATCATTGTGTCATACACCACCATTATTGTGTCATACACCAACATCATAGTGCTATACACCACCATCATTGTGTCATGCACTGCCATCATTGTGTCATACACCACTATGATTGTGTCATACACCACTATCATTGTGTCATACACCACTATCATTGTGAAATACACAACCATCATTGTGTCATGCACTGCCATCATTGTGTCATACACTGCCATCGTTGTGGCATACACTGCTATCATTGTGTCATACATCACCATCATTGTGTCATGCACCACTATCAATGAGTCACACACCACCATCATTGTGTCATACACTACCATCATTGTGCCATACTCCACTGTCATTGTGTCATACACCAACAATACTGTGTCATACACCACCATCATTGTGTCATACACCACCATCATTGTGTCATACACTACCATCATTGTGTTATATATCACTATCATTGTGTCATACACCACCATCGTTGTGTCATACACCACCATCATTGTGTCATACACCACCGTCATTGTGTCATAAACCACCATCATTGTGTCATACACCACCATCATTGTGTCATACACCACCATCATTGTGTCATACACCACTATTATTGTGTCATACACCACCATCATAGTGACATACACCACCATCATTGTGTAATGCACTGCAATCATTGTGTCATACACCACTATGATTGTGTCATACACCACCATCATTGTGTCATACACCACCATCATACTGCCATACACCACCATCATTGTGTCATGCACTGCCATCATTGTGTCATACACCACCAAGATTGTGTCATACACCACCATCATTGTGTCATACAACACCATCATTGTGCCATACACCACCATCATTGTGTCATGCAATGCCATCATTGTGTCATACACTGCCATCATTGTGGCATACACTGCCATCATTGTGTCATACACCACTATCATTGAGTCATACACCATTATCATTGTGTCATACACTACCATCATTGTGTCATACTCCACCGTCATTTGTCATACACCAACATCACTGTGTCATACATCACCATCATTGTGCCATACACCACTATCATTGAGTCATACACCACCATCATTGTGTCATACACTACCATCATTGTGTCATACTCCACTGTCATAGTGTCATACACCAACAATACTGTGTCATACACCCCTATCATTGTGTCATACACCACCCATCATTGTGTCATACACTGCCATCATTGTGTTATATATCACTATCATTGTGTCATACACCACCATCGTTGTGTCATACACCACCATCATTGTGTCATACACCACCATCATTGTGTCATACACCACCGTCATTGTGCCATACACCACCATCATTGTGTCATACACCACCATCATTGTGTCATACACCACCATCATTGTGGCATACACCACCATTATTGTGTCATACACAACCATCATTGTGCCATACACCACCATCATTGTGTCATGCACTGCCATCATTGTGTCATACACCACTATGATTGTGTCATACACCACCATCATTGTGTCATACACCACCATCATTGTGCCATACACAACCATCATTGTGTCATGCACTGCCATCATTGTGTCATACACTGCCATCATTGTGGCATACACTGCTATCATTGTGTCATACATCACCATCATTGTGTCATACACCACTATCATTGAGTCATACACCACCATCATTGTGTCATACACTTCCATCATTGTGTCAAACACTAACATTACTGTGTTATACACCACCATCATTGTGTCATTCATCATTATCATTGAGTCATATACCACCGTCATTGTGTCATCCACAACAATCATTGTGTTATATATCACCATCATTGTGTCATATACCACCGTCATTGTGTCATACATCAAGATTATTGTGTCATACACCACCATCATTGTGTCATACACCACCATCATAGTGCCATACACTGTCATCATTGTGTCATAGACCACCATCATTGTGTCATACACTGCCATCATCGTGTTGTATATCACTATCATTGTGTCATACATTACCATCGTTGTGTCATACACCACCATCATTGTGTCATACACCATTATCATTGTGGCATACACCACCATCATTGTGTCATACACCACCATCATTGTGTCATACACCACCATCATTGTGTCAAACACCACCATCATTGTGTCATACATCACCATCACTGTGTCATACACCACCATCATTGTGTCATACACTGCCATCATTGTGTTATATATCACTATCATTGTGTCATACACCACCATCGTTGTGTCATACACCACCATCATTGTGTCTTACACCACCATCATTGTGTCATACACCACCGTCATTGTGTCATACACCACAATCATTGTGTCATACACCACCATCATTGTGTCATACACCACCATCATTGTGTCATACACCACCATTATTGTGGCATACACCACCATAGTAGTGCCATACACCACCATCATTGTGTCATGCACTGTCATCATTGTGTCATACACCACTATCATTGTGTCATACACCACTATCATTGTGTCATACACCACTATCATTGTGTCATACACAACCATCATTGTGTCATGCACTGCCATCATTGTGTCATACACTGCCATCATTGTGGCATACACTGCTATCATTGTGTCATACATCACCATCATTGTGTCATACACCACTATCATTGAGTCATACACCACCATCATTGTGTCATACACTTCCATCATTGTGTCATACACCAACATCATTGTGTCATACACCACCATCATTGTGTCATACACCACCATCATTGTGTCATACACCCCATCATTGTGTCATACACCACCATCATTGTGTCATACACCACCATCATTGTGTCATACACCACCATCATTGTGTCATACACCACCATCATTGTGTCATACACCACCATCATTGTGTCATACACCACCATCATTGTGTCATACACCACCATCATTGTGTCATACACCACCATCATTGTGTCATACACCACCATCATTGTGTCATACACCACCATCATTGTGTCATACACCACCATCATTGTGTCATACACCACCATCATTGTGTCATACACCACCATCATTGTGTCATACACCACCATCATTGTGTCATACACCACCATCATTGTGTCATACACCACCATCATTGTGTCATACACCACCATCATTGTGTCATACACTGCCATCATTGTGTCATACACTACCATCATTGTGTCATACACCATCATTGTGTCATACACCACCATCATTGTGTCATACACCACCATCATTGTGTCATACACTGCCATCATTGTGGCATACACTGCCATCATTGTGTCATACACTGCTATCATTGTGTCATACATCACCATCATTGTGTCATACACCACTATCATTGTGTCATACACCACCATCATTGTGTCATACACCACCATCATTGTGTCATACACCAACATCACTGTGTCATACACCACCATCATTGTGTCATACACCACCATCATTGTGTCATACACCACCATCATTGTGTCATACACAACATCATTGTGTCATACATCACCATCATTGTGTCATACACCACCATCATTGTGTCATACACCAAGATCATTGTGTCATACACCACCATCATTGTGTCATACACCACCATCATTGTGTCATACACTGTCATCATTGTGTCATACACCACCATCATTGTGTCATACACTGCCATCATTGTGTTGTATATCACTATCATTGTGTCATACATTACCATCATTGTGTCATACACCACCATCATTGTGTCATACACCATTATCATTGTGGCATACACCACCATCATTGTGTCATACACCACCATCATTGTGTCATACACCACCATCATTGTGTCAAACACCACCATCATTGTGTCATACATCACCATCATTGTGTCATACACCACCATCATTGTGTCATACACTGCCATCATTGTGTTATATATCACTATCATTGTGTCATACACCACCATCGTTGTGTCATACACCACCATCATTGTGTCATACACCACCATCATTGTGTCATACACCACCGTCATTGTGTCATACACCACAATCATTGTGTCATACACCACCATCATTGTGTCATACACCACCATCATTGTGTCATACACCACCATTATTGTGTCATACACCACCATCATAGTGCCATACACCACCATCATTGTGTCATGCACTGCCATCATTGTGTCATACACCACTATGATTGTGTCATACACCACTATCATTGTGTCATACACCACTATCATTGTGTCATACACAACCATCATTGTGTCATGCACTGCCATCATTGTGTCATAAACTGCCATCATTGTGGCATACACTGCTATCATTGTGTCATACATCACCATCATTGTGTCATACACCACTATCATTGAGTCATACACCACCATCATTGTGTCATACACTTCCATCATTGTGTCAAACACTAACATTACTGTGTTATACACCACCATCATTGTGTCATTCATCATTATCATTGAGTCATATACCACCGTCATTGTGTCATCCACAACAATCATTGTGTTATATATCACCATCATTGTGTCATATACCACCGTCATTGTGTCATACATCAAGATTATTGTGTCATACACCACCATCATTGTGTCATACACCACCATCATAGTGCCATACACTGTCATCATTGTGTCATAGACCACCATCATTGTGTCATACACTGCCATCATCGTGTTGTATATCACTATCATTGTGTCATACACCACCATCGTTGTGTCATACACCACCATCATTGTGTCATACACCATTATCATTGTGGCATACACCACCATCATTGTGTCATACACCACCATCATTGTGTCATACACCATTATCATTGTGTCAAACACCACCATCATTGTGTCATACATCACCATCACTGTGTCATACACCACCATCATTGTGTCATACACTGCCATCATTGTGTTATATATCACTATCATTGTGTCATACACCACCATCGTTGTGTCATACACCACCATCATTGTGTCTTACACCACCATCATTGTGTCATACACCACCGTCATTGTGTCATACACCACAATCATTGTGTCATACACCACCATCATTGTGTCATACACCACCATCATTGTGTCATACACCACCATTATTGTGTCATACACCACCATAGTAGTGCCATACACCACCATCATTGTGTCATGCACTGTCATCATTGTGTCATACACCACTATGATTGTGTCATACACCACTATCATTGTGTCATACACCACTATCATTGTGTCATACACAACCATCATTGTGTCATGCACTGCCATCATTGTGTCATAAACTGCCATCATTGTGGCATACACTGCTATCATTGTGTCATACATCACCATCATTGTGTCATACACCACTATCATTGAGTCATACACCACCATCATTGTGTCATACACTTCCATCATTGTGTCATACTCCACTGTCATTGTGTCATACACCAACATTACTGTGTTATACACCACCATCATTGTGTCATACACCATTATCATTGTGTCATACACCACCATCATTGTGTCATACACCACAAACATTGTGTCATACACTACCATCATTGTGTCATATACCACCCTCATTGTGTCATACACCACCATCATTGTGTCATACACCACCATCATTGTGTCATACACTGCCATCATTGTGTTATATATACCTATCATTGTGCCATACACTACCATCGTTGTGTCATACACCAATATCCTTGTGTCATACACCACCATCATTGTGTCATACACCACCATCATTGTGTCATACACCACCATCATTGTGTCATACACCACCATCATTGTGTCATACACTGCCATCATTGTGTTATATATACCTATCATTGTGCCATACACTACCATCGTTGTGTCATACACCACCATCATTGTGTCATACACCACCATCATTGTGTCATACACCACCGTCATTGTGTCATACACCACTATCACTGTGTCATACACCACCATCATTGTGTCATACACCACCATCATTGTGTCATACACCACCATTATTGTGTCATACACCAACATCATAGTGCTATACACCACCATCATTGTGTCATGCACTGCCATCATTGTGTCATACACCACTATGATTGTGTCATACACCACTATCATTGTGTCATACACCACTATCATTGTGCCATACACAACCATCATTGTGTCATGCACTGCCATCATTGTGTCATACACTGCCATCGTTGTGGCATACACTGCTATCATTGTGTCATACATCACCATCATTGTGTCATGCACCACTATCAATGAGTCACACACCACCATCATTGTGTCATACACTACCATCATTGTGCCATACTCCACTGTCATTGTGTCATACACCAACAATACTGTGTCATACACCACCATCATTGTGTCATACACCACCATCATTGTGTCATACACTACCATCATTGTGTTATATATCACTATCATTGTGTCATACACCACCATCGTTGTGTCATACACCACCATCATTGTGTCATACACCACCATCATTGTGTCATAAACCACCATCATTGTGTCATACACCACCATCATTGTGTCATACACCACCATCATTGTGTCATACACCACTATTATTGTGTCATACACCACCATCATAGTGACATACACCACCATCATTGTGTAATGCACTGCAATCATTTTGTCATACACCACTATGATTGTGTCATACACCACCATCATTGTGTCATACACCACCATCATACTGCCATACACCACCATCATTGTGTCATGCACTGCCATCATTGTGTCATACACCACCAAGATTGTGTCATACACCACCATCATTGTGTCATACAACACCATCATTGTGCCATACACCACCATCATTGTGTCATGCAATGCCATCATTGTGTCATACACTGCCATCATTGTGGCATACACTGCCATCATTGTGTCATACACCACTATCATTGAGTCATACACCATTATCATTGTGTCATACACTACCATCATTGTGTCATACTCCACCGTCATTTTGTCATACACCAACATCACTGTGTCATACATCACCATCATTGTGCCATACACCACTATCATTGAGTCATACACCACCATCATTGTGTCATACACTACCATCATTGTGTCATACTCCACTGTCATAGTGTCATACACCAACAATACTGTGTCATACACCCCTATCATTGTGTCATACACCACCCATCATTGTGTCATACACTGCCATCATTGTGTTATATATCACTATCATTGTGTCATACACCACCATCGTTGTGTCATACACCACCATCATTGTGTCATACACCACCATCATTGTGGCATACACCACCATTATTGTGTCATACACCACCATCGTTGTGTCATACACCACCATCATTGTGTCATACACCACCATCATTGTGGCATACACCACCATTATTGTGTCATACACAACCATCATAGTGCCATACACCACCATCATTGTGTCATGCACTGCCATCATTGTGTCATACACCACTATGATTGTGTCATACACCACCATCATTGTGTCATACACCACCATCATTGTGCCATACACAACCATCATTGTGTCATGCACTGCCATCATTGTGTCATACACTGCCATCATTGTGGCATACACTGCTATCATTGTATCATACATCACCATCATTGTGTCATACACCACTATCATTGAGTCATACACCACCATCATTGTGTCATACACTTCCATCATTGTGTCAAACACTAACATTACTGTGTTATACACCACCATCATTGTGTCATTCATCATTATCATTGAGTCATATACCACCGTCATTGTGTCATCCACAACAATCATTGTGTTATATATCACCATCATTGTGTCATATACCACCGTCATTGTGTCATACATCAAGATTATTGTGTCATACACCACCATCATTGTGTCATACACCACCATCATAGTGCCATACACTGTCATCATTGTGTCATAGACCACCATCATTGTGTCATACACTGCCATCATCGTGTTGTATATCACTATCATTGTGTCATACATTACCATCGTTGTGTCATACACCACCATCATTGTGTCATACACCATTATCATTGTGGCATACACCACCATCATTGTGTCATACACCACCATCATTGTGTCATACACCACCATCATTGTGTCAAACACCACCATCATTGTGTCATACATCACCATCACTGTGTCATACACCACCATCATTGTGTCATACACTGCCATCATTGTGTTATATATCACTATCATTGTGTCATAAACCACCATCGTTGTGTCATACACCACCATCATTGTGTCTTACACCACCATCATTGTGTCATACACCACCGTCATTGTGTCATACACCACAATCATTGTGTCATACACCACCATCATTGTGTCATACACCACCATCATTGTGTCATACACCACCATTATTGTGGCATACACCACCATAGTAGTGCCATACACCACCATCATTGTGTCATGCACTGTCATCATTGTGTCATACACCACTATGATTGTGTCATACACCACTATCATTGTGTCATACACCACTATCATTGTGTCATACACAACCATCATTGTGTCATGCACTGCCATCATTGTGTCATAAACTGCCATCATTGTGGCATACACTGCTATCATTGTGTCATACATCACCATCATTGTGTCATACACCACTATCATTGAGTCATACACCACCATCATTGTGTCATACACTTCCATCATTGTGTCATACTCCACTGTCATTGTGTCATACACCAACATTACTGTGTTATACACCACCATCATTGTGTCATACACCATTATCATTGTGTCATACACCACCATCATTGTGTCATACACCACAAACATTGTGTCATACACTTCCATCATTGTGTCATACTCCACTGTCATTGTGTCATACACCAACATTACTGTGTTATACACCACCATCATTGTGTCATACACCATTATCATTGTGTCATACACCACCATCATTGTGTCATACACCACCATCATTGTGTCATACACTGCCATCATTGTGTTATATATACCTATCATTGTGCCATACACTACCATCGTTGTGTCATACACCAATATCCTTGTGTCATACACCACCATCATTGTGTCATACACCACCATCATTGTGTCATACACCACCATCATTGTGTCATACACCACCATCATTGTGTCATACACTGCCATCATTGTGTTATATATACCTATCATTGTGCCATACACTGCCATCATTGTGTTATACACCATTATCATTGTGTCATACACTACCATCATTGTGTCATACTCCACCGTCATTTTGTCATACACCAACATCACTGTGTCATACATCACCATCATTGTGCCATACACCACTATCATTGAGTCATACACCACCATCATTGTGTCATACACTACCATCATTGTGTCATGCTCCACCGTCATTGTTTCATACACCAACATCACTGTGTCATACACCACCATCATTGTGTCATACACCATTATCATTGTGTCATACACCTTTATCATTGTGTCATACACCACAAACATTGTGTCATACACTACCATCATTGTGTCATACACCAACGTCAATGTGTCATACACCAATATCCTTGTGTCATACACCACCATCATTAAGTCATACACCACCATCATTGTGTCATACACCACCATCATTGTGTCATACACTGCCATCATTGTGTTATATATACCTATCATTGTGTCATACACTACCATCGTTGTGTCATACACCACCATCATTGTGTCATACACCACCATCATTGTGTCATACACCACCGTCATTGTGTCATACACCACTATCACTGTGTCATACACCACCATCATTGTGTCATACACCACCATCATTGTGTCATACACCACCATTATTGTGTCATACACCAACATCATAGTGCTATACACCACCATCATTGTGTCATGCACTGCCATCATTGTGTCATACACCACTATGATTGTGTCATACACCACTATCATTGTGTCATACACCACTATCATTGTGCCATACACAACCATCATTGTGTCATGCACTGCCATCATTGTGTCATACACTGCCATCATTGTGGCATACACTGCTATCATTGTGTCATACATCACCATCATTGTGTCATGCACCACTATCAATGAGTCACACACCACCATCATTGTGTCATACACTACCATCATTGTGTCATACTCCACTGTCATTGTGTCATACACCAACAATACTGTGTCATACACCACCATCATTGTGTCATACACCACCATCATTGTGTCATACACTACCATCATTGTGTTATATATCACTATCATTGTGTCATACACCACCATCGTTGTGTCATACACCACCATCATTGTGTCATTCACCACCGTCATTGTGTCATAAACCACCATCATTGTGTCATACACCACCATCATTGTGTCATACACCACCATCATTGTGTCATACACCACCATTATTGTGTCATACACCACCATCATAGTGACATACACCACCATCATTGTGTAATGCACTGCAATCATTGTGTCATACACCACTATGATTGTGTCATACACCACCATCATTGTGTCATACACCACCATCATAGTGCCATACACCACCATCATTGTGTCATGCACTGCCATCATTGTGTCATAAACCACCAAGATTGTGTCATACACCACCATCATTGTGTCATACCACACTATCATTGTGCCATACACCACCATCATTGTGTCATGCAATGCCATCATTGTGTCATACACTGCCATCATTGTGGCATACACTGCCATCATTGTGTCATACACCACTATCATTGAGTCATACACCATTATCATTGTGTCATACACTACCATCATTGTGTCATACTCCACTGTCATTATGTCATACACTAACATCACTGTGTCATACATCACCATCATTGTGCCATACACCACTATCATTGAGTCATACACCACCATCATTGTGTCATACACTACCATCATTGTGTCATGCTCCACCGTCATTGTTTCATACACCAACATCACTGTGTCATACACCACCATCATTGTGTCATACACCATTATCATTGTGTCATACACCTTTATCATTGTGTCATACACCACAAACATTGTGTCGTACACTACCATCATTGTGCCATATACCACCGTCTTTGTGTCATACACCACCATCATTGTGTCATACACCACCATCATTGTGTCATACACCACAATCATTGTGTCATACACAACCTTCATTGTGTCAAACACTGCCTTCATTGTGCTATACACCACCATAATTGTGCCATACACCACAATCATTGTGTTATTCACATCCATCATTGTGTCACACAACACCATCATTGTGTCATAGGCCACCATCATTGTGCCATACACAACCATCATTGAGTCAAACACTGCAATCATTGTGTCATACACCACTATCATTGTGTTATACTCCACCCTCATTGAGTCACACAACACCATCATTGTGGCGTACACCATGATCATTGTGTTATACACCACCATCATTGTGTCATACACCACTATCATAGTGTCATTCACTGCCATCATTGTGTCATACACCACCATCATTGTGTCATACACTGCCATCATTGAGGTATATATCACCCTCATTGTGTCATACAACACCATCGTTGTGTCATACACTACCATCATTGTGTCATTCACTACCATCATTGTGTCATACATCACCGTCATTGTGCCATACACCACCATCATTGTGTCATACACCACCATCATTGTGTCATACACCACTATCATTGTGTCATACACCACCATCATTGTGTCATGCACTGCCATCATTGTGTCATACACTGCCATCATTGTGTCATACACCACATTCTTTGTGTCATACACTACCATCATTGTGTCATACACCACCATCATTGTGTCATACACCAACATCATTGTGTCATACACTACCATCATTGTGTCATACACCATTATCATTGTGTCATACACCACCATCATTGTGTCATACACTATTATCATTGTGTCATACACCACATTCATTGTGTCATACACTACCATCATTGTGTCATACACCAACGTCAATGTGTCATACACCAATATCCTTGTGTCACACACCACCATCATTGTGTCATACACCATTATCATTGTGTCATACACCACCATCATTGTGTCATACACCACCAAATTTTGTGTCATACACCACCATCATTGTGTCATACACCACCATCATTGTGTCATACACCACCATCATTGTGTCATACACCACCGTCATTGTGTCATACACCACTATCACTGTGTCATACACCACCATCATTGTGTCATACACCACCATCATTGTGTCATACACCACCATTATTGTGTCATACACCAACATCATAGTGCTATACACCACCATCATTGTGTCATGCACTGCCATCATTGTGTCATACACCACTATGATTGTGTCATACACCACTATCATTGTGTCATACACCACTATCATTGTGCCATCCACAACCATCATTGCGTCATGCACTGCCATCATTGTGTCATACACTGCCATCATTGTGGCATACACTGCTATCATTGTGTCATACATCACCATCATTGTGTCATACACCACTATCATTGAGTCATACACCACCATCATTGTGTCATACACTTCCATCATTGTGTCATACTCCACTGTCATTGTGTCATACACCAACATTACTGTGTTATACACCACCATCATTGTGTCATACACCATTATCATTGTGTCATACACCACCATCATTGTGTCATACACCACACACATTGTGTCATACACTACCATCATTGTGTCATATACCACCCTCATTGTGTCATACACCACCATCATTGTGTCATACACCACCATCATTGTGTCATACACCACCATCATTGTGTCGTACACTGCCATTATTGTGTCATACACCACCATCATTGTGTCATACACAACAATCATTGTGTCATACACTGCCATCATTGTGCCATACACTACCGTCATTGTGCCATACACCACCATCATTGTGTTATACACATCCATCATTGTGTCACACAACACCATCATTGTGTCATACTCTATCGTCATTGTGTCTTACATCACTATCATTGTGCCATACACTAAAATCATTGTGTCATACACTGCCATCATTGTGTCATACACCACCATCATTGTGCCATTCACTACCATCATTGTGTCACATACCACCTTTATTGTGTCATACACAACCATCATTGTGCAATACACCACCATCATTGTGTCATACACTTCCATCATTGTGTCATACACCACTGTCATTGTGTCAGACACCACTATCAATGTGCCATACACCATCATCATTGTGTCAAGCACTGCAATCATTGTGTCATACTCCACTATCATTGTGTCATACTCCACCCTCATTGTGTCACACACCACCATCATTGTGCCGTACACCACCATCATTGTGTCATACACCACCATCATTGTGTCATACACTGCCATCATTGTGTCATATGTCACTATCATTGTGTCATACACCACCATCGTTGTGTCATACACCACCATCATTGTGTCATACACCACCATCATTGTGTCATACACCACTGTCATTGTGTCAAACACCACCATCATTGCGTCATACACCATCATTGTGTCATACACCACCATCATTGTGTCATACACCACCATCATTGTGTCATAAAACAACCATCATAGTGCCATACACAACCATCATTGTGTCATGCACTGCCATCATTGTGTCATACACTGCCATCATTGTGGCATACACTGCTATCATTGTGTCATACATCACCATCATTGTGTCATGCACCACTATCATTGAGTCACACACCACCATCATTGTGTCATACACCACCCATCATTGTGTCATACACTGCCATCATTGTGTTATATATCACTATCATTGTGTCATACACCACCATCGTTGTGTCATACACCACCATCATTGTGTCATACACCACCATCATTGTGTCTTACACCACCGTCATTGTGCCATACACCACCATCATTGTGTCATACACCACCATCATTGTATCATACACCACCATCATTGTGGCATACACCACCATTATTGTGTCATACACAACCATCATAGTGCCATACACCACCATCATTGTGTCATGCACTGCCATCATTGTGTCATACACCACTATGATTGTGTCATACACCACCATCATTGTGTCATACACCACCATCATTGTGCCATACACAACCATCATTGTGTCATGCACTGCCATCATTGTGTCATACACTGCCATCATTGTGGCATACACTGCTATCATTGTGTCATACATCACCATCATTGTGTCATACACCACTATCATTGAGTCATACACCACCATCATTGTGTCATACACTTCCATCATTGTGTCAAACACTAACATTACTGTGTTATACACCACCATCATTGTGTCATACATCATTATCATTGAGTCATATACCACCGTCATTGTGTCATCCACAACAATCATTGTGTTATATATCACCATCATTGTGTCATATACCACCGTCATTGTGTCATACATCAAGATTATTGTGTCATACACCACCATCATTGTGTCATACACCACCATCATAGTGCCATACACTGTCATCATTGTGTCATAGACCACCATCATTGTGTCATACACTGCCATCATCGTGTTGTATATCACTATCATTGTGTCATACACCACCATCGTTGTGTCATACACCACCATCATTGTGTCATACACCATTATCATTGTGGCATACACCACCATCATTGTGTCATACACCACCATCATTGTGTCATACACCACCATCATTGTATCAAACACCACCATCATTGTGTCATACATCACCATCACTGTGTCATACACCACCATCATTGTGTCATACACTGCCATCATTGTGTTATATATCACTATCATTGTGTCATACACCACCATCGTTGTGTCATACACCACCATCATTGTGTCTTACACCACCATCATTGTGTCATACACCACCGTAATTGTGTCATACACCACAATCATTGTGTCATACACCACCATCATTGTGTCATACACCACCATCATTGTGTCATACACCACCATTATTGTGTCATACACCACCATAGTAGTGCCATACACCACCATCATTGTGTCATGCACTGTCATCATTGTGTCATACACCACTATGATTGTGTCATACACCACTATCATTGTGTCATACACCACTATCATTGTGTCATACACAACCATCATTGTGTCATGCACTGCCATCATTGTGTCATAAACTGCCATCATTGTGGCATACACTGCTATCATTGTGTCATACACCACCATCATTGTGTCATACACTTCCATCATTGTGTCATACTCCACTGTCATTGTGTCATACACCAACATTACTGTGTTATACACCACCATCATTGTGTCATACACCATTATCATTGTGTCATACACCACCATCATTGTGTCATACACCACAAACATTGTGTCATACACTACCATCATTGTGTCATATACCACCCTCATTGTGTCATACACCACCATCATTGTGTCATACACCACCATCATTGTGTCATACACTGCCATCATTGTGTTATATATACCTATCATTGTGCCATACACTACCATCGTTGTGTCATACACCAATATCCTTGTGTCATACACCACCATCATTGTGTCATACACCACCATCATTGTGTCATACACCACCATCATTGTGTCATACACCACCATCATTGTGTCATACACCATTATCATTGTGTCATACACCTTTATCATTGTGTCATACACCACAAACATTGTGTCGTACACTACCATCATTGTGCCATATACCACCGTCTTTGTGTCATACACCACCATCATTGTGTCATACACCACCATCATTGTGTCATACACCACAATCATTGTGTCATACACAACCTTCATTGTGCCAAACACTGCCTTCATTGTGCTATACACCACCATAATTGTGCCATACACCACAATCATTGTGTTATTCACATCCATCATTGTGTCACACAACACCATCATTGTGTCATACGCCACCATCATTGTGCCATACACAACCATCATTGAGTCAAACACTGCAATCATTGTGTCATACACCACTATCATTGTGTTATACTCCACCCTCATTGAGTCACACAACACCATCATTGTGGCGTACACCATGATCATTGTGTTATACACCACCATCATTGTGTCATACACCACTATCATAGTGTCATTCACTGCCATCATTGTGTCATACACCACCATCATTGTGTCATACACTGCCATCATTGTGGTATATATCACCCTCATTGTGTCATACAACACCATCGTTGTGTCATACACTACCATCATTGTGTCATTCACTACCATCATTGTGTCATACATCACCGTCATTGTGCCATACACCACCATCATTGTGTCATACACCACCATCATTGTGTCATACACCACTATCATTGTGTCATACACCACCATCATTGTGTCATGCACTGCCATCATTGTGTCATACACTGCCATCATTGTGTCATACACCACATTCTTTGTGTCATACACTACCATCATTGTGTCATACACCACCATCATTGTGTCATACACCAACATCATTGTGTCATACACTACCATCATTGTGTCATACACCATTATCATTGTGTCATACACCACCATCATTGTGTCATACACTATTATCATTGTGTCATACACCACATTCATTGTGTCATACACTACCATCATTGTGTCATACACCAACGTCAATGTGTCATACACCAATATCCTTGTGTCACACACCACCATCATTGTGTCATACACCATTATCATTGTGTCATACACCACCATCATTGTGTCATACACCACCAAATTTTGTGTCATACACCACCATCATTGTGTCATACACCACCATCATTGTGTCATACACCACCATCATTGTGTCATACACCACCGTCATTGTGTCATACACCACTATCACTGTGTCATACACCACCATCATTGTGTCATACACCACCATCATTGTGTCATACACCACCATTATTGTGTCATACACCAACATCATAGTGCTATACACCACCATCATTGTGTCATGCACTGCCATCATTGTGTCATACACCACTATCATTGTGTCATACACCACTATCATTGTGTCATACACCACTATCATTGTGCCATCCACAACCATCATTGCGTCATGCACTGCCATCATTGTGTCATACACTGCCATCATTGTGGCATACACTGATATCATTGTGTCATACATCACCATCATTGTGTCATACACCACTATCATTGAGTCATACACCACCATCATTGTGTCATACACTTCCATCATTGTGTCATACTCCACTGTCATTGTGTCATACACCAACATTACTGTGTTATACACCACCATCATTGTGTCATACACCATTATCATTGTGTCATACACCACCATCATTGTGTCATACACCACAAACATTGTGTCATACACTACCATCATTGTGTCATATACCACCCTCATTGAGTCACACAACACCATCATTGTGGCGTACACCATGATCATTGTGTTATACACCACCATCATTGTGTCATACACCACTATCATAGTGTCATTCACTGCCATCATTGTGTCATACACCACCATCATTGTGTCATACACTGCCATCATTGTGGTATATATCACCCTCATTGTGTCATACAACACCATCGTTGTGTCATACACTACCATCATTGTGTCATTCACTACCATCATTGTGTCATACATCACCGTCATTGTGCCATACACCACCATCATTGTGTCATACACCACCATCATTGTGTCATACACCACTATCATTGTGTCATACACCACCATCATTGTGTCATGCACTGCCATCATTGTGTCATACACTGCCATCATTGTGTCATACACCACATTCTTTGTGTCATACACTACCATCATTGTGTCATACACCACCATCATTGTGTCATACACCAACATCATTGTGTCATACACTACCATCATTGTGTCATACACCATTATCATTGTGTCATACACCACCATCATTGTGTCATACACTATTATCATTGTGTCATACACCACATTCATTGTGTCATACACTACCATCATTGTGTCATACACCAACGTCAATGTGTCATACACCAATATCCTTGTGTCACACACCACCATCATTGTGTCATACACCATTATCATTGTGTCATACACCACCATCATTGTGTCATACACCACCAAATTTTGTGTCATACACCACCATCATTGTGTCATACACCACCATCATTGTGTCATACACCACCATCATTGTGTCATACACCACCATCATTGTGTCATACACCACTATCACTGTGTCATACACCACCATCATTGTGTCATACACCACCATCATTGTGTCATACACCACCATTATTGTGTCATACACCAACATCATAGTGCTATACACCACCATCATTGTGTCATGCACTGCCATCATTGTGTCATACACCACTATCATTTTGTCATACACCACTATCATTGTGTCATACACCACTATCATTGTGCCATCCACAACCATCATTGCGTCATGCACTGCCATCATTGTGTCATACACTGCCATCATTGTGGCATACACTGCTATCATTGTGTCATACATCACCATCATTGTGTCATACACCACTATCATTGAGTCATACACCACCATCATTGTGTCATACACTTCCATCATTGTGTCATACTCCACTGTCATTGTGTCATACACCAACATTACTGTGTTATACACCACCATCATTGTGTCATACACCATTATCATTGTGTCATACACCACCATCATTGTGTCATACACCACAAACATTGTGTCATACACTACCATCATTGTGTCATATACCACCCTCATTGTGTCATACACCACCATCATTGTGTCATACACCACCATCATTGTGTCATACACCACCATCATTGTGTCGTACACTGCCATTATTGTGTCATACACCACCATCATTGTGTCATACACAACAATCATTGAGTCATACACTGCCATCATTGTGCCATACACTACCGTCATTGTGCCATACACCATCATTGTGTTATACACATCCATCATTGTGTCACACAACACCATCATTGTGTCATACTCTATCGTCATTGTGTCTTACATCACTATCATTGTGCCATACACTAAAATCATTGTGTCATACACTGCCATCATTGTGTCATACACCACCATCATTGTGCCATTCACTACCATCATTGTGTCACATACCACCTTTATTGTGTCATACACAACCATCATTGTGCAATACACCACCATCATTGTGTCATACACTTCCATCATTGTGTCATACACCACTGTCATTGTGTCAGACACCACTATCAATGTGCCATACACCATCATCATTGTGTCAAGCCCTGCAATCATTGTGTCATACTCCAATATCATTGTGTCATACTCCACCCTCATTGTGTCACACACCACCATCATTGTGCCGAACACCAACATCATTGTGTCATACACCACCATCATTGTGTCATACACTGCCATCATTGTGTCATATGTCACTATCATTGTGTCATACACCACCATCGTTGTGTCATACACCACCATCATTGTGTCATACACCACCATCATTGTGTCATACACCACTGTCATTGTGTCAAACACCACCATCATTGCGTCATACACCATCATTGTGTCATACACCACCATCATTGTGTCATACACCACCATCATTGTGTCATAAAACCACCATCATAGTGCCATACACAACCATCATTGTGTCATGCACTGCCATCATTGTGTCATACACTGCCATCATTGTGGCATACACTGCTATCATTGTGTCATACATCACCATCATTGTGTCATGCACCACTATCATTGAGTCACACACCACCATCATTGTGTCATACACTACCATCATTGTGTCATACTCCACTGTCATAGTGTCATACACCAACAATACTGTGTCATACACCCCCATCATTGTGTCATACACCACCCATCATTGTGTCATACACTGCCATCATTGTGTTATATATCACTATCATTGTGTCATACACCACCATCGTTGTGTCATACACCACCATCATTGTGTCATACACCACCATCATTGTGTCAAACACCACCGTCATTGTGCCATACACCACCATCATTGTGTCATACACCACCATCATTGTGTCATACACCACCATCATTGTGGCATACACCACCATTATTGTGTCATACACAACCATCAAAGTGCCATACACCACCATCATTGTGTCATGCACTGCCATCATTGTGTCATACACCACTATGATTGTGTCATACACCACCATCATTGTGTCATACACCACCATCATTGTGCCATACACAACCATCATTGTGTCATGCACTGCCATCATTGTGTCATACACTGCCATCATTGTGGCATACACTGCTATCATTGTGTCATACATCACCATCATTGTGTCATACACCACTATCATTGAGTCATACACCACCATCATTGTGTCATACACTTCCATCATTGTGTCAAACACTAACATTACTGTGTTATACACCACCATCATTGTGTCATACATCATTATCATTGAGTCATATACCACCGTCATTGTGTCATCCACAACAATCATTGTGTTATATATCACCATCATTGTGTCATATACCACCGTCATTGTGTCATACATCAAGATTATTGTGTCATACACCACCATCATTGTGTCATACACCACCATCATAGTGCCATACACTGTCATCATTGTGTCATGGACCACCATCATTGTGTCATACACTGCCATCATCGTGTTGTATATCACTATCATTGTGTCATACACCACCATCGTTGTGTCATACACCACCATCATTGTGTCATACACCATTATCATTGTGGCATACACCACCATCATTGTGTCATACACCACCACCATTGTGTCATACACCACCATCATTGTGTCAAACACCACCATCATTGTGTCATACATCACCATCACTGTGTTATACACCACCATCATTGTGTCATACACTGCCATCATTGTGTTATATATCACTATCATTGTGTCATACACCACCATCGTTGTGTCATACACCACCATCATTGTGTCTTACACCACCATCATTGTGTCATACACCACCGTCATTGTGTCATACACCACAATCATTGTGTCATACACCACCATCATTGTGTCATACACCACCATCATTGTGTCATACACCACCATTATTGTGTCATACACCACCATAGTAGTGCCATACACCACCATCATTGTGTCATGCACTGTCATCATTGTGTCATACACCACTATGATTGTGTCATACACCACTATCATTGTGTCATACACCACTATCATTGTGTCATACACCACTATCATTGTGTCATACACAACCATCATTGTGTCATGCACTGCCATCATTGTGTCATAAACTGCCATCATTGTGGCATACACTGCTATCATTGTGTCATACATCACCATCATTGTGTCATACACCACTATCATTGAGTCATACACCACCATCATTGTGTCATACACTTCCATCATTGTGTCATACTCCACTGTCATTGTGTCATACACCAACATTACTGTGTTATACACCACCATCATTGTGTCATACACCATTATCATTGTGTCATACACCACCATCATTGTGTCATACACCACAAACATTGTGTCCTACACTACCATCATTGTGTCATATACCACCCTCATTGTGTCATACACCACCATCATTGTGTCATACACCACCATCATTGTGTCATACACTGCCATCATTGTGTTATATATACCTATCATTGTGCCATACACTACCATCGTTGTGTCATACACCAATATCCTTGTGTCATACACCACCATCATTGTGTCATACACCACCATCATTGTGTCATACACCACCATCATTGTGTCATACACCACCATCATTGTGTCATACACTGCCATCATTGTGTTATATATACCTATCATTGTGCCATACACTACCATCGTTGTGTCATACACCACCATCATTGTGTCATACACCACCATCATTGTGTCATACACCACCGTCATTGTGTCATACACCACTATCACTGTGTCATACACCACCATCATTGTGTCATACACCACCATCATTGTGTCATACACCACCATTATTGTGTCATACACCAACATCATAGTGCTATACACCACCATCATTGTGTCATGCACTGCCATCATTGTGTCATACACCACTATGATTGTGTCATACACCACTATCATTGTGTCATACACCACTATCATTGTGCCATACACAACCATCATTGTGTCATGCACTGCCATCATTGTGTCATACACTGCCATCGTTGTGGCATACACTGCTATCATTGTGTCATACATCACCATCATTGTGTCATGCACTACTATCAATGAGTCACACACCACCATTATTGTGTCATACACTACCATCATTGTGCCATACTCCACTGACATTGTGTCATACACCAACAATACTGTGTCATACACCACCATCATTGTGTCATACACCACCATCATTGTGTCATACACTACCATCATTGTGTTATATATCACTATCATTGTGTCATGCACCACCATCGTTGTGTCATACACCACCATCATTGTGTCATACACCACCGTCATTGTGTCATAAACCACCATCATTGTGTCATACACCACCATCATTGTGTCATACACCACCATCATTGTGTCATACACCACTATTATTGTGTCATACACCACCATCATAGTGACATACACCACCATCATTGTATAATGCACTGCAATCATTTTGTCATACACCACTATGATTGTGTCATACACCACCATCATTGTGTCATACACCACCATCATACTGCCATACACCACCATCATTGTGTCATGCACTGCCATCATTGTGTCATACACCACCAAGATTGTGTCATACACCACCATCATTGTGTCATACAACACCATCATTGTGCCATACACCACCATCATTGTGTCATGCAATGCCATCATTGTGTCATACACTGCCATCATTGTGGCATACACTGCCATCATTGTGTCATACACCACTATCATTGAGTCATACACCATTATCATTGTGTCATACACTACCATCATTGTGTCATACTCCACCGTCATTTTGTCATACACCAACATCACTGTGTCATACATCACCATCATTGTGCCATACACCACTATCATTGAGTCATACACCACCATCATTGTGTCATATACTACCATCATTGTGTCATGCTCCACCGTCATTGTTTCATACACCAACATCACTGTGTCATACACCACCATCATTGTGTCATACACCATTATCATTGTGTCATACACCTTTATCATTGTGTCATACACCACAAACATTGTGTCATACACTACCATCATTGTGTCATACACCAACGTCAATGTGTCATACACCAATATCCTTGTGTCATACACCACCATCATTAAGTCATACACCACCATCATTGTGTCATACACCACCATCATTGTGTCATACACTGCCATCATTGTGTTATATATACCTATCATTGTGTCATACACTACCATCGTTGTGTCATACACCACCATCATTGTGTCATACACCACCATCATTGTGTCATACACCACCGTCATTGTGTCATACACCACTATCACTGTGTCATACACCACCATCATTGTGTCATACACCACCATCATTGTGTCATACACCACCATTATTGTGTCATGCACCAACATCATAGTGCTATACACCACCATCATTGTGTCATGCACTGCCATCATTGTGTCATACACCACTATGATTGTGTCATACACCACTATCATTGTGTCATACACCACTATCATTGTGCCATACACAACCATCATTGTGTCATGCACTGTCATCATTGTGTCATACACTGCCATCATTGTGGCATACACTGCTATCATTGTGTCATACATCACCATCATTGTGTCATGCACCACTATCAATGAGTCACACACCACCATCATTGTGGCATACACTACCATCATTGTGTCATACTCCACTGTCATTGTGTCATACACCAACAATACTGTGTCATACACCACTATGATTGTGTCATACACCACTATCATTGTGTCATACACCACTATCATTGTGCCATACACAACCATCATTGTGTCATGCACTGCCATCATTGTGTCATACACTGCCATCATTGTGGCATACATTGCTATCATTGTGTCATACATCACCATCATTGTGTCATGCACCACTATCAATGAGTCACACACCACCATCATTGTGTCATACACTACCATCATTGTGTCATACTCCACTGTCATTGTGTCATACACCAAAAATACTGTGTCATACACCACCATCATTGTGTCATACACCACCATCATTGTGTCATACACTACCATCATTGTGTTATATATCACTATCATTGTGTCATACACCACCATCGTTGTGTCATACACCACCATCATTGTGTCATTCACCACCGTCATTGTGTCATAAACCACCATCATTGTGTCATACACCACCATCATTGTGTCATACACCACCATCATTGTGTCATACACCACCATTATTGTGTCATACACCACCATCATAGTGACATACACCACCATCATTGTGTAATGCACTGCAATCATTGTGTCATACACCACTATGATTGTGTCATACACCACCATCATTGTGTCATACACCACCATCATAGTGCCATACACCACCATCATTGTGTCATGCACTGCCATCATTGTGTCATACACCACCAAGATTGTGTCATACACCACCATCATTGTGTCATACCACACTATCATTGTGCCATACACCACCATCATTGTGTCATGCAATGCCATCATTGTGTCATACACTGCCATCATTGTGGCATACACTGCCATCATTGTGTCATACACCACTATCATTGAGTCATACACCATTATCATTGTGTCATACACTACCATCATTGTGTCATACTCCACTGTCATTATGTCATACACTAACATCACTGTGTCATACATCACCATCATTGTGCCATACACCACTATCATTGAGTCATACACCACCATCATTGTGTCATACACTACCATCATTGTGTCATGCTCCACCGTCATTGTTTCATACACCAACATCACTGTGTCATACACCACCATCATTGTGTCATACACCATTATCATTGTGTCATACACCTTTATCATTGTGTCATACACCACAAACATTGTGTCGTACACTACCATCATTGTGCCATATACCACCGTCTTTGTGTCATACACCACCATCATTGTGTCATACACCACCATCATTGTGTCATACACCACAATCATTGTGTCATACACAACCTTCATTGTGTCAAACACTGCCTTCATTGTGCTATACACCACCATAATTGTGCCATACACCACAATCATTGTGTTATTCACATCCATCATTGTGTCACACAACACCATCATTGTGTCATACGCCACCATCATTGTGCCATACACAACCATCATTGAGTCAAACACTGCAATCATTGTGTCATACACCACTATCATTGTGTTATACTCCACCCTCATTGAGTCACACAACACCATCATTGTGGCGTACACCATGATCATTGTGTTATACACCACCATCATTGTGTCATACACCACTATCATAGTGTCATTCACTGCCATCATTGTGTCATACACCACCATCATTGTGTCATACACTGCCATCATTGTGGTATATATCACCCTCATTGTGTCATACAACACCATCGTTGTGTCATACACTACCATCATTGTGTCATTCACTACCATCATTGTGTCATACATCACCGTCATTGTGCCATACACCACCATCATTGTGTCATACACCACCATCATTGTGTCATACACCACTATCATTGTGTCATACACCACTATCATTGTGTCATGCACTGCCATCATTGTGTCATACACTGCCATCATTGTGTCATACACCACATTCTTTGTGTCATACACTACCATCATTGTGTCATACACCACCATCATTGTGTCATACACCAACATCATTGTGTCATACACTACCATCATTGTGTCATACACCATTATCATTGTGTCATACACCACCATCATTGTGTCATACACTATTATCATTGTGTCATACACCACATTCATTGTGTCATACACTACCATCATTGTGTCATACACCAACGTCAATGTGTCATACACCAATATCCTTGTGTCACACACCACCATCATTGTGTCATACACCATTATCATTGTGTCATACACCACCATCATTGTGTCATACACCACCAAATTTTGTGTCATACACCACCATCATTGTGTCATACACCACCATCATTGTGTCATACACCACCATCATTGTGTCATACACCACCGTCATTGTGTCATACACCACTATCACTGTGTCATACACCACCATCATTGTGTCATACACCACCATCATTGTGTCATACACCACAATTATTGTGTCATACACCAACATCATAGTGCTATACACCACCATCATTGTGTCATGCACTACCATCATTGTGTCATTCACCACTATGATTGTGTCATACACCACTATCATTGTGTCATACACCACTATCATTGTGCCATCCACAACCATCATTGCGTCATGCACTGCCATCATTGTGTCATACACTGCCATCATTGTGGCATACACTGCTATCATTGTTACGAACCCGGATCCAGCGTCCTAGCCTGGAGCAGTGACAAACACGCCATCTGTGGGTCAGCTCCCGAAACCCCTGCCAAACGAACGACGACACCTAGTGAGGACAGCGTGTACTGGCCTCGAGGACCAGTTTCCAGTCTGGTTCAGCGCTCAACACCGCCGCTCCTGACCTCTGGTGAGGTGGTGCTCCGAAGACAGCGCCATCTATGGAGTGGATATATCGGGCGTTTGTATCTGAGCCTGTGAGTGTGGTGTATCAGTGTCCCGGTTATTAATGACGTGTCTGCTTACAGAGCCGACCTGGGACCACTGTATTGAAGGTGTAGTCAGTCTACCCGAGGCAGCCAGTCTCCATACTGTGAAGTTTGCTGCAGCTGTTGTGACGTCGTCCCCCCGGAAGAACACTGTGGTGTGTTAAGCCTGCCAATGGAGTGGCAGTGAAAGGATTTACCCGGGACCGACGGTTGGAGACGATAATCCACTGGGGTATTGAGGACAGGAGGGTGATTGGTGATATCACACGAGACTCCTGTCTAGGGCGTACCCCTTTTATCGTTCGTGGAGTGGCCGTACCAGCCTTGGTGGCTCAGTACCTGCCAGCAGACCTGCTGGACGTGTGGTTGACGGCCTCCACGACGGTGCCCCCAGTGGACCTGTGTTGTGGCTGACCTGTGGCCAGGGTAGGCTCGGCGTTCTCAGAGGACACGTCTTGAGGCCACGAAGAAAGCACCGCGGACTCAGCACCTAGCTTCTTAATCAAGAGTCTTCAGCAGAAGACTAGATTGTGCACGATCCCCTTGTAAAGTGTTAATACCCCTCCCCTTTGTGTACTCTTTTATAATATATATTTATTCGGTGATGGTGATCATTATAATATTAAGTTCTTAACTTTCTTTCCCTACTCCCTTTTAAGTTACTTGCGTCACGGATCTCATCCCTTGATAGCCACTACTGGCTTGGGAACGGATACATATATCTTCCTCTAACAACATCAGAGTGAGAACCCCGTTGCGTCCCGAGAGGGCCGTAACATAATTGGCATCCCCAGCGGGATCCGTCCCCTTGTTAAGTATGTTTGACAGGGGTGGTGAAGTGGCGTAATCCCTGTAAATAATTCCCCCTGTGTGACGATTGTGACGTTATACGTCCTGTGCGGTGCTCAGAGTGACTAAGTGCGATATTGTGCAGTGCGGTGCTCGCTGTGATTAAGCGATTAAGTGCAATATTGACTAGTGCGGTGCTCAGTGATTTAGTGCAATATTGTAGAGCGAAGTGTTCGCTTGGACTCAGTGCAATATTGGGTAGTGCGGTGCCCGGAGTGATTACGTGCAATATTGGCAAGTGCAGAGTTTGGTGCGTTAAAGTGCAATATTGACGTAGAACAGTGCTAAGTGTTCCATCTGTGACAATGGCAGACAAAGCTACCATCGATGATCTGGACGAGGTTCAGGCTTTTCTGAACAGAGAAGATTGTCTTGCCAGATTAAAATATCTGAGTAAACCAGAGCTTGTACTAGTGAGCGCCTACCTGGAGATAAAGATCCGTGCCAGTGATTCCCGTGTGGAGATCTTGTCCAAGGTACACCGGCACCTGAAGGCAGAAGAGAAACAGGAAGGCGAGACTCCTAGTACAAAGGAAAGTGCAGACATAGCGTCCACGGAAAAGGAAGATAAGGGCAGCGACGTTGACAGTGATGCAGGCGAGCTTAATATCAGCTTCCTAACAGTCAAGATGCGTGCCCTAGAGATCAATCGTGAAATAGAATGGAAGAAATTAGAAATGGAACGAGAGAGACAAGATAAAGAATTAGAGATGAGACGTTTAGAATTAGAAGAAAGAAAAGCAGAGAGAGAGAGAGAAGAGAAACGAGAAAGAGAAAGAGAAGAACGAGAAAGAGAAGAACGAGAAAGAGAAGAGAGACGAGAGAGAGAAGAACGAGAACGAGAGAGAGAAGAACGAGAAAGAGAAGAGAAACGAGAGAGAGAAGAACGAGAAAGAGAAGAGAGACGAGAGAGAGAAGAACGAGAACGAGAGAGAGAAGAACGAGAACGAGAAAGGGAGGAAAGAGAGAGACAACATGAACTAGAAGTGTTGCGATTAGGCGGTGGTCGAAGGCAAACAACGGACACCAGTAGCTTCGATCCGGTACGCAACATCAAAATGGTCCCCAAATTCCATGAGAAGGAGGTGTCAAAATTCTTTGCAGCCTTCGAGAAAGTCGCTGCCTCTTTGGAGTGGCCAAGGGAGAATTGGGCCATCATGATACAGTCAGTCTTGACTGGGAAGGCCCAAATCGCCTACTCTACGTTATCCCTTGACGACTCCAGCGATTACGATATGGTGAAGAAAGTGGTGCTCATGGCGTACCAATTGGTACCTGAGGCATATAGGCAAAAGTTCAGAAACCTGAAGAAGACCTCAGAGCACACTTTCACCGAATTCGCCACCATCAAGGAGCGACTTTTTCAAGAATGGTGTGCCTCTCGGAAGGTGGAGACCAGGGAAGACCTCGAACAGCTGATTCTGCTCGAGGACTTCAAGGATTGTTTATCTGGAGACCTCAAGACGTACTTGGAGGAACAGCAGGTAGAGACCTTGAGTGCGGCAGCCACCATGGCTGAAGAGTACATCCTGACTCATAGGCCGTCTGCTAAGTACGTCTCGAGGAATTACCAGCGCCGGTTTGACAGACCTCACGACGAAGAAGAAGAAAGACCCGTCCCACGAAGTGCTAAGAAGACGCCCCCAAGTAGCCCCCGAAGAACAAGTCCTAGCAGTCCGAAACACCGGAGCCCGAGGAGGAATATGGTGTGCTGGACTTGTGGGCAGAAGGGACACATAGCTGCTAGGTGCCGAGGCAGAAGAGGTGGCAGCGCACGAAGGGAGGTGATGTTGATGAGCTGTGTTACATCACCAGTAGGAAACCAGTCTACGACGACGCAGGAAGGACCAAGTTTGTTGGCCTCTCACACTTCAACCGGGTATGTAACGAGTGATCATACTGGTAGATCAATTGTAGTGCTCAGAGATAGTGGAGCAGCCCAGTCCCTGATCGTGAAGAGCTCGTTACCCGAGGGAGTAAGTGTGGATGAGAGACCAGAGGTTATCCTGGTTGGGTTTCCGAGAACGCAGTATTTCGCCCCCTTAGTGCCAGTACATCTCGACTCGCCTTATTTCAGCGGCACATGTGCGTTGGCAGTAGTCGATACCCTCCCTGTGGCTGGGATTGACGTGGTACTAGCCAACGACTTGGTGACCGATTGGAGCAACAATCATCCCAAGATAGCGGACGAGTCTACCGGAACAGCACGGTCTGAGGTAACAGGCAATGGTAATGTCCAGGTAAAGACAGACCCGGATGTAAACATATTTAATTTGTCCTCTCACCCGCAGATCGACGATATTCTAGCAGTGTCTCCTGATTCTCTCGACGAGGAACATGAAGTTAAGAAGGCAGAGGTACCTGAGCAAGAAGAGAGGCCTTGTGTGCGGGCACCCACGGATACCAACGAGTCTGGAGCGAAGGCGGATGTGTGCTTGCGGTATGGCAAGTTACAGCATGTAGTGAACCAGCCAGAGATTCCCCAGACGTCAGAGGTAGGTGCGGTGTGTTCAAAAGGTCTAGTACCCTCTTCGGTCCAAGCCAGGCGTGTGGATGTGGCCGGCTATGGACATGACTGGCTCGGCAAGCTTATCCCTCAATTGGCCTCATGTTTCTTAGCGATACTTTGTTTGATTCTCGTATGTGTTCTCGTTTGTGCTCTCAGTAAGGACCGGTGGACGACCCGACGAATGATGGCTCCCATGAACATCGCGAAGAGGTCCCTGGGATTAAAGATTTGCACTGCAAGTGTTGCAGTTGAAGAAGGGACCTGGAAGCTGATAGTAGATACAGGAGGTACGACATGTAATAATATGAGTGACTGTTTCCGACAGGTGGACACCCCCCGCGTGATTGCTGAGCCTCAACACAGCGTTATGCGGAACGTTGGTCGACCTGACGGTGGCAGAGCGAATGCCATCTGCGACGTACGAACAGCCCCGTTGGGACTAGGTGTGGGCCTAGTAGAAGAGTGTATAGTAAGTACTGACTTGCCCATTGTCGCTATCACTCTGAATTATCAGACCCCTGTATTCCAGGTTCCTGTCTCCCTGAAGGACCATCGGACTGGCACCAGAAATGCCGTCTGTGGTCAGCCATCATCGGTGCCACGACATAAGGATGTGTCGAGTCACCCCAGATCGTATCGAAACCATTCCGTACTCGAGAGAGGTGAGATGATGCCCCTGCTTGACATCGCAGTGGAGACGTGGAAGATTACGTCAGGCAGATCATTGCCTTCCATTTTCAAGCTCCCTTTGTGCCAGAGTTTCTCGGTAAAAAAGTTCTGTGGACAAGACAGCCTCATCTCTCCAGTTCATAGTATAAGTAAGTCCATTTGGAGTTGTGTCGCCCTGCTAATTTGGTTTGTGTTTTTTATAGAACCCCAAACCAAATTCTTTTTGGTGGGGAGGTGTTACGAACCCGGATCCAGCGTCCTAGCCTGGAGCAGTGACAAACACGCCATCTGTGGGTCAGCTCCCGAAACCCCTGCCAAACGAACGACGACACCTAGTGAGGACAGCGTGTACTGGCCTCGAGGACCAGTTTCCAGTCTGGTTCAGCGCTCAACACCGCCGCTCCTGACCTCTGGTGAGGTGGTGCTCCGAAGACAGCGCCATCTATGGAGTGGATATATCGGGCGTTTGTATCTGAGCCTGTGAGTGTGGTGTATCAGTGTCCCGGTTATTAATGACGTGTCTGCTTACAGAGCCGACCTGGGACCACTGTATTGAAGGTGTAGTCAGTCTACCCGAGGCAGCCAGTCTCCATACTGTGAAGTTTGCTGCAGCTGTTGTGACGTCGTCCCCCCGGAAGAACACTGTGGTGTGTTAAGCCTGCCAATGGAGTGGCAGTGAAAGGATTTACCCGGGACCGACGGTTGGAGACGATAATCCACTGGGGTATTGAGGACAGGAGGGTGATTGGTGATATCACACGAGACTCCTGTCTAGGGCGTACCCCTTTTATCGTTCGTGGAGTGGCCGTACCAGCCTTGGTGGCTCAGTACCTGCCAGCAGACCTGCTGGACGTGTGGTTGACGGCCTCCACGACGGTGCCCCCAGTGGACCTGTGTTGTGGCTGACCTGTGGCCAGGGTAGGCTCGGCGTTCTCAGAGGACACGTCTTGAGGCCACGAAGAAAGCACCGCGGACTCAGCACCTAGCTTCTTAATCAAGAGTCTTCAGCAGAAGACTAGATTGTGCACGATCCCCTTGTAAAGTGTTAATACCCCTCCCCTTTGTGTACTCTTTTATAATATATATTTATTCGGTGATGGTGATCATTATAATATTAAGTTCTTAACTTTCTTTCCCTACTCCCTTTTAAGTTACTTGCGTCACGGATCTCATCCCTTGATAGCCACTACTGGCTTGGGAACGGATACATATATCTTCCTCTAACAACATCAGAGTGAGAACCCCGTTGCGTCCCGAGAGGGCCGTAACACACATTCATTGTGTCATACACTACCATCATTGTGTCATACACCAACGTCAATGTGTCATACACCAATATCCTTGTGTCACACACCACCATCATTGTGTCATACACCATTATCATTGTGTCATACACCACCATCATTGTGTCATACACCACCAAATTTTGTGTCATACACCACCATCATTGTGTCATACACCACCATCATTGTGTCATACACCACCATCATTGTGTCATACACCACCGTCATTGTGTCATACACCACTATCACTGTGTCATACACCACCATCATTGTGTCATACACCACCATCATTGTGTCATACACCACAATTATTGTGTCATACACCAACATCATAGTGCTATACACCACCATCATTGTGTCATGCACTGCCATCATTGTGTCATTCACCACTATGATTGTGTCATACACCACTATCATTGTGTCATACACCACTATCATTGTGCCATCCACAACCATCATTGCGTCATGCACTGCCATCATTGTGTCATACACTGCCATCATTGTGGCATACACTGCTATCATTGTGTCATACATCACCATCATTGTGTCATACACCACTATCATTGAGTCATACACCACCATCATTGTGTCATACACTTCCATCATTGTGTCATACTCCACTGTCATTGTGTCATACACCAACATTACTGTGTTATACACCACCATCATTGTGTCATACACCATTATCATTGTGTCATACACCACCATCATTGTGTCATACACCACAAACATTGTGTCATACACTACCATCATTGTGTCATATACCACCCTCATTGTGTCATACACCACCATCATTGTGTCATACACCACCATCATTGTGTCATACACCACCATCATTGTGTCGTACACTGCAATTATTGTGTCATACACCACCATCATTGTGTCATACACAACAATCATTGTGTCATACACTGCCATCATTGTGCCATACACTACCGTCATTGTGCCATACACCACCATCATTGTGTTATACACATCCATCATTGTGTCACACAACACCATCATTGTGTCATACTCTATCGTCATTGTGTCTTACATCACTATCATTGTGCCATACACTAAAATCATTGTGTCATACACCACCATCATTGTGCCATTCACTACCATCATTGTGTCACATACCACCTTTATTGTGTCATACACAACCATCATTGTGCAATACACCACCATCATTGTGTCATACACTTCCATCATTGTGTCATACACCACTGTCATTGTGTCAGACACCACTATCAATGTGCCATACACCATCATCATTGTGTCAAGCACTGCAATCATTGTGTCATACTCCACTATCATTGTGTCATACTCCACCCTCATTGTGTCACACACCACCATCATTGTGCCGTACACCACCATCATTGTGTCATACACCACCATCATTGTGTCATACACTGCTATCATTGTGTCATACACCACCATCATTGTGTCATACACTGCCATCATTGTGTCATATGTCACTATCATTGTCATACACCACCATCGTTGTGTCATACACCACCATCATTGCGTCATACACCACCATCATTGTGTCATACACCACTGTCATTGTGTCAAACACCACCATCATTGCGTCATACACCATCATTGTGTCATACACCACCATCATTGTGTCATACACCACCATCATTGTGTCATAAAACCACCATCATAGTGCCATACACAACCATCATTGTGTCATGCACTGCCATCTTTGTGTCATACACTGCCATCATTGTGGCATACACTGCTATCATTGTGTCATACATCACCATCATTGTGTCATGCACCACTATCATTGAGTCACACACCACCATCATTGTGTCATACACTACCATCATTGTGTCATACTCCACTGTCATTGTGTCATACACCAACATTACTGTGTTATACACCACCATCATTGTGTCATACACCATTATCATTGTGTCATACACCACCATCATTGTGTCATACACCACAAACATTGTGTCATACACTACCATCATTGTGTCATATACCACCCTCATTGTGTCATACACCACCATCATTGTGTCATACACCACCATCATTGTGTCATACACCACCATCATTGTGTCGTACACTGCCATTATTGTGTCATACACCACCATCATTGTGTCATACACAACAATCATTGTGTCATACACTGCCATCATTGTGCCATACACTACCGTCATTGTGCCATACACCACCATCATTGTGTTATACACATCCATCATTGTGTCACACAACACCATCATTGTGTCATACTCTATCGTCATTGTGTCTTACATCACTATCATTGTGTCATACACTAAAATCATTGTGTCATACACTGCCATCATTGTGTCATACACCACCATCATTGTGCCATTCACTACCATCATTGTGTCACATACCACCTTTATTGTGTCATACACAACCATCATTGTGCAATACACCACCATCATTGTGTCATACACTTCCATCATTGTGTCATACACCACTGTCATTGTGTCAGACACCACTATCAATGTGCCATACACCATCATCATTGTGTCAAGCACTGCAATCATTGTGTCATACTCCACTATCATTGTGTCATACTCCACCCTCATTGTGTCACACACCACCATCATTGTGCCGTACACCACCATCATTGTGTCATACACCACCATCATTGTGTCATACACTGCTATCATTGTGTCATACACCACCATCATTGTGTCATACACTGCCATCATTGTGTCATATGTCACTATCATTGTGTCATACACCACCATCGTTGTGTCATACACCACCATCATTGTGTCATACACCACCATCATTGTGTCATACACCACTGTCATTGTGTCAAACACCACCATCATTGCGTCATACACCATCATTGTGTCATACACCACCATCATTGTGTCATACACCACCATCATTGTGTCATAAAACCACCATCATAGTGCCATACACAACCATCATTGTGTCATGCACTGCCATCTTTGTGTCATACACTGCCATCATTGTGGCATACACTGCTATCATTGTGTCATACATCACCATCATTGTGTCATGCACCACTATCATTGAGTCACACACCACCATCATTGTGTCATACTCCACTGTCATAGTGTCATACACCAACAATACTGTGTCATACACCCCCATCATTGTGTCATACACCCCAATCATTGTGTCATACACCACCATCGTTGTGTCATACACCACCATCATTGTGTCATACACCACCATCATTGTGTCATACACCACCGTCATTGTGCCATACACCACCATCATTGTGTCATACACCACCATCATTGTGTCATACACCACCATCATTGTGGCATACACCACCATTATTGTGTCATACACAACCATCATAGTGCCATACACCACCATCATTGTGTCATGCACTGCCATCATTGTGTCATACACCACTATGATTGTGTCATACACCACCATCATTGTGTCATACACCACCATCATTGTGCCATACACAACCATCATTGTGTCATGCACTGCCATCATTATGTCATACACTGCCATCATTGTGGCATACACTGCTATCATTGTGTCATACATCACCATCATTGTGTCATACACCACTATCATTGAGTCATACACCACCATCATTGTGTCATACACTTCCATCATTGTGTCAAACACTAACATTACTGTGTTATACACCACCATCATTGTGTCATACATCATTATCATTGAGTCATATACCACTGTCATTGTGTCATCCACAACAATCATTGTGTTATATATCACCATCATTGTGTCATATACCACCGTCATTGTGTCATACATCAAGATTATTGTGTCATACACCACCATCATTGTGTCATACACCACCATCATAGTGCCATACACTGTCATCATTGTGTCATAGACCACCATCATTGTGTCATACACTGCCATCATCGTGTTGTATATCACTATCATTGTGCCATACACCACCATCGTTGTGTCATACACCACCATCATTGTGTCATACACCATTATCATTGTGGCATACACCACCATCATTGTGTCATACACCACCATCATTGTGTCATACACCACCATCATTGTGTCAAACACCACCATCATTGTGTCATACATCACCATCACTGTGTCATACACCACCATCATTGTGTCATACACTGCCATCATTGTGTTATATATCACTATCATTGTGTCATACACCACCATCGTTGTGTCATACACCACCATCATTGTGTCTTACACCAATATCATTTTGTCATACACCACCGTCATTGTGTCATACACCACAATCATTGTGTCATACACCACCATCATTGTGTCATACACCACCATCATTGTGTCATACACCACCATTATTGTGTCATACACCACCATAGTAGTGCCATACACCACCATCATTGTGTCATGCACTGTCATCATTGTGTCATACACAACCATCATTGTGTCATGCACTGCCATCATTGTGTCATAAACTGCCATCATTGTGGCATACACTGCTATCATTGTGTCATACATCACCATCATTGTGTCATACACCACTATCATTGAGTCATACACCACCATCATTGTGTCATACACTTCCATCATTGTGTCATACTCCACTGTCATTGTGTCATACACCAACATTACTGTGTTATACACCACCATCATTGTGTCATACACCATTATCATTGTGTCATACACCACCATCATTGTGTCATACACCACAAACATTGTGTCATACGCTACCATCATTGTGTCATATACCACCCTCATTGTGTCATACGCCACCATCATTGTGTCATACACCACCATCATTGTGTCATACACCACCATCATTGTGTCGTACACTGCCATTATTGTGTCATACACCACCATCATTGTGTCATACACAACCATCATTGTGTCATACACTGCCATCATTGTGCCATACACAACCATCATTGTGCCATACACAACCATCATTATGTTATACACATCCATCATTGTGTCACACAACACCATCATTGGGTAATATTCTATCGTCATTGTGTCTTACATCACCATCATTGTGCCATACACCAAAATCATTGTGTCATACACTGCCATCATTGTGTCATACACCACCATCATTGTGCCATTCACTACCATCATTGTGTCACATACCACCTTTATTGTGTCATACACAACCATCATTGTGCAATACACCACCATCATTGTGTCAAACACTGCCATCATTGTGTCATACACCACTGTCATTGTGTCAAACACCACTATCAATGTGCTATTCACCATCATCATTGTGTCAAGCACTGCAATCCTTGTGTCATACTCCACTATCATTGTGTCAGACTCCACCCTCATTGTGTCACACACCACCATCATTATGCCGTACACCACCATCATTGTGTCATACACCACCATCATTGTGTCATACACTGCTATCATTGTGTCATACACCACCATCATTGTGCCATACACTGCCATCATTGTGTTATATGTCACTATCATTGTGTCATACACCACCATCGTTGTGTCATACACCACCATCATTGTGTCATACACCACCATCATTGTGTCATACACCATTGTCAATGTGTCATACACCACCATCATTGCATCATACACCACCCATCATTGTGTCATTCACCACCATCATTGTGTCATACACCATCATCATTGTGTCATAAAACCACCATCATAGTGCCATACCCAACCATCATTGTGTCATGCACTGCCATCACTGTGTCATAAACCACTATGATTGTGTCATACACCACTATCATTGTGTCATACACCACTATCATTGTGTCATACACAACCATCATTGTGTCATGCACTGCCATCATTGTGTCATAAACTGCCATCATTGTGGCATACACTGCTATCATTGTGTCATACATCACCATCATTGCGTCATACACCACTATCATTGAGTCATACACCACCATCATTGTGTCATACACTTCCATCATTGTGTCATACTCCACTGTCATTGTGTCATTCACCAAAATTACTGTGTTATACACCACCATCATTGTGTCATACACCATTATCATTGTGTCATACACCACCTTCATTGTGTCATACACCACAAACATTGTGTCATACACTACCATCATTGTGTCATGTACCACCCTCATTGTGTCATACACCACCATCATTGTGTCATACACCACCATCATTGTGTCGTACACTGCCATTATTGTGTCATACACCACCATCATTGTGTCATACACAACCATCATTGTGTCATACACTGCCATCATTGTGCCATACACTACCATCATTTTGCCATACACAACCATCATTGTGTTATACACATCCATCATGTGTCACACAACACCATCATTGTGTCACACAACACCATCATTGGGTAATACTCTATCGTCATTGTGTCTTACATCACCATCATTGTGCCATACACCAAACACCACTGTCATTGTGTCAAACACCACTATCAATGTGCCATCACCATCATATTGTGTCAAGCACTGCAATCCTGTCATACTCCACTATCATTGTGTCAGACTCCACCTCATTGTGTCACCACACCATCATTATGCCGTACACCACCATCATTGTGTCATACACCACCATCATTGTGTCATACACCACCAGCATTGTGTCATACACAACCATCATTGTGTTATACACTGCATCATTGTGTCATACACTGCCATCATTGTGGTTCCACACCACATCTTTGTGTCATACCACAATCATTGTGTCATACAACCACCATCATTGTGTGGCATACACCACCATCATTGCATCATACACCACCATCATTGTGTCATTCACCACATTCATTCTGTCTCCACCATCATCATTGTGTCATAAAACCACCATCATTGTGCCATACACCACCCCATCATTGTGTCAGGCACCTGCCATCACTGTGTCGTATCACTGCTATTATTGTGTCATACACCATCATTGTGCCATACACCAAAATCATTGTGTCATACACTGCCATAATTGTGTCATACACCACCATCATTGTGCCATTCACTACCATCATTGTGTCACATACCACCTTTATTGTGTCATACACAACCATCATTGTGCAATACACCACCATCATTGTTTCAAACACTGCCATCATTGTGTCATACACCACTGTCATTGTGTCAAACACCACTATCAATGTGCCATTCACCATCATCATTGTGTCAAGCACTGCAATCCTTTTGTCATACTCCACTATCATTGTGTCAGACTCCACCCTCATTGTGTCACACACCACCATCATTATGCCGTACACCACCATCATTGTGTCATACACCACCATCATTGTGTCATACACTGCTATCATTGTGTCATACACCACCATCATTGTGCCATACACTGCCATCATTGTGTTATATGTCACTATCATTGTGTCATACACCACCATCTTTGTGTCATACACCACAATCATTGTGTCATACACCACCATCATTGTGTCATACACCACCATCATTGCATCATACACCACCCATCATTGTGTCATTCACCACCATCATTCTGTCATACACCATCATCATTGTGTCATAAAACCACCATCATAGTGCCATACCCAACCATCATTGTGTCATGCACTGCCATCACTGTGTCATACACCACTATGATTGTGTCATACACCACCATCATTGTGTCATACACCACCATCATTGTGCCATACACAACCATCATTGTGTCATGCACTGCCATCATTGTGTCATACACTGCCATCATTGTGGCATACACTGCTATCATTGTGTCATACATCACCATCATTGTGTCATGCACCACTATCATTGAGTCACACACCACCATCATTGTGTCATACACTACCATCATTGTGTCATCCTCCACTCTCATTGTGTCATACACCAACAATACTGTGTCATACACCACCATCATTGTGTCATACACCACCATCATTGTGTCATACACCTCCATCATTGTGTCATACACTGCCATCATTGTGACATACACCACAATCATTGTGTCATACACAACCGTCATTGTGTCATACACTGCCTTCATTGTGCCATACACCACCATCATTGTGCCATACACTGCTATCATTGTGTCATACACCACCATCATTGTGCCATACACTGCCATCATTGTGTTATATGTCACTATCATTGTGTCATACACCACCATCGTTGTGTCATACACCACTATCATTGTGTCATACACCACCATCATTGTGTCATACACCACTGTCAATGTGTCATACACCACCATCATTGCGTCATACTCCACCCATCATTGTGTCATTCACCACCATCATTGTGTCATACACCATCATCATTGTGTCATAAAACCACCATCATAGTGCCATACCCAACCATCATTGTGTCATGCACTGCCATCATTGTGTCATACACCACTATGATTGTGCCATACACCACCATCATTGTGTCATACACCACCATCATTGTGCCATACACAACCATCATTGTGTCATGCACTGCCATCATTGTGTCATACACTGCCATCATTGTGGCATACACTGCTATCATTGTGTCATACATCACCATCATTGTGTCATGCACCACTATCATTGAGTCACACACCACCATCATTGTGTCATACACTACCATCATTGTGTCATCCTCCACTGTCATTGTGTCATACACCAACAATACTGTGTCATACACCACCATCATTGTGTCATACACCACCATCATTGTGTCATACACTGCCATCATTGTGTTGTATATCACTATCATTGTGTCATACACCACCATCGTTGTGTCATACACCATCATCATTGTGTCATACACCACCATCATTGTGTCATACACCTCCGTCATTGTGTCATACACCAACATCATTGTGTCATACACCACCATCATTGTGTCATACACCTCCATCATTGTGTCATACACCACCATCATTGTGTCATACACCACCATCATTGTGTCATACACCACCATCATTGTGTCATACACAACCATCATAGCGCCATACACCACTATCATTGTGTCATGCACTGCCATCATTGTGTCATACACCACCAAGATTGTGTCATACACCACCATCATTGTGTCATACAACACCATCATTGTGGCATACACTGCCTTCATTGTGTCATACACCACTATCATTGAGTCATACACCATTATCATTGTGTTATACACTGCCATCATTGTGTCATACTCCACCATCATTGTGTCATACACCAACATCACTGTTTCATACATCACCATCATTGTGCCATACACCACTATCATTGAGTCATACACCACCATCATTGTGTCATACACTACCATCATTGTGTCATGCTCCACCGTCATTATTTCATACACCAACATCACTGTGTCATACACTATTATCATTGTGTCATACACCATTATCATTTTGTCATACACCTTTATCATTGTGTCATACACCACAAACATTGTGTCGTACACTACCATCATTGTGCCATATACCACCGTCTTTGTGTCATACACCACTATCATTGTGTCATACACCACCATCATTGTATCATACACCTCTATCATTGTGTCATACACTGCCAATATTGTGACATACACCACAATCATTGTGTCATACACATCCTTCATTGTGTCATACACTGCCTTCATTGTGCCATACACCACCATCATTGTGCTATACACCACAATCATTGTGTTATACACATCCATCATTGTGTCACACAACACCATCATTGTGTCATACACCACCATCATTGTGCCATACACAACCATCATTGTGTCAAACACTGCAATCATTGTGTCATACACCACTATCATTGTGTCATACTCCACCCTCATTGAGTCACACAACACCATCATTGTGCCGTACACCATGATCATTGTGTTATACACCACCATCATTGTGTCATACACCACTATCATAGTGTCATTCACTGCCATCATTGTGTCATATACCACCATCATTGTGTCATACACTGCCATCCTTGTGGTATATATCACCAACATTGTGTCATACAGCACCATCGTTGTGTCATACGCTACCATCATTGTGTCATTCACTACCATCATTGTGTCATACATCAGCGTCATTATGTCATACACCACCATCATTGTGTCATACACCACCATCATTGTGTCATACACCACCATCATTGTGTCATACACCACCATCATTGTGTCATACACCATCATTGTGTCATACACCACCATCATTGTGTCATGCACTGCCATCATTGTGTCATACACTGCCATCATTGTGTCATACACTGCCATCATCGTGTTGTATATCACTATCATTGTGTCATACACCATCATCGTTGTGTCATACACCACCATCATTTTGCCATACACCATTATCATTGTAGCATACACCACCGTCATTGTGTCATACACCAACATCGTTGTCATACACCACCATCATTGTGTCAAACACCACCATCATTGTGTCTTACACCACCATCATTGTGTCATACACCACCATCATTGTTTCATACACTGCCATCATTGTGTTATATATCACTATCATTGTGTCATACACCACCATCGTTGTGTCATACACAACCAAGATTGTGTCATACACCACTATCATTGTGTCATACAACACCATCATTGTGCCGTACACCACAATCATTGTGTCATGCACTGCCATCATTGTGTCATACACTGCCATCATTGTGGCATACACTGCCATCATTGTGTCATACACCACTATCATTGAGTCATACACCATTATCATTGTGTCATACACTACCATCATTGTGTCATACTCCACCGTCATTGTGTCATACACCAACATCACTGTTTCATACATCACCATCATTGTGCCATACACCACTATCATTGAGTCATACACCACCTTCATTGTGTCATACACTACCATCATTGTGTCATGCTCCACCGTCATTGTTTCATACACTAACATCACTGTGTCATACACCATTATCATTGTGTCATACACCATTATCATTGTGTCATACACCTTTATCATTGTCATACACCACAAACATTGTGTCGTACACTACCATCATTGTGCCATATACCACCGTCTGTGTCATACACCACTATCATTGTGTCATACACCACCATCATTGTGTCATACACCTCTATCATTGTGTCATACACTGCCATTATTGTGACATACACCACAATCATTGTGTCATACACAACCTTCATTGTGTCATACACTGCCTTCATTGTGCCATACACGACCATCATTGTGCCATACGCCACAATCATTGTGTTATACACATCCATCATTGTGTCACACAACACCATCATTGTGTCATACACCACCATCATTGTGCCATACACAACCATCATTGTGTCAAACACTGCAATCATTGTGTCATACACCACTATCATTGTGTCATACTCCACCCTCATTGAGTCACACAACACCATCATTGTGCCGTACATCATGATCATTGTGTTATACACCACCATCATTGTGTCATACACCACTATCATAGTGTCATTCACTGCCATCATTGTGTCATACACCACCATCATTGTGTCATACACTGCCATCCTTGTGGTATATATCACCAACATTGTGTCATACAGCACCATCGTTGTGTCATACACTACCATCATTGTGTCATTCACTACCATCATTGTGTCATACATCACCGTCATTGTGTCTTACACCACCATCATTGTGCCATATACCACCGTCTGTGTCATACACCACTATCATTGTGTCATACACCACCATCATTGTGTCATACACCTCTATCATTGTGTCATACACTGCCATTATTGTGACATACACCACAATCATTGTGTCATACACAACCTTCATTGTGTCATACACTGCCTTCATTGTGCCATACACGACCATCATTGTGCCATACGCCACAATCATTGTGTTATACACATCCATCATTGTGTCACACAACACCATCATTGTGTCATACACCACCATCATTGTGCCATACACAACCATCATTGTGTCAAACACTGCAATCATTGTGTCATACACCACTATCATTGTGTCATACTCCACCCTCATTGAGTCACACAACACCATCATTGTGGCGTACATCATGATCATTGTGTTATACACCACCATCATTGTGTCATACACCACTATCATAGTGTCATTCACTGCCATCATTGTGTCATACACCACCATCATTGTGCCATACACCACCATCATTGTGTCATACACCACCATCATTGTGTCATACACCATCATTGTGTCATACACCACCATCATTGTGTCATGCACTGCCATCATTGTGTCATACACTGCCATCATTGTGTCATACACTGCCATCATCGTGTTGTATATCACTATCATTGTGTCATACACCACCATCGTTGTGTCATACACCACCATCATTTTGTCATACACCATTATCATTGTAGCATACACCACCGTCATTGTGTCATACACCAACATCGTTGTGTCATACACCACCATCATTGTGTCAAACACCATCATCATTCTGTCTTACACCACCATCATTGTGTCATACACCACCATCATTGTTTCATACACTGCCATCATTGTGTTATATATCACTATCATTGTGTCATACACCACCATCGTTGTGTCATACACAACCAAGATTGTGTCATACACCACTATCATTGTGTCATACAACACCATCATTGTGCCGTACACCACAATCATTGTGTCATGCACTGCCATCATTGTGTCATACACTGCCATCATTGTGGCATACACTGCCATCATTGTGTCATACACCACTATCATTGAGTCATACACCATTATCATTGTGTCATACACTCCCATCATTGTGTCATACTCCACCGTCATTGTGTCATACACCAACATCACTGTTTCATACATCACCATCATTGTGCCATACACCACTATCATTGAGTCATACACCACCTTCATTGTGTCATACACTACCATCATTGTGTCATGCTCCACCGTCATTGTTTCATACACTAACATCACTGTGTCATACACCATTATCATTGTGTCATACACCATTATCATTGTGTCATACACCTTTATCATTGTGTCATACACCACAAACATTGTGTCGTACACTACCATCATTGTGCCATATACCACCTTCTGTGTCATACACCACTATCATTGTGTCATACACCACCATCATTGTGTCATACACCTCTATCATTGTGTCATACACTGCCATTATTGTGACATACACCACAATCATTGTGTCATACACAACCTTCATTGTGTCATACACTGCCTTCATTGTGTCATACACGACCATCATTGTGCCATACGCCACAATCATTGTGTTATACACATCCATCATTGTGTCACACAACACCATCATTGTGTCATACACCACCATCATTGTGCCATACACAACCATCATTGTGTCAAACACTGCAATCATTGTGTCATACACCACTATCATTGTGTCATACTCCACCCTCATTGAGTCACACAACACCATCATTGTGCCATACATCATGATCATTGTGTTATACACCACCATCATTGTGTCATACACCACTATCATAGTGTCATTCACTGCCATCATTGTGTCATACACCACCATCATTGTGTCATACACTTCCATCCTTGTGGTATACATCACCAACATTGTGTCATACAGCACCATCATTGTGTCATACACTACCATCATTGTGTCATACACTACCTTCATTGTGCCATACATCACCGTCATTGTGCCATACACCACCATCATTGTGTCATACACCACCATCATTGTGTCATACACCATCATTGTGTCATACACCACCAATCATTGTGTCATACACCACCATCATTGTGTCATACACTGCCATCATTGTGTCATACACTGCCATCATTGTGTCATATACACTATCATTGTGTCATACTCCACCCTCATTGAGTCACACAACACCATCATTGTGGCGTACATCATGATCATTGTGTTATACACCACCATCATTGTGTCATACACCACTATCATAGTGTCATTCACTGCCATCATTGTGTCATACACCACCATCATTGTGCCATACACCACCATCATTGTGTCATACACCACCATCATTGTGTCATACACCATCATTGTGTCATACACCACCATCATTGTGTCATGCACTGCCATCATTGTGTCATACACTGCCATCATTGTGTCATACACTGCCATCATCGTGTTGTATATCACTATCATTGTGTCATACACCACCATCGTTGTGTCATACACCACCATCATTTTGTCATACACCATTATCATTGTAGCATACACCACCGTCATTGTGTCATACACCAACATCGTTGTGTCATACACCACCATCATTGTGTCAAACACCATCATCATTCTGTCTTACACCACCATCATTGTGTCATACACCACCATCATTGTTTCATACACTGCCATCATTGTGTTATATATCACTATCATTGTGTCATACACCACCATCGTTGTGTCATACACAACCAAGATTGTGTCATACACCACTATCATTGTGTCATACAACACCATCATTGTGCCGTACACCACAATCATTGTGTCATGCACTGCCATCATTGTGTCATACACTGCCATCATTGTGGCATACACTGCCATCATTGTGTCATACACCACTATCATTGAGTCATACACCATTATCATTGTGTCATACACTCCCATCATTGTGTCATACTCCACCGTCATTGTGTCATACACCAACATCACTGTTTCATACATCACCATCATTGTGCCATACACCACTATCATTGAGTCATACACCACCTTCATTGTGTCATACACTACCATCATTGTGTCATGCTCCACCGTCATTGTTTCATACACTAACATCACTGTGTCATACACCATTATCATTGTGTCATACACCATTATCATTGTGTCATACACCTTTATCATTGTGTCATACACCACAAACATTGTGTCGTACACTACCATCATTGTGCCATATACCACCTTCTGTGTCATACACCACTATCATTGTGTCATACACCACCATCATTGTGTCATACACCTCTATCATTGTGTCATACACTGCCATTATTGTGACATACACCACAATCATTGTGTCATACACAACCTTCATTGTGTCATACACTGCCTTCATTGTGTCATACACGACCATCATTGTGCCATACGCCACAATCATTGTGTTATACACATCCATCATTGTGTCACACAACACCATCATTGTGTCATACACCACCATCATTGTGCCATACACAACCATCATTGTGTCAAACACTGCAATCATTGTGTCATACACCACTATCATTGTGTCATACTCCACCCTCATTGAGTCACACAACACCATCATTGTGCCATACATCATGATCATTGTGTTATACACCACCATCATTGTGTCATACACCACTATCATAGTGTCATTCACTGCCATCATTGTGTCATACACCACCATCATTGTGTCATACACTTCCATCCTTGTGGTATATATCACCAACACTGTGTCATACAGCACCATCGTTGTGTCATACACTACCATCATTGTGTCATTCACTACCATCATTGTGTCATACATCACCGTCATTGTGACTTACACCACCATCATTGTGTCATACACCACCATCATTGTGTCATACACCATCATTGTGTCATACACCACCAAATATTGTGTCATGCACTGCCATCATTGTGTCATACACTGCCATCATTATGTCATACACTGCCATCATCATGTTGTATATCACTATCATTGTGTCATACACCACCATCGTTGTGTCATACACCACCATCATTGTGTCATACACCATTATCATTGTGGCATACACCACCGTCATTGTGTCATACACCAACATCGTTGTGTCATACACCACCATCATTGTGTCAAACACCACCATCATTGTGTCATACACCACCATCATTGTGTCATACACCACCATCATTGTGTCATACACTGCCATCATTGTGTTATATATCACTATCATTGTGTCATACACCACCATCGTTGTGTCATACACCACCATCATTGTGTCATACACCACCATCATTGTGTCATACACCACTGTCATTGTGTCATACACCACTATCATTGTGTCATACACCACCATCATTGTGTCATACACCACCATAATTGTGTCATACACCACCATTATTGTGTCATACACAACCATAATAGTGCCATACACCACCATCATTGTGTCATGCACTGCCATAATTGCGTCATACACCACTATGATTGTGTCATACACCACTATCATTGTGTCATACACCATTATCATTGTGCCATACACAACCATCATTGTGTCATGCACCACTATCATTGAGTCACACACAACCATCATTGTGTCATACACTACCATCATTGTGTTATCCTCCACTGTCATTGTGTCATACACCAACAATACTGTGTCATACACCACAATCATTGTGTCATACACCACCATCATTGTGTCATACACTGCCATCATTGTGTTGTATATCACTATCATTGTGTCATACACCACTATCGTTGTGTCATACACCACCATCATTGTGTCATACACCACAATCATTGTGTCATACACCACCGTTCTTTGTCTCAAACACCACAATCATTGTGTCATACACCACCATCATTGTGTCATACACCACCATCATTGTGTCATACACAACCATCATAGTGCCATACACCACTATCATCGTGTCATGCACTGCCATCATTGTGTCATACACCACCAAGATTGTGTCATACACCACTATCATTGTGTCATACAACACCATCATTGTGCCATACACCACAATCATTGTGTCATGCACTGCCATCATTGTGTCATACACTGCCATCATTGTGTCATACACCACTCTCATTGAGTCATACACCATTATCATTGTGTCATACACTACCATCATTGTGTCATACTCCACCGTCATTGTGTCATACACCAACATCACTGTTTCATACATCACCATCATTGTGCAATACACCACTATCATTGAGTCATACACCACCATCATTGTGTCATACACTACCATCATTGTGTCATGCTCCACCGTCATTGTTTCATACACCAACATCACTGTGTCATACACCATTATCATTGTGTTTTACATCATTATTTTTGTGTCATACACCTTTATCATTGTGTCATACACCACAAACATTGTGTTGTACACTACCATCATTGTGCCATATACCACCGTCTTTGTGTCATACACCACTATCATTGTGTCATACACCACCATCATTGTGTCATACACCTCCATCATTGTGTAATACACTGCCATTATTGTGACATACACCACAATCATTGTGTCATACACAACCTTCAATGTGTCATTCACTTCCATCATTGTGTAATACACTGCCATCATTGTGGCATACATTGCCATCATTGTGGCATACACTATCATTATTGTGTCATACACCACATTCATTGTGTCATACACTACCATCATTGTGTCATACACTACCATTATTGTGCCATACACCACCGTCATTGTGTCATACACCAACATCATTGTGTCATACACCACCATCATTGTGTCATAAACCATTATCATTGTGTCATACACCACCATTATTGTGTCATACACCACCATCAATGTGTCATACACCACCATCATTGTGTCATACACCACCAGCATTGTGTCATACAATGTTATCATTGTGTTATATATCACTATCATTGTGTCATACACCACCACCGTTGTGTCATACTCAACCATCATTGTGTCATACACCACCATCATTGTGTCATACAACACTGTCATTGTGTCATACACCACCATCATTGTGTCATACAACACCATCATTGTGTCATACACCACTATCATTGTGTCATACACCACCATCATTGTGTCATACACCACCATCATTGTGTCATACACCACATTCATTGTGTCATACACTGCCATCATTGTGTCATACACCAACGTCATTGTGTCATTCACCAACATCATTGTGTCATACACCACCATCATTGTGTCATACAACACTGTCATGGTATCATACACCACCATCATTGTGTCATACTCAACCATCATTGTGTCATACACCACTATCATTGTGTCATACACCTCCATCATTGTGTCATACACCACCATCGTTGTGTCATACACCACATTCATTGTGTCATACACTGCCATCATTGTGCCATACACCAACGTCATTGTGTCATACACAAAAATCATTGTGTCATACACCATCATTGTGTCTTACACCATTATCATTGTGTCATACACCACCATCATTGTGTCATACACCACCATCATTGGGTCATACACCACCATCATTGTGTCATACACCACATTCATTGTGTCATACACCACATTCATTGTGTCATACACTGCCATCATTGTGTCATACACCAACGTCATTGTGTCATACACCAACATCATTGTGTCATACACCATCGTTGTGTCATACACCATTATCATTGTGTCATACACCACCATCATTGTGTCATACACCACCATCATTGGGTCATACACCACCATCATTGTGGCATACACTGCTATCATTGTGTTATATGTCACTATCATTGTGTCATACACCACCATCATTGCATCATACACCACCATCATTGTGTCTTACACCATCATTGTGTCATACACCACCATCATTGTGTCATAAAACTCCCATCATAGAGCCATATACCACCATCATTGTGTCATGCACTGCCATCATTGTGTCATACACCACTATGATTGTGTCATACACCACCATCATTGTGTCATACACCACCATCATTGTGCCATACACAACCATCATTGTGTCATGCACTGCCATCATTTTGTCATACACTGCCATCATTGTGGCATACACTGCTATCATTGTGTCATACATCACCATCATTGTGTCATGCACCACCATCATTGTGTCATACACCACAAACAGTGTGTCATACACTACCGTCATTGTGTCATACACCACCATCATTGTGTCATACACCACCATCATTGTGTCATATACCACCGTCATTGTGTCATACAACACCATCATTGATTTATACACATCCATCATTGTGTCAAACAACACCATCATTGTGTCATAAACAACCATCATTGTGTCATACACTGCCATCATTGTGTCATACACTGCCATTATTGTGTCATACACCACCATCATTGTGTCACACACCACCATCATTGTGTAATACACCAAAAACATTATGTCATACACTACCATCATTGTGTCATATACCACCGTCATTGTGTCATACACCACCGTCATTGTGTCATACACAACCATCATTGTGTCATACACCACCATCATTGTGTCATACACCACCATCATTGTGTCATACGCCACTATCAATGTGTCATACACCACCATCATTGTGTCATACACCATTATCATGGAGTCATACACCTCCATCATTGTGTCATACACCACAAACATTGTGTCGTACACTTCCATCATTGTGCCATATACCACCGTCATTGTGTCATACACCACATTCATTGTGTCATACACCACCATCATTGTGTCATACACCACCATCATTGTGTCATACACTGCCATCATTGTGGTATATATCACCATCATTTTGTCATACAGCACCATCGTTGTGTCATACACTACTATCATTGTGTCATACACTACTATCATTGTGTCATACACCACCGTCATTGTGTCATACACCACCATCATTGTGTCAAACACCACCATCATTGTCTCATACACCACCATCATTGTGTCATACACCACATTCATTGTGTCATACACCACCATCATTGTGTCATACACTATCATTGTGTCATACACCACCATCATTGTGCCATACACCACCTTCATTGTGTCATGCACTGCCATCATTGTGTCATTCATTGCCAACATTGTGGCATACACTACCATTATTGTGTCATACACCACATTCATTGTGTCATACACTACCATCATTGTGTCATACACCACCGTCATTGTGTCATACACCAACATCATTGTGTCATACACCACCATCATTGTGTCATACACCATTATCATTGTGTCATACACCACCATTATTGTGTCATACACCACCATCATTGTGTCATACACCACCAGCATTGTGTCATACACTGTTATCATTGTGTTATATATCACTATCATTGTGTCATACACCACCACCGTTGTGTCATACTCAACCATCATTGTGTCATACACCACCATCATTGTGTCATACAACACTGTCATTGTGTCATACACCACCATCATTGTGTCATACAACACCATCATTGTGTCATACACCACTATCATTGTGTCATACACCACCATCATTGTGTCATACACCAACATCATTGTGTCATACACCACATTCATTGTGTCATACACTGTCATCATTGTGTCATACACCAACGTCATTGTGTCATTCACCAACATCATTGTGTCATACACCACCATCATTGTGTCATACTCCATTATCATTGTGTCATACACCACCATCATTGTGTCATACTCAACCATCAATGTGTCATACACCACCATCATTGTGTCATACAACACTGTCATTGTGTCATACACCACCATCATTGTGTCATACACCACCATCATTGTGTCATACACCACCATCGTTGTGTCATACACCACATTCATTGTGTCATACACTGCCATCATTGTGTCATACACCAACGTCATTGTGTCATACACTAACATCATTGTGTCATACACCATCATTGTGTCATACACCATTATCATTGTGTCATACACCACCATCATTGTGTCATACACCACCATCATTAGGTCATACACCACCATCATTTTGTCATACACCACATTCATTGTGTCATACACCACATTCATTGTGTCATACACTGCCATCATTGTGTCATACACCAACGTCATTGTGTCATACACCAACATCATTGTGTCATACACCATCATTGTGTCATACACCATTATCATTGTGTCATACACCACCATCATTGTGTCCCATACACCACCATCATTGGGTCATACACCACCATGATTGTGTCATACACTGCTATCATTGTGTTATATGTCACTATCATTGTGTCATACACCACCATCATTGCATCATACACCACCATCATTGTGTCTTACACCATCATTGTGTCATACACCACCATCATTGTGTCATAAAACCCCCATCATAGTTCCATACACCACCATCATTGTGTCATGCACTGTCATCATTGTGTCATACACCACTATGATTGTGTCATACACCACCATCATTGTGTCATACACCACCATCATTGTGCCATACACAACCATCATTGTGTCATGCACTGCCATCATTTTGTCATACACTGCCATCATTGTGGCATACACTGCTATCATTGTGTCATACATCACCATCATTGTGTCATGCACCACCATCATTGTGTCATACACCATAAACAGTGTGTCATACACTACCATCATTGTGTCATATACCACCGTCATTGTGTCATACAACACCATTATTGATTTATACACATCCATCATTGTGTCACACAACACCATCATTGTGTCATAAACAACCATCATTGTGTCATACACTGCCATCATTGTGTCATACACTGCCATTATTGTGTCATACACCACCATCATTGTGTCACACACCACCATCATTGTGTAATACACCAAAAACATTATGTCATACACTACCATCATTATGTCATATACCACCGTCATTGTGTCATACACCACCGTCATTGTGTCATACACAACCATCATTGTGTCATACACCACCATCATTGTGTCATACACCACCATCATTGTGTCATACACTGCCAATATTGTGTCATACACCACCATCATTGTGTCTTACACAACCATCATTGTGTCATACACTGCCATCATTGTGCCATACACCACCATCATTGTGCCAAACACCACCATCATTGTGTTATACACATCAATCATTGTGTCACACAACACCATCATTGTGTCATACTCTATCGTCATTGTTTCTTACATCACCATCATTGTGCCATACACTAAAATCATTGTGTCATACACTGCCATCATTGTGTCATACACCACCATCATTGTGCCATTCACTACCATCATTGTGTCATATACCATTTTCATTGTGTCATTCACTGCCATCATTGTGTCATACACCACTGTCATTGTGTCATACACCACTATCATTGTGCCATAGACCATGATCATTGTGTCAAGCACTTCAATTATTGTGTCATATTCCACTCTTATTGTGTCATACTCCTTTCTCATTGTGTCATACTCTACTCTCATTGTGTCACACACCACCATCATTGTGTCATACACCACCATCATTGTGTCATACACCACCATCATTGTGTCATACGCCACTATCAATGTGTCATACACCACCATCATTGTGTCATACACCATTATCATGGAGTCATACACATCCATCATTGTGTCATACACCACAAACATTGTGTCGTACACTTCCATCATTGTGCCATATACCACCGTCATTGTGTCATACACCACATTCATTGTGTCATACACCACCATCATTGTGTCATACACCATTATCATGGAGTCATACACCTCCATCATTGTGTCATACACCACAAACATTGTGTCGTACACTTCCATCATTGTGACATATACCACCGTCATTGTGTCATACACTACTATCATTGTGTCATACACCACCGTCATTGTGTCATACACCACCATCATTGTGTCAAACACCACCATCATTGTCTCATACACCACCATCATTGTGTCATACACCACATTCATTGTGTCATACACCACCATCATTGTGTCATACACTATCATTGTGTCATACACCACCATCATTGTGCCATACACCACCTTCATTGTGTCATGCACTGCCATCATTGTGTCATTCATTGCCAACATTGTGGCATACACTACCATTATTGTGTCATACACCACATTCATTGTGTCATACACTACCATCATTGTGTCATACACCACCGTCATTGTGTCATACACCAACATCATTGTGTCATACACCACCATCATTGTGTCATACACCATTATCATTGTGTCATACACCACCATTATTGTGTCATACTCAACCATCATTGTGTCATACACCACCATCATTGTGTCATACAACACTGTCATTGTGTCATACACCACCATCATTGTGTCATACAACACCATCATTGTGTCATACACCACTATCATTGTGTCATACACCACCATCATTGTGTCATACACCAACATCATTGTGTCATACACCACATTCATTGAGTCATACACTGCCATCATTGTGTCATACACCAACGTCATTGTGTCATTCACCAACATCATTGTGTCATACACCACCATCATTGTGTCATACTCCATTATCATTGTGTCATACACCACCATTATGTGTCATACTCAACCATCAATGTGTCATACACCACCATCATTGTGTCATACAACACTGTCATTGTGTCTTACACCACCATCATTGTGTCATACAACACCATCATTGTGTCATACACCACTATCATTGTGTCATACACCACCATCATTGTGTCATACACCACCATCGTTGTGTCATACACCACATTCATTGTGTCATACACCAACGTCATTGTGTCATACACCAACAACATTGTGTCATACACCATCATTGTGTCATACACCATTATCATTGTGTCATACACCACCATCATTGTGTCCCATACACCACCATCATTGGGTCATACACCACCATCATTGTGTCATACACTGCTATCATTGTGTTATATGTCACTATCATTGTGTCATACACCACCATCATTGTATCATACACCACCATCATTGTGTCTTACACCATCATTGTGTCATACACCACAATCATTGTGTCATAAAACCCCCATCATAGTGCCATACACCAACATCATTGTGTCATGCACTGTCATCATTGTGTCATACACCACTATGATTGTGTCATACACCACCATCATTGTGTCATACACCACCATCATTGTGCCATACACAACCATCATTGTGTCATGCACTGCCATCATTTTGTCATACACTGCCATCATTGTGGCATACACTGCTATCATTGTGTCATACATCACCATCATTGTGTCATGCACCACCATCATTGTGTCATACACCACAAACAGTGTGTCATACACTACCATCATTGTGTCATATACCACCGTCATTGTGTCATACAACACCATTATTGATTTATACACATCCATCATTGTGTCACACAACACCATCATTGTGTCATAAACAACCATCATTGTGTCATACACTGCCATCATTGTGTCATACACTGCCATTATTGTGTCATACACCACCATCATTGTGTCACACACCACCATCATTGTGTAATACACCAAAAACATTATGTCATACACTACCATCATTATGTCATATACCACCGTCATTGTGTCATACACCACAGTCATTGTGTCATACACAACCATCATTGTGTCATACACCACCATCATTGTGTCATACACCACCATCATTGTGTCATACACTGCCAATATTGTGTCATACACCACCATCATTGTGTCTTACACAACCATCATTGTGTCATACACTGCCATCCTTGTGCCATACACCACCATCATTGTGCCAAACACCACCATCATTGTGTTATACACATCCATCATTGTTTCACACAACACCATCATTGTGTCATACACCATCGTCATTGTGTCTTACATCACTATCATTGTGCCATACACCAAAATCATTGTGTCATACACTGCCATCATTGTGTAATACACCACTATCTTTGTGCCATACACAACATTGTGTCACACAACACCATCATTGTGTCATACACCATCGTCATTGTTTCTTACATCACCATCATTGTGCCATACACTAAAATAATTGTGTCATACACTGCCATCATTGTGTCATACACCACCATCATTGTGCCATTCACTACCATCATTGTGTCATATACCATTTTCATTGTGTCATTCACTGCCATCATTGTGTCATACACCACTGTCATTGTGTCATACACCACTATCATTGTGCCATAGACCATGATCATTGTGTCAAGCACTTCAATTATTGTGTCTTATTCCACTCTCATTGTGTCATACTCCACTCTCATTGTGTCATACTCTACTCTCATTGTGTCACACACCACCATCATTGTGCCATACACCACTATCATTGTGTCATACACCACGATCGTTGTGTCAAAAACTGCCATCATTGTATCACACAACACCATCATTGTGACATACACTACCATCATTGTGTCATACACTGCCATAATTGTGTCACACCCACAATCATTGTGTCATACACCACCATCATTGTGCCATACACCACCATTATTGAAACATACACTACTATCACTTTGTCAAATACCACCTTCATTGTGTCATACACAACTATCATTGAGACGTACACTACTATCACTGTGTCATACACCACCATTATTTTGTCATACACCATTATCATTGTGTCATACACCTCCATCATTGTGTCATACACCACAAACATTGTGTCGTACACTATCATCATTTTGCCATATACCACCGTCATTGTGTCATACAGCACCTTCATTGTGTCATACACCACCATCAATGTGTCATACACCACCATCATTGTGTCATACACAACGATCATTGTGTCATACACTGCCTTCATTGTGCCATACACCACCATCATTGTGCCATATACCACCATCATTGTATTATACACAACCATCATTGTGTCACACAACACCATCATTGTGTCATATACCACCATCATTGTGCCATACACAAAAATCATTGTGTCAAACACTGCAATCATTGTGTCAAACACCACTATCATAGTGTCATTCACTGCCATCATTGTGTCATACACCACCATCATTGTGTCATACACTGTCATCATAGTGGTATATATATTCATCATTGTGTCATACAGCACCATCGTTGTGTCATACACCACCATCATTGTGTCATACACTACCATCATTGTGTCATACACCACCATCATTGTGTCATACACCAACATCCTTGTGTCATACACCACCATCCTTGTGTCATACACCGTTATCATTGTGTCATACACCACCATCATTGTGTCATACAGCACCATCATTGTGCCATACACTACCATCATTGTGCCATACACTGCCATCATTGTGTAATATATCACTATCATTGTCATACACCACCATCGTTGTGTCATACACCACCATCATTGTGTCATACACCACCGTCATTGTGTCATACTCCACCGTCATTTTGTCATACACCACCATCATTGCGTCATACACCATCATCATTGTGTCATACACCACCATCATTGTGCCATACACTGCCATCATTGTGTTATATATCACTATCATTGTGTCATACACCACCATCGTTGTGTCATACACCACCATCATTGTGTCATACACCACCATCATTGTGTCATACACCACCGTCATTGTGTCATACACCACTATCATTGTGTCATACACCACCATCATTGTGTCATACACCACATGCATTGTGTCATACACTACCATAATTGAGTCATACACCACCGTCATTGTGTCATACACCAACATCATTGTGTCATACACCACCATCATTGTGTCATACATCATTATCATTGTGTCATACACCATCATTGTGTCATACACCACCATCATTGTGTCATACACTGCCATCATTGTGTTATATATCACTATCATTGTGTCATACACCACCAACGTTGTGCCATATATCACCATCATTGTGTCATACACCACCATCATTGTGTCATACACCACCGTCATTGTGTCATACACCACCATCATTGCGTCATACACCACTATCATTGTGTCATACACCACCATCATTGTGTCATACACCATGATCATTTTGTCATAAAACCACCATCATAGTGCCATACACCACCATCATTGTGTCATGCACTGCCATCATTGTGTCATTCACTACTATGATTGTGTCATACACCCCATCATTGTGTCATACACCACCATCATTGTGCCATTCACAACCATCATTGTGGCATGCAATGCCATCATTGTGTCATACACTGCCATCATTGTGGCATACACTGATATCATTGTGTCATACATCACCATCATTGTGTCATGCACTGCCATCATTGTGTCATTCACTACTATGATTGTGTCATACACCCCATCATTGTGTCATACACCACCATCATTGTGCCATTCACAACCATCATTGTGGCATGCACTGCCATCATTGTGTCATACACTGCCATCATTGTGGCATACACTGATATCATTGTGTCATACACCACCATCATTGTGCCATACACCACCTTCATTGTGTCATGCACTGCCATCATTGTGTCATTCATTGCCAACATTGTGGCATACACTACCATTATTGTGTCATACACCACATTCATTGTGTCATACACTACCATCATTGTGTCATACACCACCGTCATTGTGTCATACACCAACATCATTGTGTCATACACCACCATCATTGTGTCATACACCATTATCATTGTGTCATACACCACCATTATTGTGTCATACACCACCATCATTGTGTCATACACCACCAGCATTGTGTCATACACTGTTATCATTGTGTTATATATCACTATCATTGTGTCATACACCACCACCGTTGTGTCATACTCAACCATCATTGTGTCATACACCACCATCATTGTGTCATACAACACTGTCATTGTGTCATACACCACCATCATTGTGTCATACAACACCATCATTGTGTCATACACCACTATCATTGTGTCATACACCACCATCATTGTGTCATACACCAACATCATTGTGTCATACACCACATTCATTGTGTCATACACTGCCATCATTGTGTCATACACCAACGTCATTGTGTCATTCACCAACATCATTGTGTCATACACCACCATCATTGTGTCATACTCCATTATCATTGTGTCATACACCACCATCATTGTGTCATACTCAACCATCAATGTGTCATACACCACCATCATTGTGTCATACAACACTGTCATTGTGTCATACACCACCATCATTGTGTCATACACCACCATCATTGTGTCATACACCACCATCGTTGTGTCATACACCACATTCATTGTGTCATACACTGCCATCATTGTGTCATACACCAACGTCATTGTGTCATACACTAACATCATTGTGTCATACACCATCATTGTGTCATACACCATTATCATTGTGTCATACACCACCATCATTGTGTCATACACCACCATCATTGGGTCATACACCACCATCATTTTGTCATACACCACATTCATTGTGTCATACACCACATTCATTGTGTCATACACTGCCATCATTGTGTCATACACCAACGTCATTGTGTCATACACCAACATCATTGTGTCATACACCATCATTGCGTCATACACCATTATCATTGTGTCATACACCACCATCATTGTGTCCCATACACCACCATCATTGGGTCATACACCACCATGATTGTGTCATACACTGATATCATTGTGTTATATGTCACTATCATTGTGTCATACACCACCATCATTGCATCATACACCACCATCATTGTGTCTTACACCATCATTGTGTCATACACCACCATCATTGTGTCATAAAACCCCCATCATAGTTCCATACACCACCATCATTGTGTCATGCACTGTCATCATTGTGTCATACACCACTATGATTGTGTCATACACCACCATCATTGTGTCATACACCACCATCATTGTGCCATACACAACCATCATTGTGTCATGCACTGCCATCATTTTGTCATACACTGCCATCATTGTGGCATACACTGCTATCATTGTGTCACACATCACCATCATTGTGTCATGCACCACCATCATTGTGTCATACACCACAAACAGTGTGTCATACACTACCATCATTGTGTCATATACCACCGTCATTGTGTCATACAACACCATTATTGATTTATACACATCCATCATTGTGTCACACAACACCATCATTGTGTCATAAACAACCATCATTGTGTCATACACTGCCATCGTTGTGTCATACACTGCCATTATTGTGTCATACACCACCATCATTGTGTCACACACCACCATCATTGTGTAATACACCAAAAACATTATGTCATACACTACCATCATTATGTCATATACCACCGTCATTGTGTCATACACCACCGTCATTGTGTCATACACAACCATCATTGTGTCATACACCACCATCATTGTGTCATACACCACCATCATTGTGTCATACACTGCCAATATTGTGTCATACACCACCATCATTGTGTCTTACACAACCATCATTGTGTCATACACTGCCATCATTGTGCCATACACCACCATCATTGTGCCAAACACCACCATCATTGTGTTATACACATCAATCATTGTGTCACACAACACCATCATTGTGTCATACTCTATCGTCATTGTTTCTTACATCACCATCATTGTGCCATACACTAAAATCATTGTGTCATACACTGCCATCATTGTGTCATACACCACCATCATTGTGCCATTCACTACCATCATTGTGTCATATACCATTTTCATTGTGTCATTCACTGCCATCATTGTGTCATACACCACTGTCATTGTGTCATACACCACTATCATTGTGCCAAAGACCATGATCATTGTGTCAAGCACTTCAATTATTGTGTCATATTCCACTCTCATTGTGTCATACTCCTTTCTCATTGTGTCATACTCTACTCTCATTGTGTCACACACCACCATCATTGTGTCATACACCACCATCATTGTGTCATACACCACCATCATTGTGTCATACGCCACTATCAATGTGTCATACACCACCATCATTGTGTCATACACCATTATCATGGAGTCATACACATCCATCATTGTGTCATACACCACAAACATTGTGTCGTACACTTCCATCATTGTGCCATATACCACCGTCATTGTGTCATACACCACATTCATTGTGTCATACACCACCATCATTGTGTCATACACCATTATCATGGAGTCATACACCTCCATCATTGTGTCATACACCACAAACATTGTGTCGTACACTTCCATCATTGTGACATATACCACCGTCATTGTGTCATACACTACTATCATTGTGTCATACACCACCGTCATTGTGTCATACACCACCATCATTGTGTCAAACACCACCATCATTGTCTCATACACCACCATCATTGTGTCATACACCACATTCATTGTGTCATACACCACCATCATTGTGTCATACACTATCATTGTGTCATACACCACCATCATTGTGCCATACACCACCTTCATTGTGTCATGCACTGCCATCATTGTGTCATTCATTGCCAACATTGTGGCATACACTACCATTATTGTGTCATACACCACATTCATTGTGTCATACACTACCATCATTGTGTCATACACCACCGTCATTGTGTCATACACCAACATCATTGTGTCATACACCACCATCATTGTGTCATACACCATTATCATTGTGTCATACACCACCATTATTGTGTCATACTCAACCATCATTGTGTCATACACCACCATCATTGTGTCATACAACACTGTCATTGTGTCATACACCACCATCATTGTGTCATACAACACCATCATTGTGTCATACACCACTATCATTGTGTCATACACCACCATCATTGTGTCATACACCAACATCATTGTGTCATACACCACATTCATTGAGTCATACACTGCCATCATTGTGTCATACACCAACGTCATTGTGTCATTCACCAACATCATTGTGTCATACACCACCATCATTGTGTCATACTCCATTATCATTGTGTCATACACCACCATCATGTGTCATACTCAACCATCAATGTGTCATACACCACCATCATTGTGTCATACAACACTGTCATTGTGTCTTACACCACCATCATTGTGTCATACAACACCATCATTGTGTCATACACCACTATCATTGTGTCATACACCACCATCATTGTGTCATACACCACCATCGTTGTGTCATACACCACATTCATTGTGTCATACACCAACGTCATTGTGTCATACACCAACAACATTGTGTCATACACCATCATTGTGTCATACACCATTATCATTGTGTCATACACCACCATCATTGTGTCCCATACACCACCATCATTGGGTCATACACCACCATCATTGTGTCATACACTGCTATCATTGTGTTATATGTCACTATCATTGTGTCATACACCACCATCATTGTATCATACACCACCATCATTGTGTCTTACACCATCATTGTGTCATACACCACAATCATTGTGTCATAAAACCCCCATCATAGTGCCATACACCAACATCATTGTGTCATGCACTGTCATCATTGTGTCATACACCACTATGATTGTGTCATACACCACCATCATTGTGTCATACACCACCATCATTGTGCCATACACAACCATCATTGTGTCATGCACTGCCATCATTTTGTCATACACTGCCATCATTGTGGCATACACTGCTATCATTGTGTCATACATCACCATCATTGTGTCATGCACCACCATCATTGTGTCATACACCACAAACAGTGTGTCATACACTACCATCATTGTGTCATATACCACCGTCATTGTGTCATACAACACCATTATTGATTTATACACATCCATCATTGTGTCACACAACACCATCATTGTGTCATAAACAACCATCATTGTGTCATACACTGCCATCATTGTGTCATACACTGCCATTATTGTGTCATACACCACCATCATTGTGTCACACACCACCATCATTGTGTAATACACCAAAAACATTATGTCATACACTACCATCATTATGTCATATACCACCGTCATTGTGTCATACACCACAGTCATTGTGTCATACACAACCATCATTGTGTCATACACCACCATCATTGTGTCATACACCACCATCATTGTGTCATACACTGCCAATATTGTGTCATACACCACCATCATTGTGTCTTACACAACCATCATTGTGTCATACACTGCCATCCTTGTGCCATACACCACCATCATTGTGCCAAACACCACCATCATTGTGTTATACACATCCATCATTGTTTCACACAACACCATCATTGTGTCATACACCATCGTCATTGTGTCTTACATCACTATCATTGTGCCATACACCAAAATCATTGTGTCATACACTGCCATCATTGTGTAATACACCACTATCTTTGTGCCATACACAACATTGTGTCACACAACACCATCATTGTGTCATACACCATCGTCATTGTTTCTTACATCACCATCATTGTGCCATACACTAAAATAATTGTGTCATACACTGCCATCATTGTGTCATACACCACCATCATTGTGCCATTCACTACCATCATTGTGTCATATACCATTTTCATTGTGTCATTCACTGCCATCATTGTGTCATACACCACTGTCATTGTGTCATACACCACTATCATTGTGCCATAGACCATGATCATTGTGTCAAGCACTTCAATTATTGTGTCTTATTCCACTCTCATTGTGTCATACTCCACTCTCATTGTGTCATACTCTACTCTCATTGTGTCACACACCACCATCATTGTGCCATACACCACTATCATTGTGTCATACACCACGATCGTTGTGTCAAAAACTGCCATCATTGTATCACACAACACCATCATTGTGACATACACTACCATCATTGTGTCATACACTGCCATAATTGTGTCACACCCACAATCATTGTGTCATACACCACCATCATTGTGCCATACACCACCATTATTGAAACATACACTACTATCACTTTGTCAAATACCACCTTCATTGTGTCATACACAACTATCATTGAGACGTACACTACTATCACTGTGTCATACACCACCATTATTTTGTCATACACCATTATCATTGTGTCATACACCTCCATCATTGTGTCATACACCACAAACATTGTGTCGTACACTATCATCATTTTGCCATATACCACCGTCATTGTGTCATACAGCACCTTCATTGTGTCATACACCACCATCAATGTGTCATACACCACCATCATTGTGTCATACACAACGATCATTGTGTCATACACTGCCTTCATTGTGCCATACACCACCATCATTGTGCCATATACCACCATCATTGTATTATACACAACCATCATTGTGTCACACAACACCATCATTGTGTCATATACCACCATCATTGTGCCATACACAAAAATCATTGTGTCAAACACTGCAATCATTGTGTCAAACACCACTATCATAGTGTCATTCACTGCCATCATTGTGTCATACACCACCATCATTGTGTCATACACTGTCATCATAGTGGTATATATATTCATCATTGTGTCATACAGCACCATCGTTGTGTCATACACCACCATCATTGTGTCATACACTACCATCATTGTGTCATACACCACCATCATTGTGTCATACACCAACATCCTTGTGTCATACACCACCATCCTTGTGTCATACACCGTTATCATTGTGTCATACACCACCATCATTGTGTCATACAGCACCATCATTGTGCCATACACTACCATCATTGTGCCATACACTGCCATCATTGTGTAATATATCACTATCATTGTCATACACCACCATCGTTGTGTCATACACCACCATCATTGTGTCATACACCACCGTCATTGTGTCATACTCCACCGTCATTTTGTCATACACCACCATCATTGCGTCATACACCATCATCATTGTGTCATACACCACCATCATTGTGCCATACACTGCCATCATTGTGTTATATATCACTATCATTGTGTCATACACCACCATCGTTGTGTCATACACCACCATCATTGTGTCATACACCACCATCATTGTGTCATACACCACCGTCATTGTGTCATACACCACTATCATTGTGTCATACACCACCATCATTGTGTCATACACCACATGCATTGTGTCATACACTACCATAATTGAGTCATACACCACCGTCATTGTGTCATACACCAACATCATTGTGTCATACACCACCATCATTGTGTCATACATCATTATCATTGTGTCATACACCATCATTGTGTCATACACCACCATCATTGTGTCATACACTGCCATCATTGTGTTATATATCACTATCATTGTGTCATACACCACCAACGTTGTGCCATATATCACCATCATTGTGTCATACACCACCATCATTGTGTCATACACCACCGTCATTGTGTCATACACCACCATCATTGCGTCATACACCACTATCATTGTGTCATACACCACCATCATTGTGTCATACACCATGATCATTTTGTCATAAAACCACCATCATAGTGCCATACACCACCATCATTGTGTCATGCACTGCCATCATTGTGTCATTCACTACTATGATTGTGTCATACACCCCATCATTGTGTCATACACCACCATCATTGTGCCATTCACAACCATCATTGTGGCATGCAATGCCATCATTGTGTCATACACTGCCATCATTGTGGCATACACTGATATCATTGTGTCATACATCACCATCATTGTGTCATGCACTGCCATCATTGTGTCATTCACTACTATGATTGTGTCATACACCCCATCATTGTGTCATACACCACCATCATTGTGCCATTCACAACCATCATTGTGGCATGCACTGCCATCATTGTGTCATACACTGCCATCATTGTGGCATACACTGATATCATTGTGTCATACACCACCATCATTGTGCCATACACCACCTTCATTGTGTCATGCACTGCCATCATTGTGTCATTCATTGCCAACATTGTGGCATACACTACCATTATTGTGTCATACACCACATTCATTGTGTCATACACTACCATCATTGTGTCATACACCACCGTCATTGTGTCATACACCAACATCATTGTGTCATACACCACCATCATTGTGTCATACACCATTATCATTGTGTCATACACCACCATTATTGTGTCATACACCACCATCATTGTGTCATACACCACCAGCATTGTGTCATACACTGTTATCATTGTGTTATATATCACTATCATTGTGTCATACACCACCACCGTTGTGTCATACTCAACCATCATTGTGTCATACACCACCATCATTGTGTCATACAACACTGTCATTGTGTCATACACCACCATCATTGTGTCATACAACACCATCATTGTGTCATACACCACTATCATTGTGTCATACACCACCATCATTGTGTCATACACCAACATCATTGTGTCATACACCACATTCATTGTGTCATACACTGCCATCATTGTGTCATACACCAACGTCATTGTGTCATTCACCAACATCATTGTGTCATACACCACCATCATTGTGTCATACTCCATTATCATTGTGTCATACACCACCATCATTGTGTCATACTCAACCATCATGTGTCATACACCACCATCATTGTGTCATACAACACTGTCATTGTGTCATACACCACCATCATTGTGTCATACACCACCATCATTGTGTCATACACACCATCGTTGTGTCATACACCACATTCATTGTGTCATACACTGCCATCATTGTGTCATACACCAACGTCATTGTGTCATACACAACGTCATTGTGTCATTGTGTCATACACCATCATTGTGTCATACACCATTATCATTGTGTCATACACCACCATCATTGTGTCATACACCACCATCATTGGGTCATACACCACCATCATTTTGTCATACACCACATTCATTGTGTCATACACCACATTCATTGTGTCATACACTGCCATCATTGTGTCATACACCAACGTCATTGTGTCATACACCAACATCATTGTGTCATACACCATCATTGCGTCATACACCATTATCATTGTGTCATACACCACCATCATTGTGTCCCATACACCACCATCATTGGGTCATACACCACCATGATTGTGTCATACACTGATATCATTGTGTTATATGTCACTATCATTGTGTCATACACCACCATCATTGCATCATACACCACCATCATTGTGTCTTACACCATCATTGTGTCATACACCACCATCATTGTGTCATAAAACCCCCATCATAGTTCCATACACCACCATCATTGTGTCATGCACTGTCATCATTGTGTCATACACCACTATGATTGTGTCATACACCACCATCATTGTGTCATACACCACCATCATTGTGCCATACACAACCATCATTGTGTCATGCACTGCCATCATTTTGTCATACACTGCCATCATTGTGGCATACACTGCTATCATTGTGTCACACATCACCATCATTGTGTCATGCACCACCATCATTGTGTCATACACCACAAACAGTGTGTCATACACTACCATCATTGTGTCATATACCACCGTCATTGTGTCATACAACACCATTATTGATTTATACACATCCATCATTGTGTCACACAACACCATCATTGTGTCATAAACAACCATCATTGTGTCATACACTGCCATCGTTGTGTCATACACTGCCATTATTGTGTCATACACCACCATCATTGTGTCACACACCACCATCATTGTGTAATACACCAAAAACATTATGTCATACACTACCATCATTATGTCATATACCACCGTCATTGTGTCATACACCACCGTCATTGTGTCATACACAACCATCATTGTGTCATACACCACCATCATTGTGTCATACACCACCATCATTGTGTCATACACTGCCAATATTGTGTCATACACCACCATCATTGTGTCTTACACAACCATCATTGTGTCATACACTGCCATCATTGTGCCATACACCACCATCATTGTGCCAAACACCACCATCATTGTGTTATACACATCAATCATTGTGTCACACAACACCATCATTGTGTCATACTCTATCGTCATTGTTTCTTACATCACCATCATTGTGCCATACACTAAAATCATTGTGTCATACACTGCCATCATTGTGTCATACACCACCATCATTGTGCCATTCACTACCATCATTGTGTCATATACCATTTTCATTGTGTCATTCACTGCCATCATTGTGTCATACACCACTGTCATTGTGTCATACACCACTATCATTGTGCCAAAGACCATGATCATTGTGTCAAGCACTTCAATTATTGTGTCATATTCCACTCTCATTGTGTCATACTCCTTTCTCATTGTGTCATACTCTACTCTCATTGTGTCACACACCACCATCATTGTGTCATACACCACCATCATTGTGTCATACACCACCATCATTGTGTCATACGCCACTATCAATGTGTCATACACCACCATCATTGTGTCATACACCATTATCATGGAGTCATACACATCCATCATTGTGTCATACACCACAAACATTGTGTCGTACACTTCCATCATTGTGCCATATACCACCGTCATTGTGTCATACACCACATTCATTGTGTCATACACCACCATCATTGTGTCATACACCATTATCATGGAGTCATACACCTCCATCATTGTGTCATACACCACAAACATTGTGTCGTACACTTCCATCATTGTGACATATACCACCGTCATTGTGTCATACACTACTATCATTGTGTCATACACCACCGTCATTGTGTCATACACCACCATCATTGTGTCAAACACCACCATCATTGTCTCATACACCACCATCATTGTGTCATACACCACATTCATTGTGTCATACACCACCATCATTGTGTCATACACTATCATTGTGTCATACACCACCATCATTGTGCCATACACCACCTTCATTGTGTCATGCACTGCCATCATTGTGTCATTCATTGCCAACATTGTGGCATACACTACCATTATTGTGTCATACACCACATTCATTGTGTCATACACTACCATCATTGTGTCATACACCACCGTCATTGTGTCATACACCAACATCATTGTGTCATACACCACCATCATTGTGTCATACACCATTATCATTGTGTCATACACCACCATTATTGTGTCATACTCAACCATCATTGTGTCATACACCACCATCATTGTGTCATACAACACTGTCATTGTGTCATACACCACCATCATTGTGTCATACAACACCATCATTGTGTCATACACCACTATCATTGTGTCATACACCACCATCATTGTGTCATACACCAACATCATTGTGTCATACACCACATTCATTGTGTCATACACTGCCATCATTGTGTCATACACCAACGTCATTGTGTCATTCACCAACATCATTGTGTCATACACCACCATCATTGTGTCATACTCCATTATCATTGTGTCATACACCACCATCATTGTGTCATACTCAACCATCAATGTGTCATACACCACCATCATTGTGTCATACAACACTGTCATTGTGTCTTACACCACCATCATTGTGTCATACAACACCATCATTGTGTCATACACCACTATCATTGTGTCATACACCACCATCATTGTGTCATACACCACCATCGTTGTGTCATACACCACATTCATTGTGTCATACACCAACGTCATTGTGTCATACACCAACAACATTGTGTCATACACCATCATTGTGTCATACACCATTATCATTGTGTCATACACCACCATCATTGTGTCCCATACACCACCATCATTGGGTCATACACCACCATCATTGTGTCATACACTGCTATCATTGTGTTATATGTCACTATCATTGTGTCATACACCACCATCATTGTATCATACACCACCATCATTGTGTCTTACACCATCATTGTGTCATACACCACAATCATTGTGTCATAAAACCCCCATCATAGTGCCATACACCAACATCATTGTGTCATGCACTGTCATCATTGTGTCATACACCACTATGATTTTGTCATACACCACCATCATTGTGTCATACACCACCATCATTGTGCCATACACAACCATCATTGTGTCATGCACTGCCATCATTTTGTCATACACTGCCATCATTGTGGCATACACTGCTATCATTGTGTCATACATCACCATCATTGTGTCATGCACCACCATCATTGTGTCATACACCACAAACAGTGTGTCATACACTACCATCATTGTGTCATATACCACCGTCATTGTGTCATACAACACCATTATTGATTTATACACATCCATCATTGTGTCACACAACACCATCATTGTGTCATAAACAACCATCATTGTGTCATACACTGCCATCATTGTGTCATACACTGCCATTATTGTGTCATACACCACCATCATTGTGTCACACACCACCATCATTGTGTAATACACCAAAAACATTATGTCATACACTACCATCATTATGTCATATACCACCGTCATTGTGTCATACACCACAGTCATTGTGTCATACACAACCATCATTGTGTCATACACCACCATTATTGTGTCATACACCACCATCATTGTGTCATACACTGCCAATATTGTGTCATACACCACCATCATTGTGTCTTACACAACCATCATTGTGTCATACACTGCCATCCTTGTGCCATACACCACCATCATTGTGCCAAACACCACCATCATTGTGTTATACACATCCATCATTGTTTCACACAACACCATCATTGTGTCATACACCATCGTCATTGTGTCTTACATCACTATCATTGTGCCATACACCAAAATCATTGTGTCATACACTGCCATCATTGTGTAATACACCACTATCTTTGTGCCATACACAACATTGTGTCACACAACACCATCATTGTGTCATACACCATCGTCATTGTTTCTTACATCACCATCATTGTGCCATACACTAAAATAATTGTGTCATACACTGCCATCATTGTGTCATACACCACCATCATTGTGCCATTCACTACCATCATTGTGTCATATACCATTTTCATTGTGTCATTCACTGCCATCATTGTGTCATACACCACTGTCATTGTGTCATACACCACTATCATTGTGCCATAGACCATGATCATTGTGTCAAGCACTTCAATTATTGTGTCTTATTCCACTCTCATTGTGTCATACTCCACTCTCATTGTGTCATACTCTACTCTCATTGTGTCACACACCACCATCATTGTGCCATACACCACCATCATTGTGTCATACACCACCATCATTGTGTCATACACTGCCTTCATTGTGTCATACTCCACCCTCATTGTGTCACACACCACCATCATTGTGCCATACACCACCATCATTTTGTCATACTCCACCATCATTGTGTCACACACTGCTATCATTGGGTCATACACCACTATCATTGTGTCATACACCACGATCGTTGTGTCAAAAACTGCCATCATTGTATCACACAACACCATCATTGTGACATACACTACCATCATTGTGTCATACACTGCCATAATTGTGTCACACCCACAATCATTGTGTCATACACCACCATCATTGTGCCATACACCACCATCATTGAAACATACACTACTATCACTTTGTCAAATACCACCTTCATTGTGTCATACACAACTATCATTGAGACGTACACTACTATCACTGTGTCATACACCACCATTATTTTGTCATACACCATTATCATTGTGTCATACACCTCCATCATTGTGTCATACACCACAAACATTGTGTCGTACACTATCATCATTTTGCCATATACCACCGTCATTGTGTCATACAGCACCTTCATTGTGTCATACACCACCATCAATGTGTCATACACCACCATCATTGTGTCATACACAACGATCATTGTGTCATACACTGCCTTCATTGTGCCATACACCACCATCATTGTGCCATATACCACCAACATTGTATTATACACAACCATCATTGTGTCACACAACACCATCATTGTGTCATACACCACCATCATTGTGCCATACACAAAAATCATTGTGTCAAACACTGCAATCATTGTGTCAAACACCACTATCATAGTGTCATTCACTGCCATCATTGTGTCATACACCACCATCATTGTGTCATACACTGTCATCATAGTGGTATATATATTCATCATTGTGTCATACAGCACCATCGTTGTGTCATACACCACCATCATTGTGTCATACACTACCATCATTGTGTCATACACCACCATCATTGTGTCATACACCAACATCCTTGTGTCATACACCACCATCCTTGTGTCATACACCGTTATCATTGTGTCATACACCACCATCATTGTGTCATACAGCACCATCATTGTGCCATACACTGCCATCATTGTGCCATACACTGCCATCATTGTGTAATATATCACTATCATTGTCATACACCACCATCGTTGTGTCATACACCACCATCATTGTGTCATACACCACCGTCATTGTGTCATACTCCACCGTCATTTTGTCATACACCACCATCATTGCGTCATACACCATCATCATTGTGTCATACACCACCATCATTGTGCCATACACTGCCATCATTGTGTTATATATCACTATCATTGTGTCATACACCACCATCGTTGTGTCATACACCACCATCATTGTGTCATACACCACCATCATTGTGTCATACACCACCGTCATTGTGTCATACACCACTATCATTGTGTCATACACCACCATCATTGTGTCATACACCACATGCATTGTGTCATACACTACCATAATTGAGTCATACACCACCGTCATTGTGTCATACACCAACATCATTGTGTCATACACCACCATCATTGTGTCATACATCATTATCATTGTGTCATACACCATCATTGTGTCATACACTGCCATCATTGTGTTATATATAACTATCATTGTGTCATACACCACCAACGTTGTGCCATATATCACCATCATTGTGTCATACACCACCATCAATGTGTCATACACCACCGTCATTGTGTCATACACCACCATCATTGCGTCATACACCACTATCATTGTGTCATACACCACCATCATTGTGTCATACACCATGATCATTTTGTCATAAAACCACCATCATAGTGCCATACACCACCATCATTGTGTCATGCACTGCCATCATTGTGTCATTCACTACTATGATTGTGTCATACACCCCATCATTGTGTCATACACCACCATCATTGTGCCATTCACAACCATCATTGTGGCATGCACTGCCATCATTGTGTCATACACTGCCATCATTGTGGCATACACTGATATCATTGTGTCATACATCACCATCATTGTGTCATGCACCACTATCTTTGAGTCATACACCACCATCATTGTGTCATACACTACCATCATTGTGTCATACTCCACTGTCATTGTCATACACCAACATTACTGTGTCATACACCACCATCATTGTGTCATACACCATTGTCATTGTGTCATACACCACCATCATTGTGTCGTACACCACAAACATTGTGTCATACACTACCATCATTGTGCCATATACCACCGTCATTGTGTCATACATCACCATCATTGTGGCATACACTACCGTCATTGTGTCATACACCACTATCATTGTGTCCTACACTGCAATTATTGTGTCATACACCACCATCATTGTGTTATACACAACCATCATTGTGTCATACACTGCCATCAGTGCCATACACCACCATCATTGTGCCATACACCACCATCATTGTGTTATACACATCCATCATTGTGTCGCACAACACCATCATTCTGTCATACTCTATCGTCATTGTTTCTTACATCACTATCATTGTGCCATACACCAAAATCATTGTGTCATACACTGCCATCATTGTGTCATACACCACCATCATTGTGTCATTCACTACCATCATTGAGTCATATACCACCTTCATTTTGTCATACACAACCATCATTGTGCCATACACCACCATCATTGTGTCATACACTGCCATTATTGTGTTATACACCACTGTCATTGTGTCATACACCATTATCATTGTGCCATACACCATCATCATTGTGTCAAGCACTGCAATCATTGTGGCATACTACACTCTCATTGTGTCATACTCCACCCTCATTGTGTCACACACCACCATCATTGTGCCATACACCACCATCATTTTGTCATACACTGCCTTCATTGTGTCATACTCCACCCTCATTGTGTCACACACCACCATCATTGTGCCATACACCACCATCATTGTGTCATACACCACAATCATTGTGTCTTACATCACCATCATTGTGCCATACACCAAAATCATTGTGTCATACACTGCCATCATTGTGTCATACACCACTATCATTGCGTCATATTCCAGTATCATTGTGTCATACTCCACCCTCATTGTGTCACACACCACCATCATTGTGCCATACACCACAATCATTGTGTCATACACCACCATCATTGTGTCATACACCACCATAATTGTGTCATACACCACGATCGTTGTGTCATAAACTGCCATCATTGTGTCATACACCACGATCGTTGTGTCAGAAACTGCCATCATTGTATCACACAACACCATCATTGTGCCATACACCACCATCATTGTGTCATACACTGCCATAATTGTGTCACACCCACAACCATTGTGTCATACACCACGATCGTTGTGTCATAAACTGCTATCATTGTGTCATACACCACGATCGTTGTGTCATAAACTGCCATCATTGTATCACACAACACCATCATTGTGTCATACACCACCATCATTGTGCCATATACCACGATCGTTGTGTCATAAACTGCCATCATTGTATCACACAACACCATCATTGTGTCATACACCACCATAATTGTGTCATACACCACGATCGTTGTGTCATAAACTGCCATCATTGTGTCATACACCACGATCGTTGTGTCAGAAACTGCCATCATTGTATCACACAACACCATCATTGTGCCATACACCACCATCATTGTGTCATACACTGCCATAATTGTGTCACACCCACAACCATTGTGTCATACACCACGATCGTTGTGTCATAAACTGCCATCATTGTATCATACACCACCATTATTGTGTCATACACCACCATCATTGTGCCATATACCACCGTCATTGTGTTATACACCACCTTCATTGTGTCATACACCACCATCATTGTGTCATACATCACCATCATTGTGCCATACACCAAAATCATTGTGTCATACACTGCCATCATTGTGTCATACACCACTATCATTGCGTCATACTCCAGTATCATTGTGTCATACTCCACCCTCATTGTGTCACACACCACCATCATTGTGCCATACACCACAATCATTGTGTCATACACCACCATCATTGTGTCATACACCACCATAATTGTGTCATACACCACGATCGTTGTGTCATAAACTGCCATCATTGTGTCATACACCACGATCGTTGTGTCAGAAACTGCCATCATTGTATCACACAACACCATCATTGTGCCATACACCACCATCATTGTGTCATACACTGCCATAATTGTGTCACACCCACAACCATTGTGTCATACACCACGATCGTTGTGTCATAAACTGCTATCATTGTGTCATACACCACGATCGTTGTGTCATAAACTGCCATCATTGTATCACACAACACCATCATTGTGTCATACACCACCATCATTGTGCCATATACCACGATCGTTGTGTCATAAACTGCCATCATTGTATCACACAACACCATCATTGTGTCATACACCACCATAATTGTGTCATACACCACGATCGTTGTGTCATAAACTGCCATCATTGTGTCATACACCACGATCGTTGTGTCAGAAACTGCCATCATTGTATCACACAACACCATCATTGTGCCATACACCACCATCATTGTGTCATACACTGCCATAATTGTGTCACACCCACAACCATTGTGTCATACACCACGATCGTTGTGTCATAAACTGCCATCATTGTATCATACACCACCATTATTGTGTCATACACCACCATCATTGTGCCATATACCACCGTCATTGTGTTATACACCACCTTCATTGTGTCATACACCACCATCATTGTGTCATACATCACTATCATTGTGTCATACACTGCCATTATTGTGACATACACCACGATCATTGTGTCATACACAACGATCATTGTGTCATACACTGCCTTCATTGTGCCATACACCACCATCATTGTGCCATATACCACCATCATTGTATTATACACATCCATCATTGTGTCACACAACACCATCATTGTGTCATACACCACCATCATTGTGCCATACACAAAAATCATTGTGTCATACACCACCATCATTGTGCCATACACAAAAATCATTGTGTCAAACACTGCAATCATTGTGTCATACACCACTATCATTGTGTTATACTCCACCCTCATTTTGTCACACACCACTATCATTGTGCCGTTCACCATGATCATTGTGTTATACACCACCATCATTGTGTCAAACACCACTATCATAGTGTCATTCACTACCATCATTGTGTCATGCACCACCATCATTGTGTCATACACTGCCATCATAGTGGTATATATAACCATCATTGTCTCATACAGCACCATCGTTGTGTCATACACTATCATCATTGTGTCATACACTACCATCTTTGTGGCATACACCACCGTCATTGTGTCATACACCACCATCATTGTGTCATACACCACCATCATTGTGTCATACACCACCAACATTGTGTCATACACCACCATCATTGTGTCATACACTATCATTGTGTCGTACACCACCATCATTGTGCCATACACCAACATCATTTTGTCATGCACTGCCATCATTGTGTCATACATTGCCATCGTTGTGGCATAACCCACCATCATTGTGTCATACACCACATTCATTGTGTCATACACTACCATCATTGTGTCATACACCACATTTATTGTGTCATACACTACCATCATTGTGTCATACACCACTGTCATTGTGTCATACACCAACATCATTGTGTCATACACCATTATCATTGTGTCATACACCACCATCATTCTGTCATACACCACCATCATTGTGCCATACAACACCATCATTGAGTCATTCACTGCCATCATTGTGTTATATATCACTATCATTGTGTCATACACTACCATCGTTGTGTCATACACCACCATCATTGTGTCATACACCAACATCATTGTGTCATACACCACATTCATTGTGGCATACACTGCCATCATTGTGTCATACACCAACGTCATTGTGTCATTCACCAACATCATTGTGTCATACACCACCATCATTGTGTCATACTCCATTATCATTGTGTCATACACCACCATCATTGTGTCATACCCAACCATCAATGTGTCATACACCACCATCATTGTGTCATACAACACTGTCATTGTGTCATACACCACCATCATTGTGTCATACAACACCATCATTGTGTCATACACCACTATCATTGTGTCATACACCACCATCATTGTGTCATACACCACCATCGTTGTGTCATACACCACATTCATTGTGTCATACACCAACGTCATTGTGTCATACACCAACATCATTGTGTCATACACCATCATTGTGTCATACACCATTATCATTGTGTCATACACCACCATCATTGTGTCCCATACACCACCATCATTGGGTCATACACCACCATCATTGTGTCATACACTGCTATCATTGTGTTATATGTCACTATCATTGTGTCATACACCACCATCATTGTATCATACACCACCATCATTGTGTCTTACACCATCATTGTGTCATACACCACAATCATTGTGTCATAAAACCCCCATCATAGTGCCATACACCAACATCATTGTGTCATGCACTGTCATCATTGTGTCATACACCACTATGATTGTGTCATACACCACCATCATTGTGTCATACACCACCATCATTGTGCCATACACAACCATCATTGTGTCATGCACTGCCATCATTTTGTCATACACTGCCATCATTGTGGCATACACTGCTATCATTGTGTCATACATCACCATCATTGTGTCATGCACCACCATCATTGTGTCATACACCACAAACAGTGTGTCATACACTACCATCATTGTGTCATATACCACCGTCATTGTGTCATACAACACCATTATTGATTTATACACATCCATCATTGTGTCACACAACACCATCATTGTGTCATAAACAACCATCATTGTGTCATACACTGCCATCATTGTGTCATACACTGCCATTATTGTGTCATACACCACCATCATTGTGTCACACACCACCATCATTGTGTAATACACCAAAAACATTATGTCATACACTACCATCATTATGTCATATACCACCGTCATTGTGTCATACACCACAGTCATTGTGTCATACACAACCATCATTGTGTCATACACCACCATCATTGTATCATACACCACCATCATTGTGTCATACACTGCCAATATTGTGTCATACACCACCATCATTGTGTCTTACACAACCATCATTGTGTCATACACTTCCATCATTGTGCCATACACCACCATCATTGTGCCAAACACCACCATCATTGTGTTATACACATCCATCATTGTTTCACACAACACCATCATTGTGTCATACACCATCGTCATTGTGTCTTACATCACTATCATTGTGCCATACACCAAAATCATTGTGTCATACACTGCCATCATTGTGTAATACACCACTATCTTTGTGCCATACACAACATTGTGTCACACAACACCATCATTGTGTCATACACCATCGTCATTGTTTCTTACATCACCATCATTGTGCCATACACTAAAATCATTGTGTCATACACTGCCATCATTGTGTCATACACCACCATCATTGTGCCATTCACTACCATCATTGTGTCATATACCATTTTCATTGTGTCATTCACTGCCATCATTGTGTCATACACCACTGTCATTGTGTCATACACCACTATCATTGTGCCATAGACCATGATCATTGTGTTAAGCACTTCAATTATTGTGTCTTATTCCACTCTCATTGTGTCATACTCCACTCTCATTGTGTCATACTCTACTCTCATTGTGTCACACACCACCATCATTGTGCCATACACCACCATCATTGTGTCATACACCACCATCATTGTGTCATACACTGCCTTCATTGTGTCATACTCCACCCTCATTGTGTCACACACCACCATCATTGTGCCATACACCACCATCATTTTGTCATACACCACCATCATTGTGTCACACACTGCTATCATTGTGTCATACACCACTATCATTGTGTCATACACCACGATCGTTGTGTCAAAAACTGCCATCATTGTATCACACAACACCATCATTGTGACATACACTACCATCATTGTGTCATACACTGCCATAATTGTGTCACACCCACAATCATTGTGTCATACACCACCATCATTGTGCCATACACCACCATTATTGAAACATACACTACTATCACTTTGTCAAATACCACCTTCATTGTGTCATACACAACTATCATTGAGACGTACACTACTATCACTGTGTCATACACCACCATCATTTTGTCATACACCATTATCATTGTGTCATACACCTCCATCATTGTGTCATACACCACAAACATTGTGTCGTACACTATCATCATTGTGCCATATACCACCGTCATTGTGTCATACAGCACCTTCATTGTGTCATACACCACCATCAATGTGTCATACACCACCATCATTGTGTCATACACAACGATCATTGTGTCATACACTGCCTTCATTGTGCCATACACCACCATCATTGTGCCATATACCACCATCATTGTATTATACACAACCATCATTGTGTCACACAACACCATCATTGTGTCATACACCACCATCATTGTGCTATACACAAAAATCATTGTGTCAAACACTGCAATCATTGTGTCAAACACCACTATCATAGTGTCATTCACTGCCATCATTGTGTCATACACCACCATCATTGTGTCATACACTGTCATCATAGTGGTATATATATTCATCATTGTGTCATACAGCACCATCGTTGTGTCATACACCACCATCATTGTGTCATACACTACCATCATTGTGTCATACACCACCATCATTGTGTCATACACCAACATCCTTGTGTCATACACCACCATCCTTGTGTCATACACCGTTATCATTGTGTCATACACCACCATCATTGTGTCATACAGCACCATCATTGTGCCATACACTGCCATCATTGTGCCATACACTGCCATCATTGTGTAATATATCACTATCATTGTCATACACCACCATCGTTGTGTCATACACCACCATCATTGTGTCATACACCACCGTCATTGTGTCATACTCCACCGTCATTTTGTCATACACCACCATCATTGCGTCATACACCATCATCATTGTGTCATACACCACCATCATTGTGCCATACACTGCCATCATTGTGTTATATATCACTATCATTGTGTCATACACCACCATCGTTGTGTCATACACCACCATCATTGTGTCATACACCACCATCATTGTGTCATACACCACCGTCATTGTGTCATACACCACTATCATTGTGTCATACACCACCATCATTGTGTCATACACCACATGCATTGTGTCATACACTACCATAATTGAGTCATACACCACCGTCATTGTGTCATACACCAACATCATTGTGTCATACACCACCATCATTGTGTCATACATCATTATCATTGTGTCATACACCATCATTGTGTCATACACCACCATCATTGTGTCATACACTGCCATCATTGTGTTATATATCACTATCATTGTGTCATACACCACCAACGTTGTGCCATATATCACCATCATTGTGTCATACACCACCATCATTGTGTCATACACCACCGTCATTGTGTCATACACCACCATCATTGCGTCATACACCACTATCATTGTGTCATACACCACCATCATTGTGTCATACACCATGATCATTTTGTCATAAAACCACCATCATAGTGCCATACACCACCATCATTGTGTCATGCACTGCCATCATTGTGTCATTCACTACTATGATTGTGTCATACACCCCATCATTGTGTCATACACCACCATCATTGTGCCATTCACAACCATCATTGTGGCATGCACTGCCATCATTGTGTCATACACTGCCATCATTGTGGCATACACTGATATCATTGTGTCATACATCACCATCATTGTGTCATGCACCACTATCTTTGAGTCATACACCACCATCATTGTGTCATACACTACCATCATTGTGTCATACTCCACTGTCATTGTGTCATACACCAACATTACTGTGTCATACACCACCATCATTGTGTCATACACCATTATCATTGTGTCATACACCACCATCATTGTGTCGTACACCACAAACATTGTGTCATACACTACCATCATTGTGCCATATACCACCGTCATTGTGTCATACATCACCATCATTGTGGCATACACCATTGTCATTGTGTCATACACCACTATCATTGTGTCCTACACTGCAATTATTGTGTCATACACCACCATCATTGTATTATACACAACCATCATTGTGCCATACACTGCCATCATTGTGCCATACACTGCCATCATTGTGTAATATATCACTATCATTGTCATACACCACCATCGTTGTGTCATACACCACCATCATTGTGTCATACACCACCGTCATTGTGTCATACTCCACCGTCATTTTGTCATACACCACCATCATTTGTTATATATCACTATCATTGTGTCATACACCACCATCGTTGTGTCATACACCACCATCATTGTGTCATACACCACCATCATTGTGTCATACACCACCGTCATTGTGTCATACACCACTATCATTGTGTCATACACTACCATCATTGTGTCATACACCACATGCATTGTGTCATACACTACCATAATTGAGTCATACACCACCGTCATTGTGTCATACACCAACATCATTGTGTCATACACCACCATCATTGTGTCATACATCATTATCATTGTGTCATACACCATCATTGTGTCATACACCACCATCATTGTGTCATACACTGCCATCATTGTGTTATATATCACTATCATTGTGTCATACACCACCAACGTTGTGCCATATATCACCATCATTGTGTCATACACCACCATCATCGTGTCATACACCACCGTCATTGTGTCATACACCACCATCATTGCGTCATACACCACTATCATTGTGTCATACACCACCATCATTGTGTCATACACCATGATCATTTTGTCATAAAACCACCATCATAGTGCCATACACCACCATCATTGTGTCATGCACTGCCATCATTGTGTCATTCACTACTATGATTGTGTCATACACCCCATCATTGTGTCATACACCACCATCATTGTGCCATTCACAACCATCATTGTGGCATGCACTGCCATCATTGTGTCATACACTGCCATCATTGTGGCATACACTGATATCATTGTGTCATACATCACCATCATTGTGTCATGCACCACTATCTTTGAGTCATACACCACCATCATTGTGTCATACACTACCATCATTGTGTCATACTCCACTGTCATTGTGTCATACACCAACATTACTGTGTCATACACCACCATCATTGTGTCATACACCATTATCATTGTGTCATACACCACCATCATTGTGTCGTACACTACAAACATTGTGTCATACACTACCATCATTGTGCCATATACCACCGTCATTGTGTCATACATCACCATCATTGTGGCATACACCACCGTCATTGTGTCATACACCACTATCATTGTGTCCTACACTGCAATTATTGTGTCATACACCACCATCATTGTGTTATACACAACCATCATTGTGTCATACACTGCCATCAGTGCCATACACCACCATCATTGTGCCATACACCACCATCATTGTGTTATACACATCCATCATTGTGTCGCACAACACCATCATTCTGTCATACTCTATCGTCATTGTTTCTTACATCACTATCATTGTGCCATACACCAAAATCATTGTGTCATACACTGCCATCATTGTGTCATACACCACCATCATTGTGTCATTCACTACCATCATTGAGTCATATACCACCTTCATTTTGTCATACACAACCATCATTGTGCCATACACCACCATCATTGTGTCATACACTGCCATTATTGTGTTATACACCACTGTCATTGTGTCATACACCATTATCATTGTGCCATACACCATCATCATTGTGTCAAGCACTGCAATCATTGTGGCATACTACACTCTCATTGTGTCATACTCCACCCTCATTGTGTCACACACCACCATCATTGTGCCATACACCACCATCATTTTGTCATACACTGCCTTCATTGTGTCATTCTCCACCCTCATTGTGTCACACACCACCATCATTGTGCCATACACCACCATCATTGTGTCATACACCACAATCATTGTGTCTTACATCACCATCATTGTGCCATACACCAAAATCATTGTGTCATACACTGCCATCATTGTGTCATACACCACTATCATTGCGTCATACTCTAGTATCATTGTGTCATACTCCACCCTCATTGTGTCACACACCACCATCATTGTGCCATACACCACAATCATTGTGTCATACACCACCATCATTGTGTCATACACCACCATAATTGTGTCATACACCACGATCGTTGTGTCATAAACTGCCATCATTGTGTCATACACCACGATCGTTGTGTCAGAAACTGCCATCATTGTATCACACAACACCATCATTGTGCCATACACCACCATCATTGTGTCATACACTGCCATAATTGTGTCACACCCACAACCATTGTGTCATACACCACGATCGTTGTGTCATAAACTGCTATCATTGTGTCATACACCACGATCGTTGTGTCATAAACTGCCATCATTGTATCACACAACACCATCATTGTGTCATACACCACCATCATTGTGCCATATACCACGATCGTTGTGTCATAAACTGCCATCATTGTATCACACAACACCATCATTGTGTCATACACCACCATAATTGTGTCATACACCACGATCGTTGTGTCATAAACTGCCATCATTGTGTCATACACCACGATCGTTGTGTCAGAAACTGCCATCATTGTATCACACAACACCATCATTGTGCCATACACCACCATCATTGTGTCATACACTGCCATAATTGTGTCACACCCACAACCATTGTGTCATACACCACGATCGTTGTGTCATAAACTGCCATCATTGTATCATACACCACCATTATTGTGTCATACACCACCATCATTGTGCCATATACCACCGTCATTGTGTTATACACCACCTTCATTGTGTCATACACCACCATCATTGTGTCATACATCACTATCATTGTGTCATACACTGCCATTATTGTGACATACACCACGATCATTGTGTCATACACAACGATCATTGTGTCATACACTGCCTTCATTGTGCCATACACCACCATCATTGTGCCATATACCACCATCATTGTATTATACACATCCATCATTGTGTCACACAACACCATCATTGTGTCATACACCACCATCATTGTGCCATACACAAAAATCATTGTCATACACGACCATCATTGTGCCATACACAAAAATCATTGTGTCAAACACTGCAATCATTGTGTCATACACCACTATCATTGTGTTATACTCCACCCTCATTTTGTCACACACCACTATCATTGTGCCGTTCACCATGATCATTGTGTTATACACCACCATCATTGTGTCAAACACCACTATCATAGTGTCATTCACTACCATCATTGTGTCATGCACCACCATCATTGTGTCATACACTGCCATCATAGTGGTATATATTACCATCATTGTCTCATACAGCACCATCGTTGTGTCATACACTACCATCATTGTGTCATACACTACCATCTTTGTGGCATACACCACCGTCATTGTGTCATACACCACCATCATTGTGTCATACACCACCATCATTGTGTCATACACCACCAACATTGTGTCATACACCACCATCATTGTGTCATACACTGCCATCATAGTGGTATATATTACCATCATTGTCTCATACAGCACCATCGTTGTGTCATACACTACCATCATTGTGTCATACACTACCATCTTTGTGGCATACACCACCGTCATTGTGTCATACACCACCATCATTGTGTCATACACCACCATCATTGTGTCATACACCACCAACATTGTGTCATACACCACCATCATTGTGTCATACACTATCATTGTGTCGTACACCACCATCATTGTGCCATACACCAACATCATTGTGTCATGCACTGCCATCATTGTGTCATACATTGCCATCGTTGTGGCATAACCCACCATCATTGTGTCATACACCACATTCATTGTGTCATACACTACCATCATTGTGTCATACACCACATTTATTGTGTCATACACTACCATCATTGTGTCATACACCACTGTCATTGTGTCATACACCAACATCATTGTGTCATACACCATTATCATTGTGTCATACACCACCATCATTCTGTCATACACCACCATCATTGTGCCATACACCACCATCATTGTGTCATTCACTGCCATCATTGTGTTATATATCACTATCATTGTGTCATACACCACCATCGTTGTGTCATACACCACCATCATTGTGTCATACACCACCATCATTGTGTCATACACCACCATCATTGTTTCATACACCACAAACATTGTGTCATACACTACCATCATTGTGCCATATACCACCGTCATTGTGTCATACATCACCATCATTGTGGCATACACCACCATCATTGTGCCATACACCACTATCATTGTGTCCTACACTGCAATTATTGTGTCATACACCACCATCATTGTATTATACACAACCATCATTGTGTCATACACTGCCATCATTGTGCCATACCCCACCATCATTGTGCCATACACCACCATCATTGTGTTATACACATCCATCATTGTGTCGCACAACACCATCATTGTGTCATACTCTATCGTCATTGTTTCTTACATCACTATCATTGTGTCATACACCAAAATCATTGTGTCATACACTGCCATCATTGTGTCATACACCACCATCATTGTGCCATTCACTACCATCATTGTGTCATATACCACCTTCATTGTGTCATACACAACCATCATTGTGCCATACACCACCATCATTGTGTCATACACTGCCATCATTGTGTTATACACAACTGTCATTGTGTCATACACCATTATCATTGTGCCATACACCATCATCATTGTGTCAAGCACTGCAATCATTGTGTCATACTCCACTCTCATTGTGTCATACTCCACCCTCATTGTGTCACACACCACCATCATTGTGCCAAACACCACCATCATTGTGCCATACACCACCATCATTGTGTCATACACCACTATCATTGTGTCTTACATCACCATCATTGTGCCATACACCAAAATCATTGTGCCATACACCACCATCATTGTGTCATACACCACTATCATTGTGTCTTACATCACCATCATTGTGCCATACACCAAAATCATTGTGTCATACACTGCCATCATTGTGTCATACACCACTAACATTGCGTCATACTCCACTATCATTGTGTCATACTCCACCCTCATTGTGTCACACACCACCATTATTGTGCCATACACCACAATCATTGTGTCATACACCACCATCATTGTGTCATACACTGCTATCATTGTGTCATACACCACCATAATTGTGTCATACACCACGATCGTTGTGTCATAAACTGCCATCATTGTGTCATAAACTGCCATCATTGTGTCATACACCACGATCGTTGTGTCATAAACTGCCATCATTGTATCACACAACACCATCATTGTGCCATACACCACCATCATTGTGTCATACACTGCCATAATTGTGTCACACCCACAATCATTGTGTCATACACCACCATCGTTGTGTCATACACCACCATCATTGTGTCATACACCACCTTCATTGTGTCATACACCACCGTCATTGTGTCATACACCACCATCATTGTGTCATACACCACCAGCATTGTGTCATACACCACTATCATTGTGTCATACACCACCATCATTGTCATACACCACCATCATTGTGTCATACACCACATTCATTGTGTCATACACTACCATCACTGAGTCATACTCCACCGTCATTGTGTCATACACCAACATCATTGTGTCATACACCACCATCATTGTGTCATACACCATTATCATTGTGTCATACACCACCATCATTGTGTCATACACCATCATTGTGTCATACACTGCCATCATTGTGTCATACACCACCATCGTTGTGTCATACACCACCATCATTGTGCCATATACCACCGTCATTGTGTTATACACCACCTTCATTGTGTCATACACCACCATCATTGTGTCATACACCACTATCATTGTGTCATACACTGCCATTATTGTGACATACACCACGATCATTGTGTCAAACACAACGATCATTGTGTCATACCCAGCATTCATTGTGCGATACACAACAATCATTGTGCCATATACCACCATCATTGTATTATACACATCCATCATTGTGTCACACAACACCATCATTGTGTCATTCACCACCATCAATCTGCCATACACAAAAATCAGTGTGTCAAACACTGCAATCATTGTGTCATACACCACTATCATTGTGTTATACTCCACCCTCATTGTGTCACACACCACTATCATTGTGCCGTTCACCACGATCATTGTGTTATATACCACCATCATTGTGTCAAACACCACAATCATAGTGTCATTCACTACCATCATTGTGTCATACACTGCCATCATAGTGGTATATATCACCATCATTGTGTCATACAGCACCATCGTTGTGTCATACACTACCATTATTGTGTCATACACTATCATCTTTGTGTCAAACACCACCGTCATTGTGTCATTCACCACCATCATTGTGTCATACACCACCATTATTGTGTCATACACCACCATCATTGTGTAATACACCAATATCATTGTTTCATACACTATCATTGTGTCATACACTACCATCATTGTGCCATACACCACCATCATTGTGTCATGCACTGCCATCATTGTGTCATACATTGCCATCATTGTGGCATAACCCACCATCATTGTGTCATACACCACATTCATTGTGAAATACACTACCATCATTGTGTCATACACCACATTTATTGTGTCATACACTACCATCATTGTGTCATACAGCACTGTCATTGTGTCATACACCAACATCATTGTGTCTTACACCACCATCATTGTGTCATACACCATTATCATTGTGTCATACACCACCATAATTCTGTCATACACCACCATCATTGTGCCATACACCACCATCATTGTGTCATACACTGCCATCATTGTGTTATAAATCACTATCATTGTGTTATATATCACTATCATTGTGTCATACACCACCATCGTTGTGTCATACACCACCATCATTGTGTCATACACCACCATCATTGTGTCATACACCACCATCATTGTGTCATACACCACATTCATTGTGTCATACACTACCATCATTGAGTCATACCCCACCGTCATTGTGTCATACACCAACATCATTGTGTCATACACCACCATCATTGTGTCATACACCATTATCATTGTGTCATACACTACCATCATTGTGTCATACACCACCATCATTGTGTCATACACTGCCATCATTGTGTTATATATCACTACCATTGTGTCATACACCACCATCGTTGTGTCATACACCACCATCATTGTGGCATAAACCACCACCATCATTGTGGCATACACCAAAGTCATTGTGTCATACACCACCATCAATGCGTCATACACCACTATCATTGTGTCATATACCACCATCATTGTGTCATACATTACCATCATTGTGTCATAAAAATACCATCATAGTGCCATACACCACCATCATTGTGTCATGCACTGCCATTGTGTCATACACCACTATGATTGTGTCATACACCACCATCATTGTGTCATACACCACCATCATTGTTTCATACACAACCATCATTGTGTCATGCACTGCCATCATTGTGTCATACACTGCCATCATTGTGGCATACACTGCTATCATTGTGTCATACATCACCATCATTGTGTCATGCACCACTATCATTGTGTCATACACTACCATCATTGTGTCATACTCCACTGTCATAGTGTCATATATCACCATCATTGTGGCATACACCACCATCATTGTGTCATACACCACCATCATTGTGTCGTACACTGCCCTCATTGTGTCATACACCACCATCATTGTGTCATACACAACCATCATTGTGTCATACACTGCCATCATTGTGCCATACACCACCATCATTGTGCCTACACCACCATCATTGTGTTATACACATCCATCATTGTGCCATACACCACCATCATTGTGTCATACACAACCATCATTGTGCCATCCACTACCATCATTGTGTCATACACCACCGTCATTGTGACATACACCACTAGCATTGTGCCATACACCATCATCATTGTGTCAAACACTGCAATCATTGTGTCATACACCACTATCATTGTGTCATACTCCACCCTCATTGTGTCTCACATCACCATCATTGTACCGTACACCACTATCATTGTGTCATACACCACCATCATTGTCTCATACACTGCTATAATTGTGTCATGCACCACCATCATTGTGTCATACACCACTATCGTTGTCTCATAAATTGCCATCATTGTATCATACAACACCATCATTGTGCCATACACCATAATAATTATGTCATACACTGCCATGATTGTGTCATACACCACTATCGTTGTCTCATAAATTGCCATCATTGTGTCATACACCACCATCATTGTGCCATACACCACAATCATTGAGACATACACTACTATCGATGTGTCATACACCACCATCATTATGTCATACACCACCATCATTGAGACATACACTACTATCACTGTGTCATACACCACCATCATTGTACATACACCACTATCAATGTGTCATTCACTAACATCATTGTGTCATACATCACCATCGTTGTGTCATACACCACTTTAATTATGTCATACCCTGCCATCATTGTGTCATACACATCCATCATTGTGTCATACACTGCCATCATTGTGTCATACACAACCATCATTGTGTCATACACTGACATCATTGTGTCATACACTGCCATTTTTGTGCCAAACACCACCATCATTGTGTCACACACCACCATCTTTGTGTCATACACCACAAACATTGTGTCATACACTACCATCATTGTGTCATACATCACCATCATTGTGTCATACACCACCATCATTGTGTCATACACTGTCATTATTGTGTCATACACCACTATCATTGTGTCATATACAACCATCATTGTGTCATACACTGCCATCATTGTGCAATACACAACCATCATTGTGTCATACACTGCCATCATTGTGCAATACACCACCATCATTGTGCCATACACCACCATCATTGTGTTTTACACATCCATCATTGTGTCACACAACACCATCATTGTGTCATACACCATCGTCAATGTGTCTTACATCACCATCATTGTGTCATACATCAAAATCTTTGTGCTATACACCACCATCATTGAGTTATTCACCACCTTCATAGTGCTATGCACTGCCATCATTGTGTCATACTCCACCATCATTGTGCCATTCACTACCATCATTTTGTCATATACCACCATCATTGTGTCATACACAACCATCATTGTGCCAGACACCACGATCATTCTGTCATACACCACTATCATTGTGCCATACACCATCATCATTGTGTCAAACACTGCAATCATTTTTTCATACACCACTATGATTTTGTCATACTCCATCCTCATTGTGTCACACACCATCATCATTGTGCCGTACACCACCATCATTCTGTCACACACCACCATCATTGTGTCATACACTGCTATCATTGTGTCATACACCACCATTGTTGTGTCATAAACTGCAATCATTGTATCATACAAAAATATCATTGTGCCATACACCACCATCATTGTGTCATACACTGCCATAATTGTGTCATACCCACTATCATTTTGTCATACACCACCATCATTGTGCCATAAACCACCATCATTGAGACATCCACTACAATCACTGTGTCATACACCTCCATCTTTGTGTCATGCACCATTATCATTGTGTCATACATCACCAATGTTGTGTCATACACCACTATCATTGTGTCATACACTGCCATCATTGTGTCATTCACTGCCCTCATTGTGTCATACACTGCCATCATTCTGTCATACACAACCAACATTGTGTCATACACTGTCATCATTGTGTCATATACCACCATCATTGTGCCATTCACTGCCATCATTGTTTCATACACGATAATCATTGTGAAATACACCACCATCATTGTGTCATACCACACCATCATTGTGTCATACACAACCATAATTGTGTCATACACCACAATCATTGTGTCAAACAATGCCATTATTGTGTCATTCACCACCATCATTGTGTCATACACCATCATCATTGTGTCATACACTGCCATCATTGTGTAATACACCACCATCATTGTGACATACACCACCATCATTGTGCCATACACTGCAATCATCGTGTCATACAACACCATCATAGTGCTATGCACCGCCATCATTGTGTCATATACCACCATCTTTGTGCCATACACCACCATCATTGTGCCAAACACTGCAATCATTGTGTCATGCACCACCATCATTGTGCCATTCACCACCATCATTGTGTCATACACAACCGTCATTTTGTCATACACAACAATCATTGTGCCATACACCACCATCATTGTGTCAAACACTGCCATCATTTTGTCATACTCCACCATCATTGTGTCATGCACCACCATCATTGTGTCATACACCACTATCATTGTGTCAAACACGGCAATCATTGTGTCAAACACGGCAATCATTGTGTCATGCACCACTATTATTGTGTCATACTCCACCCTCATTGTGTCACACACCACAATCATTGTGCCATACACCACTATCATTGTGTCAAACACTGCAATCATTGTGTCATGCACCACTATTATTGTGTCATACTCCACCCTCATTGTGTCACACACCACAATCATTGTGCCATACACCACCAACATTGTGTCAAACACTGCAATCATTGTGTCATAGAACACTATCATTGTAACATACTCCACCCTCATTGTGTCACACACCACCGTCATTGTGCCGTACACCACCATCACTGTGTTATAAACCACTATCATTGTGTCATACACCAAAATCATAGTGTCAGACACTACCATCATTGTGTCATACATCACCATCATTTTGTCATACACTGCCATCATTGTGTTATATATCACCATCATTGTGTCATACACAACTATCGTTGTGTCATACACCACCATCATTGTGTCATACACCACCATCATTGTGTCATACACCACCATCATTGTGTCATACACCACCACCATTGTGTCATACACCACCATCATTGTGCCATACACCACCATCATTGTGTCATACACTGCCATCGTTGTGTCATACACGAACATCAATGTATCATATGCTGCCATCATTGTTTTACACATCAACATCACTGTGTCATACACTACCGTCATTGTGTCATACACAAACGTCATTGTGTCATACACCACCATCATTGTGCCATACACCATTATCATTGTGTCATACATTACCATCATTGTGTCATACATTACCATCATTGTGTCATACACCACAAACTTTGTGTTATACACTACAATCTTTGTGTCATATACCACCGTCATTGTGTCATACACCATCATCATTGTATCATACACCAAAATCATTGTGTCATGCAATGCCATTATTGTGTCATACACCACCATCATTGTGTCATACACTACCATCATTGTGTCTTACATCACCATCATTGTGCCATACACCAAAATCATTGTGTCATACACTGCTATCATTGTGTCATACACCACCATCTTTGTGCCATACACCGCTATCATTGTGTCATACACCACCATCATTGTATCATGGACCACCATCATTATGTCATTCACTACCATCATTGTGTCATACACTACCGTCATTGTGTCATACACAAGCGTCATTGTGTCATACACCACCATCATTGTGCCATACACCATTATCATTGTGTCATACATTACCATCATTGTGTCATACACCACAAACTTTGTGTTATACACTACAATCATTGTCATATACCACCGTCATTATGTCATACACCATCATCATTGTATCATACACCAAAATCATTGTGTCATGCAATGCCATTATTGTGTCATACACCACCGTCATTGTGTCATACACTACCATCATTGTGTCTTACATCACCATCATTGTGCCATACACCAAAATCATTGTGTCATACACTGCTATCATTGTGTCATACACCACCATCTTTGTGCCATACACCGCTATTATTGTGTCATACACCACCATCATTGTGCCATTCACCACCACCATTGTGTCATTCACCACCATCATTTTGTCATACAAAACAATCATTGTGCCATACACCACCATCATTGTGTCATACCCTGCCATCCTTGTGTCATACACCAATGTCATGGTGTCATACACCATCATTGTGCTATACACCACCATCATTGTGTCATACACCACTGTCATTGTGTCATACACCACTATCATTGTGTCATACTCTACCCTCATTGTGTCACACACCACCATCATTGTGCCATACACCACCAACATTGTGTCACACACCACCATCATTGTGTCATACACCACCATCATTGTGTTGTACACTGCCATAATAGTGTCATACCCACCATCATTGTGCCATACACCACCATCATTGAGACATACACTACTATCACTATATCATACACCACCATCATTGTGTCATACACAATTATCAATGTGTCATACACCACCAGCATTGTGTCATACACCACTATCTTTGTGTCATACACCACTATTATTGTGTCATACACTGCCATCATTGTTTCATACACTTCCAACATTGTGTCATACACTGCCATCATTGTGTCAAACACAACCAGCATTGTTTCATACACTGCCATCATTGTGTCATACACTGCCATTATTGTGCCATACCCCACCATCACTGTGTCATACACCGCCATCATTGTGCCATTCACTGCCATCATTGTCATACACTGCCATCATTGTGCTATACACCACCATCATTGTGCCATAGCCCACCATCATTATGTAATAAACTACCATCATTGTGTCATACACCACAATCATTGTATCATACATTGCCATCATTGTATCATACACCATCATTGTGTCATACACTGCTATCATTGTGTCATATACCATGGTCATTGTGTCATACACCACTATCATTGTGCTATACACCATCATCATTGTGTCAAACACCGCAATCATTGTTTCATACACCACTATGACTTTGTCATACTCCATCCTCATTGTGTCACACACCATCATCATTGTGCCGTACACCACCATCACTGTGTCACACACCTCCATCATTGTGTCATACACTGCTATCATTGTGTCATACACCACCATCGTTGTGTCATAAACTTCAATCATTTTATCATACAAAAATATCATTGTGCCATACACCACCATCATTGTGTCATACACTGCCATAATTGTGTCATACCCACTATCATTTTGTCATACACCACCATCATTGTGCCATACACCACCATCATTGAGACATCCACTACAATCACTGTGTCATACACCACCATCATTGTGTCATACACCACTATCAACGTGTCATACTTCACTATCATTGTGTCATTCATCACCAATGATGTGTCATACACCCCTATCATTGTGTCATACACTGCCATCATTGTGTCATACACTGCCCTCATTGTGTCATACACTGCCATCATTTTGTCATACATAACCATCATTGTGTCATATACTGCCATCATTGTGTCATACACTGACATTATTGTGCCATACACCACCATCATTGTGGCATACACCACCATCATTGTGCCATTCACTGCCATCATTGTTTCATACACGATAATCATTGTGAAATACATCACCATCATTGTGCCATACCCCACCATCATTGTGTCATACACCACCATCATTGTGTCATACACCACCATCATTGTGTCAAACAATGCCATTATTGTGTCATTCACGACCATCATTGTGTCATACCCCATCATCATTGTGTCATACACTGCCATCATTGTGTAATACACCATAATCATTGTGACATACACCACCATCATTGTGCCATACACTGCAATCATCGTGTCATACAACACCATCATAGTGCTATGCACTGCCATCATTGTGTCATACACCATTATCTTTGTGCGATACACCACGTTCATTGTGTCATTCACCACCGTCATAGTGTTATGCACTGCCATCATTGTGTCATACACCACCATCATTGTGCCATTCACCACCATCATTGTGTCATACACAACCGTCATTTTGTCATACACAACAATCATTGTGCCATACACTACCATCATTGTGTCAAACACTGCCATCATTTTGTCATACTCCACCATCATTGTGTCATGCACCACCATCATTGTGTCATACACTGCAATCATTGTGTCATACACCACTATTATTGTGTCATACTCCACCCTCATTGTGTCACACACCACAATCATTGTGCCATACACCAACATCATTGTGTCAAACACTGCAATCATTGTGTCATACAACACTATCATTGTAACACACTCCACCCTCATTGTGTCACACACCACCATCATTGTGCCGTACACCACCATCATTGTGTTATAAACCACCATCATTGTGTCATACACCAAAATCATAGTGTCAGACACTGCCATCATTGTGTCATACATCACCATCATTTTGTCATACACTGCCATCATTGTGTTATAGATCACCATCATTGTGTCATACACAACTATCGTTGTGTCATACACCACCATCATTGTGTCATACACCACCATCATTGTGTCATACACCACCATCATTGTGTCAAACACTGCAAACATTGTGTCATACGCTGCTATCAATGTGGCATACACTGCCATCGTTGTGTCATACACCAACATCAAAGTATCATATGCTGAAAACATTGTTTTGCACATCAACATCGCTGTGTCATACACCACCATCATTGTATCACGCACCACCATCATGGTGTCATACACTACCATCATTGTGTCATACACTACCGTCATTGTGTCATACACCATTATCATTGTGTCATACATTACCATCATTGTGTCATACACCACAAACATTGTGTCATACACTACAATCATTGTGTCATATACCACCATCATTGTGCCATACACCACCATCATTGAGACATACACTACTATCACTATGTCATACACTACCATCATTGTGTCATACACAACTATCAATGTGTCATACACCACCATCATTGTATCATACACCACTATCATTGTGTCATACAACACTATTATTGTGTCATACACTGCCATCATTGTTTCATACACTTCCATCATTGTGTCATACACTGCCATCATTGTGTCATACACAACCAGCATTGTGTCATACACTGCCATCATTGTGTCATACAAAACCAGCATTGTGTCATACACTGCCATCATTGTGTCATACACTGCCATTATTGTGTCATACCCCACCATCACTGTGTCATACACCGCCATCATTGTGCCATTCACTGCCATCATTGTCATACACTGCTATTTTGTGCTATACACTACCATCATTGTGCCATAGCCCACCATCATTATGTCATATACCACCATCATTGTGTCATACACCACAATCATTGTATCATACATTGCTATCATTGTATCATACACCATCATCATTGCGTCAAACACTGCAATCATTGTTTCATACACCACTATGACTTTGTCATACTCCATCCTCATTGTGTCACACACCATCATCATTGTACCGTACACCACCATCATTGTGTCACACACCACCATCATTGTGTCATACACCACCATCGTTGTGTCATAAACTGCAATCATTGTATCATACAAAAATATCCTTGTGCCATACACCACCATCATTGTGTCATACACTGCCATAATTGTGTCATACCCACCATCATTTTGTCATACACCACCATCATTGTGCCATACACCACCATTAATGAGACATCCACTACAATCACTTTGTCATACGCCACCATCATTGTGTCATACACCACCATCATTGTGCCATTCACTGCCATCATTGTTTCATACACGATAACCATTGTGAAATACATCACCATCATTGTGCCATACCCCACCATCATTGTGTCATACACCACCATTATTGTGTCATACACCACCATCATTGTGTCAAACAATGCCATATTGGTGTCATTCACCACCATCATTGTGTCATACACCATCATCATTGTGTCATACACTGCCATCATTGTGTAATACACCACCATCATTGTGACATACACCATCATCATTGTGCCATACACTGCAATCATCGTGTCATACAGCACCATCATAGTGCTATGCACTGCCATCATTGTGTCATACACCACCATCTCTGTGCCATACACCACCATCATTGTGTCATTCACCACCGTCATAGTGCTATGCAGTGCCATCATTGTGTCATACACCACCATCATTGTGCCATTCACCTCCATCATTGTGTCATACACAACCGTCATTTTGTCATACACAGCAATCATTGTGCCATACACCACCATCATTGTGTCAAACACTGCCATCATTTTGTCATACTCCACCATCATTGTGTCATGCACCACCATCATTGTGTCATACACCACTATCATTGTGTCAAGCACTGCAATCATTGTGTCATACACCACTATTATTGTGTCATACTCCACCCTCATTGTGTCACACACCACAATCATTGTGCCATACACTACTATCATTGTGTCAAACACTGCAATCATTGTGTCATACAACACTATCATTGTAACATACTCCACCCTCATTGTGTCACACACCACCATCATTGTGCCATACACCACCATCATTTTGTTATAAACCACCATCATTGTGTCATACACCAAAATCATAGTGTCAGACACTGCCATCATTGTGTCATACATCACCATCATTGTGTCATACACTGCCATCATTGTGTTATATATTACCATCATTGTTTCATACACAACTATCGTTGTGTCATACACCACCATCATTGTGTCATACACCACCATCATTGTGTCATACACCACCATCATTGTGTCATACACCACCATCATTGTGTCATACACCACCATCATTGTGTCATACACCACCATCATTGTGCCATACACCACCATCATTGTGTCATACACTTCCATCATTGTGTCATACACCAACATCAATGTATCATATGCTGCCATCATTGTTTTACACATCACCATCGCTGTGGCATACACCACTATCATTGTATCACGCACCACCATCATTGTGTCATACACTACCATCATTGTGTCATACACTACCGTTATTGTGTCATACACAAACATCATTGTGTCATACACCATTATCATTGTGTCATACATTACCATCATTGTGTCATACATTACCATCATTGTGTCATACACCACAAATATTGTGTCATACACTACAGTCATTGTGTCATATACCACTGTCAATTGTGTCATACACCATCATCATTGTATCATACACCACCATCATTGTATCATGCAATGCCATTATTGTGTCATACACCACCATCATTGTGTCATACACTACCATCATTGTGTCTTACATCACCATCATTGTGCCTGTTACGGACCCGAGCCCAGCGTCCGAGCACGAAGCTGTGACGACCACGCCATCTGTGGGTCAGCTCCCGAAACCCCCTCCAAATGGACAGCGCAATCTAGTGAGGACAGGATATACCGTCCACAGGGGCTGGTTTCCCGTCCTAATCAGCTCGTAACATAGCCGCTGCTGACCTCTGGTGAGGTGACACTTAGGCAGCAACGCCATCTATGTAGTGGATAGGTGGGCGTTTGTGTCTAAGCCTGTAAGTGAGGTGCCCTAGAGTGTAATTAGTACTGATGGCGTGTTTGATCACAGAGTCGACCTGGGACTGCTGGATTGGACGATGGGCAGTCTACCCAAGGCAGCCGTAGGACCTCCATGTGTTTGCTGCAGAAGCTGTGAGTCACCCCCCGGATGAACACTGTTGTGTTAGCCTGCCTGTGACGTGGCAGTTGAGGAATTGTCGTACCCTGGGCTGACTGGTGGAGAAGACTAGCCACTGGTTTGTTGTGGTGAGGAGAGTGATCTGTGGAATCACACGAGGCTCCTGCCTAGGGCTCGCAACCCTAGTATCGGTCGTGGAGTGGCCTAACCAGCGGAGCTGATTGAAACCTGCCAGCTACAGGTTGGATTTGTGGTTGACGGCCTCCACGACGGTGCACCCAGTGGGACTGTGATTTGGCTGGCCTGTGGCCGGGGTAGACTCGTCTAGAGAATCTACGGATTCATCGTGAGGCCACAAGAAGAGGACCAAGGGCTAAGCATCATTGAGCACCGTGGAACACTCCGCGTCTTCAGAGGAAGACCATATTGTATATTATAGTGTTTATACCCCCCCCACCGTGTGATAATTTATATATTTATTTATTGGTGATGGTAATTATATATTTAAGTTTAGTGCCTTTGTCTCCCTTCCCCTTTAATTTACTTGCGTTACTTAACGCACCCCTTGAAAGCCACTACTAGCTTGGGGCCGGATACCTAAACTCTACTAACATCAGAGAAAGAACCCAGTTGCGACCCAAAAGGGCCGTAACAGTGTCATACACCAAAATCATTGTGTCATACACTGCTATCATTGTGTCATACACCACCATCTTTGTGCCATACACCACCATCATTGTATCATACACCACCGTCATTGTGCCATTCACCACCACCATTGTGTCATACACCATCATCATTTTGTCATACACAACAATCATTGTGCCATACACCACCATCATTGTGTCATACACTGCAATCATTGTGTCATACACCACTGTCATTGTGTCATACACCACCATCATTGTGCCATACACCACCATCATTGTGTCATACACCACTGTCATTGTGCCATACACCACTATCATTGTGTCATACTCTTCCCTCATTGTGTCACACACAACCATCATTGTGCCATACACCACCATCATTGTGTCATGCACCACCATCATTGTGTCATACAATGCTACTACTGTGTCATACACCACCATCATTGTGTTATACACTGCCATAATAGTGTCATACCCACCATCATTGTGTCATACTCCACAATCATTGTGCCATACACCACCATCATTGAGACATACACTACTATTACTATGTCATACACCACCATCATTGTGTCATACACCACTATTATTGTGTCATACACCACCATTATTGTGTCATACACCACTATCGTTGTGTCATACACCACTATTATTGTGTCATAAACTGCCATCATTGTTTCATACACTTCCATCATTGTGTCATACACTGCCATCATTGTGTCATACACAACCAGCATTGTGTCATACACTGCCATCATTGTGTCATACACTGCCATTATTGTGCCATACCCCACCATCACTGTGTCATACACCGCCATTATTGTGCCATTCACTGCCATCATTGTGTCATACACTGCCATCATTGTGCTACACACCACCATCATTCTCCCATAGCCCACCATCATTGTGTCATAAACCACCATCATTGTGTCATACACCACAATCATTGTATCATACATTGCCATCATTGTATCATACACCATCATTGTGTCATACACTGCTATCATTGTGTCATACACCACTATCATTGTGTCATACACTGTCATCATTGTGCCATACACAAATATCAGTGTATCATACACCATCATTATGTGATACACTGCCATCATTGTGTCTTACACCACCAAAGTTGTATCATACACCATCAATGTTTCATACACCACCATCATTGTGTCATACACAACCATCAATGTGCCTTACACCAACATCATTGTGTCATACATCAACATCATTGTGCCATACACCACCATTATTATGACATACATCACCCTCATTGTGCCATACACCTCCATCATTGTTTCATACACCACCATCATTGTGTCATACACTGCCATCATTGAGGCATACACTGCTATCATTGTGTCATACACCACCATCATTGTGTCATACACTACTATGATTGTGTCATAAACCATTATCATTGTGTCATACACCACTATCATTGTGTTATACACCACCATCATTGTGTCATACACCACTATCATTGTGATATACACAACCATCAATGTGTCATACACTGCTATCAATGTATCATACACTACCATCATTGTGTCATACACCAACATCATTGTCTCGATCACCACCATCATTATGTCATACACCACTGTAATTGTGTCATACACTACAATCATTGTGCCATACACAACTATCATTGTGTCATACACCTTCATCATTGTGTCATACACTCTAATCATTGTGTCATACACCACCATCATTGTGTCATACACCACCGTCATTGTGTCATACACCACCATCGTTGTGTCATACATCATCATTGTTTCATACACCACTATCAATGTGTCATACACCACTGTCATTGTGTCATACACCATCATCATTGTGTCATACACCACCGTCATTGTGTCATACACTACCATCATTGTGTCATACACCACCATCATTGTGTCATACACCACCATCATAGTGTCATGCACTGCCATCATTGTGTCATACACCACCATTATTGTGTCATACACCACCATCATTGTGTCATACACCAACATCATTGTGTCGAACCCCACCATCATTGTGTCATACACCACTGTAATTTTGTCATACACTACAATCATTGTGCCATACACAACCATCATTGTGTCATACACCATCATTATTGTGTCATACACTGTAATCATTGTGTCATACACCACCATCATTGTGTCATATACTGTCATCATTCTGTCACACATTACTATCATTGTGTCATACTCCAACATCATTGTGTCATACACCACCATCATTGTGTCATACACCACCATCATTGTGTCATACACCACCGTCATTGTGTCATACACCACCATCATTGTGTCATACATCATCATTGTGTCCTACACCATCATTTTGTCCTACACCACTATCAATGTGTCATACACCACCGTCAATGTGTCATACACCACCATCATTGTGTCATACACCACCGTCATTGTGTCATACACTACCATCATTGTGTCATACACCACCATCATTGTGTCATACACCACCATCATAGTGTCATACACTGCCATCATTGTGTCATACACCACCTGCATTGTGTCATACACCACCTGCATTGTGTCATACACTGCCATCATTGTGTTTAACATCACTATCATTGTGTCATACACAACCATCATTGTGTCATACACCATCATTGTGTCATACACCACAATGATTGAGTCATGCACCAATGTCATTGTGTCATATATCACCATCATTGTGTCATACACTACTATTATTGTGTCATGCACCACAATCATTGTGTCATTCACCACCGACATTGTGTCATACACAACAATAATTGTGTCATTCACCACAATCATTGTGTCATACACTGCCATCATCGTTGCATACACTGCCATCATTGTGTCATACACCACCATCATTGTATCATATGCTGCCATCATTGTGTCATACACCAACATCATTGTGTCATACACCACTATCATTGTGTCATACACCACAAACATTGTGTCATACACCACCATCATTGTGTCATACACCACTATCATTGTGTCATACACCACTATCATTGTGTCATATACCACTGTCATTGTGTCATACACCACCATCCTTGTTTCATACACACCATTATTGTGTCATACACCACCATCATTGTGCTATACACCACCATCATTGTGTCATACACTGCCTTCATTGTGGCATACAACACCATCATTGTGACATACACCATCGTCATTGTTTCTTACATCACCATCATTGTGCTATACACCAAAATCATTGTGTCATACACTGCTATCATTGTGTCACACACCACCATCTTTGTTCCATACACCACCATCATTGTGCCATTCACCACTATCATTGTGTCATACACCACCGTCAATGTGTCATACACAACCAGCATTGTGCCATACAGCACCATCAGTGTGTCATTCACTGTCATCATTGTGTCATACACCACCGTCATTGTGTCATACACCACCATCATTGTGCCATACACCACCATCATTGTGTCATTCACCACCGTCAAGTGCTATGCACTGCCATCATTGTGTCATACACCACCATCATTGTGCCATTCACCACTATCATTGTGTCATACACCACCGTCAATGTGTCATACACCACCATCATTGTGCCATACACCACCATCTTTGTGTCAAACACTGCAATCATTGTGTCATACATCACTATCAATGTATCATACTCCACCCTCATTGTGTCACACACCACCATCATTGTACCCTACACAACCATTATTGTGTCATACACCACCATCATTGTGTTATACACTGCGATAATTGTGTCATACCCACCATCATTGTGTCATTCGCCACCATCATTGTGCCATACACCACCATCATTGAGACATACACTACTATCACTGTGTCATACAGCACTATCATAGTGTCATACACTACTATCAATGTGTCATACACCATACTTATTATGTCATACACTACCATCGTTTTGTCATACACCACTATTATTGTGTCATACACTGCCATCATTGTGTCATACACTGCCATCATTGTGTCATATACTGCCATCATTGTGTCATACACAACCATCATTGTGTCATAAACTGCCATAATTGTGTCATACACTACCATTATTGTGCCATACACCACCATAATTGTGCCATACACCACCATCATTGTGCCATACACCACCATCATTGTGCCATACACCTCCATCATTGTGTCATACACTTTCATCATTGTGCTATACACCACCATCATTGTGCCATACTCCACCATCATTGTGTTATACACCACTATCATTGTGTCTTACACCACTGTCAATGTGTCATACACCACAATCATTGTGTCATACATCATTGTCATTGTGTCATATATCTCCGTCATTGTGTCATACACCACCATCATTGTGTCATACACAACGATCATTGTGTCATACACCACAATCATTGTGTCATACACCACCGTCATTGTGGCATACACCACCCTCATTGTGTCATACTCCACCATCATTGTGTCATCCACCACCATCATTGTGTCATACACCACCGTCATTTTGTCATACACCACCATCATTGTGTTATACACCACTATCATTGTGTCCTACAGTGCCATCATTGTGCCATACACCACCATCATTGTATCATACACTGCCATCATTGTTTTATACATCACCATTATTGTGTCATACACCACCATCATTGTGTCATACACCACCATCTCTGTGTCATACACTACCATCATTGTGTCATACACCACCGTCATTGTGTCATACACCACCATCATTGTGCCATACACCACCATCATTGTGCCATACACCATTATCATTGTGTCATACACTGCCATCTTTGTGCCATATACCACTATCATTGTGCCATACACCACCATCATTGTGCCATACACCACCATCATTGTGTTATACACCACAATCATTGTGTCATACACCACTATCATTGTGTCATACACCAATATCATTGTATCATACACTGCCATCATTGTTTCATACACCACCATCATTGTGCCATACACCACCATCACTGTGACATACACCACTATCATTGTGCCATACTCCACGATCATTGTCCCTTACACCACCATCATTGTATCATACACTGTCATCATTGTTTCGTACACCTCCGTCATTGTGTCATACACCACCATCATTGTGACATACACCACAATCATTGTGCCATACACGACCATCATTGTGTCATACACCTCCATCATTGTGTCATAATCCTCCATCATTGTGCCATACACCACTATCATTGTTCCATACACCACCATCATTGTGACATACACCACCATCATTGTGACATACACTGCCATCATTGTGCCATATACCACCATCATTGTGCCATACACCACCATCATTGTGCCATACACCTCCAACATTGTGTCATACACTTCCATCATTGTGCCATACTCCATCATCATTGTGCCATACACCACCATCATTGTGTTATACACCACCATCATTGTACCATACTCCACCGTCATTGTGTCAAACACTGCCATCATTGTGCCATACACCACCATCATTGTGCCATACATCACCATCATTGTGTCATACACCACCATCATTGTACTATACACCACCATCATTGTGCCATACACCACCATCATTGTGACATACACCACCATCATTGTGTCATACACCACCATCATTGTGTCATACACCACCATCATTGTGCCTTACACCATCATCATTGTGCAATACACCACCATCATTGTGTCATACACTGTTATCATTGTGCCATACACCACCATCATTGTGTCATACACTGTTATCATTGTGCCATACACGACCATCATTGTGTCATACACCACTATCATTGTGCTATACACCACCATCATTGTGTCATACACCACCATCATTGTGTCATACACCACTATCATTGTGTCATACACCATCATTATTTCATACACCACTATCATTGCGTCATACACCACTATCATTGTGACATACGCCACCATCATTGCAGCATACACCACTATCATTTTGCCATACACCACCATCATTGTGTCATACACCACCATCATTTATCATAGGGCCATACACCACCATCATCTATCATAGGGCCATACACCACAATCATTGTGTTACACACCACCATCATTGTGACATACACCTCCATCATTGTGACATACACCACCATCATTGTGACATACACCACCATCATTGTGACATACACCACCATCATTGTGACATGCACCACGATCATTGTGTCATACACCACCATCACTGTGTCATACACTACAATCATTGTGTCATACACCACCGTCATTGTGTCATACACCACCATCATTGTGTCATACACCACCATCATTGTGTTATACACAACCATCATTATGACATACACCACCATCATTGTGCCATACACAACCATCATTGTGTCATACACTGCCATCATTGTATCATACACCACAATCATTGTGCAATACACCACCATCATTGTGCCATACACTACCATCATTGTGCCAGACACCATTATCATTGTGTCATACACTGCCATCATTGTGCCATATACCACTATCATTGTGCCATACACCACCATCATTGTGCCATACACCACCATCATTGTGCCATACACCTCCATCATTGTGTCATACACTTCCATCATTGTGCCATACTCCATCATCATTGTGCCATACACCACCATCATTTTGTTATACACCACCATCATTGTGTCATACACCACTATCATTGTGTCATACACCACCATCATTGTATCATGCACTGCCATCATTGTTTCATACACCACCATCATTGTGCCATACACCACCATAACTGTGACATACACCACTATCATTGTGCCATACTCCACGATCATTGTCCCTTACACCACCATCATTGTATCATACACTGCCATCATTGTTTCATACACCACCGTCATTGTGTCATACACCACCATCATTGTGACATACACCACCATCATTGTGCCATACACCTCCAACATTGTGTCATACACTTCCATCATTGTGCCATACTCCATCATCATTGTGCCATACACCACCATCATTGTGTTATACACCACCATCATTGTACCATACTCCACCGTCATTGTGTCAAACACTGCCATCATTGTGCCATACACCACCATCATTGTGCCATACATCACCATCATTGTGTCATACACCACCATCATTGTACTATACACCACCATCATTGTGCCATACACCACCATCATTGTGACATACACCACCATCATTGTGTCATACACCACCATCATTGTGTCATACACCACCATCATTGTGCCTTACACCATCATCATTGTGCAATACACCACCATCATTGTGTCATACACTGTTATCATTGTGCCATACACCACCATCATTGTGTCATACACTGTTATCATTGTGCCATACACGACCATCATTGTGTCATACACCACTATCATTGTGCTATACACCACCATCATTGTGTCATACACCACCATCATTGTGTCATACACCACTATCATTGTGTCATACACCATCATTATTTCATACACCACTATCATTGCGTCATACACCACTATCATTGTGACATACGCCACCATCATTGCAGCATACACCACTATCATTTTGCCATACACCACCATCATTGTGTCATACACCACCATCATTTATCATAGGGCCATACACCACCATCATCTATCATAGGGCCATACACCACAATCATTGTGTTACACACCACCATCATTGTGACATACACCTCCATCATTGTGACATACACCACCATCATTGTGACATACACCACCATCATTGTGACATACACCACCATCATTGTGACATGCACCACGATCATTGTGTCATACACCACCATCACTGTGTCATACACTACAATCATTGTGTCATACACCACCGTCATTGTGTCATACACCACCATCATTGTGTCATACACCACCATCATTGTGTTATACACAACCATCATTATGACATACACCACCATCATTGTGCCATACACAACCATCATTGTGTCATACACTGCCATCATTGTATCATACACCACAATCATTGTGCAATACACCACCATCATTGTGCCATACACTACCATCATTGTGCCAGACACCATTATCATTGTGTCATACACTGCCATCATTGTGCCATATACCACTATCATTGTGCCATACACCACCATCATTGTGCCATACACCACCATCATTGTGCCATACACCTCCATCATTGTGTCATACACTTCCATCATTGTGCCATACTCCATCATCATTGTGCCATACACCACCATCATTTTGTTATACACCACCATCATTGTGTCATACACCACTATCATTGTGTCATACACCACCATCATTGTATCATGCACTGCCATCATTGTTTCATACACCACCATCATTGTGCCATACACCACCATAACTGTGACATACACCACTATCATTGTGCCATACTCCACGATCATTGTCCCTTACACCACCATCATTGTATCATACACTGCCATCATTGTTTCATACACCACCGTCATTGTGTCATACACCACCATCATTGTGACATACACCACAATCATTGTGCCATACACGACCATCATTGTGTCATACACCTCCATCATTGTGTCATACTCCTCCATCATTGTGCCATACACCACTATCATTGTTCCATACACCACCATCATTGTTACATACACCACCATCATTGTGACATACACTGCCATCATTGTGCCATATACCACCATCATTGTGCCATACACCACCATCATTGTGCCATACACCTCCATCATTGTGTCATACACTTCCATCATTGTGCCATACTCCATCATCATTGTGCCATACACCACCATCATTGTGTTATACACCACCATCATTGTGTCACACCCCACCGTCATTGTGTCATACACTGCCATCATTGTGCCATACACCACCATCATTGTGCCATACATCACCATCATTGTGTCATACACCACCATCATTGTACTATACACCACCATCATTGTGCCATACACCACCATCATTGTGACATACACCACCATCATTGTGTCATACACCACCATCATTGTGTCATACACCACCATCATTGTGCCTTACACCATCATCATTGTGCAATACACCACCATCATTGTGTCATATACTGTTTTCATTGTGCCATACACCACCATCATTGTGTCATACACTGTTATCATTGTGCCATACACGACCATCATTGTGTCATACACCACCATCATTGTGCTATACACCACCATCATTGTGTCATACACCACCATCATTGTGTCATACACCACTATCATTGTGTCATACACCATCATTATGCCATACACCACTATCATTGTGTCATACACCACGATCATTGCGTCATACACCACTATCATTGTGACATACGCCACCATCATTGCATCATACACCACTATCATTTTGCCATACACCACCATCATTGTGTCATACACCACCATCATTTATCATAGGGCCATACACCACCATCATCTATCGTAGGGCCATACACCACTATCATTGTGTTACACACCACCATCATTGTGACATACACCTCCTTCATTGTGACATACACCACCATCATTGTGACATACACCACCATCATTTTGACATACACCACCATCATTGTGACATGCACCACCATCATTGTGTCATACACCACCATCACTGTGTCAAACACTACCATCATTGTGTCATACACCACCGTCATTGTGTCATACACCACCATCATTGTGTCATACACCACCATCATTGTGTTATACACAACCATCATTATGACATACACCACCATCATTGTGCCATACACCACCATCATTGTGTCATACACTGCCATCATTGTATCATACACCACAAGCATTGTGCAATACACCACCATCATATTGCCATACACCACCATCATTGTGCCATACACCATTATCATTTTGTCATACACTGCCATCATTGTGCCATATACCACCATCATTGTGCCATACACCACCATCATTGTGCCATACACCACCATCATTGTGCTATACACCACCATCATTATGCCATACTCTATCATCATTGTGCCATACACCACCATCATTGTGTTATACACCACTATCATTGTGTCATACACCACTATCATTGTGTCTTACACTACCATCATTGTATCATACACTGCCATCATTGTTTCATACACCACCATCATTGTGCCATACACCACCATCACTGTGACATACACCACTATCATTGTGCCATACTCCACGATCATTGTCCCTTACACCACCATCATTGTATCATACACTGCCATCATTGTTTCATACACCACCGTCATTGTGCCATACACCATCATCATTGTGACATACACCACAATCATTGTGCCATACACCACCATCATTGTGCCATACACCTCCATCATTGTGTCATACTCCTCCATCATTGTGCCATACACCACTATCATTGTTCCATACACCACCATCATTGTGACATACACCACCATCATTGTGACATGCACTATCATCATTGTTACATACACCACCATCATTGTGTCATACCCCACCCTCATTGTGTCATACACTGCCATCATTGTGCCATACACCACTATCATTGTGCCATACATCACCATCATTGTGTCATACACCACCATCATTGTACCATACACCACCATCATTTTGCCATACACCACCATCATGGTGACATACACCACCATCATTGTGTCATACACCACCACCATTGTGTCATACACCACCATCATTGTGCCTTACACCATCATCATTGTGCAATACACCACCATCATTGTGTCATACACTGTTATCATTGTGCCATACACCACCATCATTGTGTCATACACTTTTATCATTGTGCCATACACGACCATCATTGTGTCATACACCACCATCATTGTGCTATACACCACCATCATTGTGTCATACACCACTATCATTGTGTCATACACCACCATCATTGCATCATACACCACTATCATTGTGACATACACCATCATTATTGCGTCATACACCACTATCATTGTGACATACGCCACCATCATTGCGTCATACACCACTATCATTGTGACATACGCCACCATCTTTGCGTCATACACCACTATTATTGTGCCATACACCACCATCATTGTGTCATACACCACCATCATTTATCATAGGGCCATACACCACCATCATCTATCATAGGGCCATACACCACAATCATTGTGTTACACACCACCATCATTGTGACATACACCTCCATCATTGTGACATACACCACCATCATTGTGACATACTCCACCATCATTGTGACATACACCACCATCATTGTGACATACACCACCATCATTGTGTCATACACCACCACCATTGAGTCATACACCACCATCATTGTGACATACACCACTATCATAGGGACATACACCACCATCATAGGGCCATACATCACCATCATTGTGTCATACACCACCATCATAGGGCCATACACCACCATCATTGTGTCATTCACCACCATCATAGGGCCATACACCACCATCATAAGGCCATACACCGCACATGATGGAACTATTTAGTTCCAAAAAATAAAGTCTAGTTCTTCTTGAATTATTCGCAATAGCTATTAACAAAAAAATTAATAAAATTAAATCACACAGCAATTGTGAGAGACTTGTTGAGTTTTTTTTGTTTAGTGATAAAGAAGAGCTGCACATATAGATTTATTTTGTACACAAGTTCGATGGCTTTCAAAAGAAAATTACCTAGCCAGGCTTGTTAATCTATTGGGTACAATTTTCAGTTTCTGGGAAAGTGGAGGAGACTTTTATTTTTAATTTTTGTTTATATACAAGAGTTGTTACATTGTTGTACAGCCACTAGCACGCGTAGCGTTTCGGGCGGGTCCTTAATCCTATGTTCCCTGGAAAACGACCCGCCAAACCGTTTTACAACCAGGTATTCATTTTACTGTTGGGTAAACAGAGGCTACAGTTGAGGATTGGCGCCCGGTCAATCCTCCCCGGCCAGGATACAAACCCAGGACAAAGCGCTTGCGAAACGCCGGGCAAGCGTCTTACCACTACGCCATTGGGGATTGCATAAAATAAAAATGCACTTATTGACTGCAGTCAAAAAAATATTGACATAAGAAAGAAATAGAACAGATACATGCACGCGAGGACACATAGGAAGTAGAAGAGATACATACATGAGAGAACACATAAGACCAACACTCACGTGCCGGTGATGAGTCACAATAACGTGGCTGAAGAATGTAGATCAGACCACACACTAGAAGGTGAAGGGACGACGACGACGTTTCGGTCCGTTCAGCACCATTCTCAAGTCGATTGTTGACTTGAGAATGGTCCAGGTCGGACCGAAACGTCGTCGTCCCTTCACTTCTAGTGTGTGGTCTGGTCAGCCAACACTCACATACCTAGACAAACACTGAGACCAACAGCAAAACATCAAGTACAACCTTCACAGTGAATAATTATTAACAAAGTAAAAATGTCTTTTTAGTTTGCATTATGTAAAGCAATCGCCTCTAATGATTAAAGTGAACAAAAGAACACAAAGGAGACAATAGGGGTAAAAAGCTTGAGGAACACTGGAACAAGGAGTCAACTCACGTCGACGAGTCTGGCCTTAGAGAGGACATAGAAGCCATTGACGCTGAAGGGCGGGAAGCGGTCCAGCAGGTCCAACAGCAACGTCAGCTGCAACACGCCAATTGGGTTACAAACACACGTTAATGATGCAACCACCACAGGAGGAACACTGACTCAGGGCAAGGAGGCACTATACTTCTCCAGCAGGGACATGACATTCAGAGACGGCAGGTATGGTAACATCAATGATCCGATTCGACTGGAAACTTATGGTTGAAAGATCTCTTGTGTACTCTGTACTATCTCAGCTTTAACTAGTGTACCCTGCACCATCTCAGCTATAACTTTTTTTTGTTTTTGTTTTTTTCCAGGAATATTTCTGCGCGGGCCCTAAGCCTCTGGCTGGGCCACTAAGTGTTGCTTGTTTCTGTTTTACTTGGGCGGAGTATGAATATTTATGTCTCGTAAGGTCGCTTCAGTAAGATTTTGCCATATGTGTTTAACAACTTCTTCTGCTCTGTTGAGTCTAAGTTGAAATCTTAATGGATTTGTAACTGTGCACTGTGTTAGATAATGTTCCAGTGGTCTATCGGGCATTTCTCCACAGTGCTGACATTTCCTCTCATCTTAAGGAACCTGTAAGCCTATTTCCCATGCACAAGGGTATCAAGGCCTGATGCGATGTAAGTGTACTTCTGTTGCTCTACTGCTCCCTTTCATCAAACTAAGTTGTTCGTACTTGGTTGAATTCTTGTACCAACCCGCAAATCCTGATGTTGCAACTGCTGTGTTGTGGTCACTGTACATCTTTTGCATTGCTCTGTTTCTAATTTCTTTCTTAATCTGTGATAAACTCTGTGGTATGTAAATGTCTACATTTCTTCTCTTAGTTGCAAGTTTTGCAGCATCGTCTGCAATACCATTTCCTATTATTCCCACATGACTTGGTACCCAGTTGATAAGAACCCGTCGGCCTTGACGTTTGAGTGCTTGCATTAATGATACGACATTTGTGATCAGATATATGTTATCACATATGTGTTCTTCTTGCAAGGTTTCAATGACAGTTCTCGAGTCTGTATGTATGATAACATGTTGTCGGTGTTCAGTAAGTGCATGTTCCAAACCCTTTTGAATGGCTAGCATCTCTGTTTGTAAAGTCGAACACCCATTTGAGTGCCTACAACTATTTACAGAGTTTCCTGCTTTAACTGCAGCTCCGGTTTCTTGTACCTGCTGGTCTATTGATCCATACCTATAACTAGTGTACCCTGCACCATCTCAGCTATAAATTGTTTACCCTGCACCATCTCAGCTATAAATAGTGTACCCTGCACCATCTCAGCTGTAACTTGAGTAACCTGCACCATCTCAGCTATAACTTGTACCCTGCACCATCTCAGCTACAACTAGTGTACCCTGCACCATCTCAGCAATACCTATTGTATCCTGCACCAATTCACCTATAACTAGTGTACCCTGCACTATCTCAGCTATAACTAGTGTACCCTGCACCATCTCAGCTATAACTGGTGTACCTTGCACCATCTCAGCTATAACTGATGTACCCTGCACCATTTCAGCTATAACTAGTGTACCCTGCACTATCTAAACTATAACTAGTGTACTCTGCACCATCTCAGCTATAACTAGTGAACCCTACACTATCTCAGCTATAACGCGTGTACCTTACACCATCTCAACTATAACAAGTGTACCCTGCACCATCTCAGCTATAACTTGTGTACCCTGGACCATTTCAGCTATAACTTGTGTACCCTGCACCTTCTCAGCTATAACTTGTACCCTGCACCATCTCGGCTATATCTTGTGTACCCTGCACCATCTCAGATATAACTTGTGTACCCTGCACCATCTCATCAATATCTTGTGTACCCTGCACCATCTCAGCTATAACATGTACCCGGCACAATCTCAGCTATATCTTGTGTACCTTGCACCATCTCAGCTATAACTTGTACCTTGCACCATTTCAGCTATAGACTGTGTACCCTGCACCATCTCAGCTACATCTTGTGTACCCTGCATCATTTCAGTTATAACTTGTGTACCCTGCACCATTTCAGCTATACCTTGTGTACCCTGCACCATCTCAGCTATGACTTGTTCCCTGCACAATGTAGGCTATAACTTGTGTACCTTGTAACATCTCAGGTATAACTTGCTCCCTGCACCATCTCAGCTATAACTTGTGTACCCAGCACCATCTCAGCTATCACTTGTACCCTGCACCATCTCAGCTATATCTTGTGTACCCTGCACCATCTCAGCTATAATTTGTACCCTGCACAATGTAGGCTATACCTTGTGTACCTTGCAACATCTCAGCTATAACTTGCTCCCTGCACCATCTCAGCTATAACTTGTACCCTGCACCATCTCAGCTATATCTTGTGTACCCTGCACCATCTCAGCTTTAACTTGTACCCTGCACCATTTCAGCTATAACTTGTGTTCCCTGCACCATCTCAGCTATATATTGTGTATCCTGCACCATCTCAGATATAACTTGTGTACCCTGCAACATCTCTGCTATAACTTGTACCCTGCACCATCTCAGCTATAACTTGTGTACAATGCACAATCTCAGCTATAACTTGTACCCTGCACCATCTCAGCTATATCTTGTGTACCATGCACCATCTCAGCTATAACTTGTGTACCCTGTAGCATCTCAGCTATAACTTCTGTACCCTACACTATTTCAGCTATAACTACTGTACCCTGCACCATTTCAGCTATACCTAGTGTACCCTGCACCATTTCAGCTATAACTTATGTACCCTGCACCATATGAGCTATAACTTGAACCCTGCACCATCTCAGCTATATCTTGTGTACCCTGCACTATCTCAGCTATATCTTGTATAACCTGCACCATCTCAGCTATAAATTGCACCCTGCACCATTTCAGCTATAACTTGTGTACCCTGCACATTCTCAGCTATATCTTGTGCACCCTGCAAAATTTCAGCTATACCTTGTGTACCCTGCACCATCTCAGCTATAACTTGTGTACCCTGCACCATCTCAGCTATATCTTATGCACCCTGCACCATCTCAGCTATAACTTGTACCCTGCACCATCTCAGCTGTATCTTGTGTACCCTGCATTATCTCAACTATGTCTTGTGTACCCTGCACCATCTCAGCTATATCTTGTGTACCCTGCACCATCTCAGCTATAACTTGAACCCTTCACTATCTCAGCTATAAATACTGTACCTTGCACCATCCCAGCTATAACTAGTGTACCCTACACCAACTCAGCTATAACTAGTGTACTCTGCAGCATCTCAGCTATAACTAGTGCACCCTCCACCATCTCAGCTATAGCTTGTGTACCCGACACCATCTCAGCTATAACTTGTGTACCTTGCACCATCTCAGCTATAACTTGTGTACCCTGCATCATCTCAGCAATAACTTATATTCCCTGCACCTTCTCAGCTATATCTTGTGTATCCTGCACCATCTCAGATATAACTTGTGTACCCTGCAACATATCAACTATAACTTGTACTCTGCACCATCACAGCTATAATTTGTATACCCTGCACAATCTCAGCTATAACTTGTACCCTGCACCATCTCAGCTATATCTTGTGTACCCTGCACAATCTCAGCTATGTCTTGTGTACCCTGTACCATCTCAACTATATCTTGTCTACCCTGCACCATTTCAGCTACAACTTGTACCATGCACCATCTCAGCTATAACTAGTGTACCCTGCATAATCTCAGCTATAACTAGTGTACCCTACACCATCTCAGCTATAACTAGTGTACCCTGCAGCATCTCAGCTATAATTAGTGTAGCCTGCACCATCTCAGCTATAACTAGTGTACCCTGCATAATCTCACCTATAACTTGTGTACCCTGCACCATCTCAGCTATATCGTGTGTACCCTGCTCCATCTAAGCTATAACTTGTACCCTGCACCATCTCACCTATAACTTGTGTACCCTGCAACATCTCAGCTATAACTTGCAACCTGCACCATCTCAGCTATATTTTGTGTACCCTGCACCATCTCAGCTATAACTTGTACCCTGCACCATCTCAGCTATAACTTGTACCCTGCACCATCTCAGCTATATCTTGTGTACCCTGAACCATCTCAGCTATAAATTTACCCTGCACTATTTCAGCTAAACCTTGTGTACCCTGCACCATCTCAGCTATATCTTGTGCACCCTGCACCATCTCAGCTAAAACTTTTGTACCCTGCACCATCTCACCTATATCTTGTGCACCCTGCACCAACTCAGCTATAACTTGTACCTTGCACCATCTCAGCTATAACTTGTTCCCTGCACAATGTAGGCTATTACTTGTGTACCCTGTAACATCTCAGCTATCACTTGTACCCTGCACCATCTCAGCTATATCTTGTGTACCCTGCACCATCTCAGCTATAACTTGTGTACCCTGCACCATCTCAGCTTTACCTTGTACCCTGCACCATTTCAGCTATAACTTGTGTTCCCTGCACCATCTCAGCTATATCTTGTGTATCCTGCACCATCTCAGATATAACTTGTGTACCCTGCAACATATCTGCTATAACTTCAACCCTGCACCATCTCAGCTATACTAGTGTACAATGCACAATCTCAGCTATAACTTGTACCCTGCACCATCTCAGCTATATCTTGTGATCCATGCACCATCTCAGCTATAACTTGTACCCTGCACCATTTCAGCTGTAACTTGTGTACCCTGCACCATCTCAGCTATATCTCGTGTACCCTGCAGCATTTCAGCTATAACTTGTATACCCTGCACCATCTCAGCTATAACTTGTGTACCCTGCACCATCTCAGCTGAAACTTGTACCCTGCACCATCTCAGCTATATCTTGTGTACCCTGCACCATCTCAGCTATGTCTTGTGTACCCTGCACCATCTCAGCTATAACTTGTGTACCCTGCACCATCTCAGCTATAACTTGTGTATCCTACACAATCTCAGCTATAACTTGTGTACCCTGCATCATCTCAGCTGAAACATGTTCCCTGCAGCATCTCAGCTTTAACTTATGTACCCTGTTTCATCTCAGCTATAACATGTGTACCCTGCACCATTTCAGCTATAACTTGTGTACCCTGCACCATCTCAGCTATATCTTGTGTACCCTGCACCATTTCAGCTATAACTTGTGTACCCTGCAACATTTCAGCTATAACTTGTGTACCCTGCACCATCTCAGCTTTTTCTTGTGTACCCTTCACCATCTCAGCTATAACTTGTATCCTGCACCATCTCAGCTATATCTTGTGTACCCTGCACCATCTCAGCTATGTCTTGTGTGCCCTGCACCATCTCAGCTATATCTTGTGTACCCTGCACCATCTCAGCTATAACTTGTACCCTGCACCATCTCAGCTATAACTAGTGTACCCTGCACTATCTCAGCTATAACTAGTGAACCCTGCACCATATCAGCTATAACTAGTGTACCCTGCACTATCTCAGCTATAACTAGTATACCCTGCACCATCTCAGCTATAACTAGTGTACCCTGCATCATTTCAGCTATAACTAGTGTACCCTGCACTATCTCAGCTATAACTTGAGTGCCCTGCACCATTTCAGCTATAACTTGTGTAACCTGCACCATATGAGCTATAACTTGTACCTTGCACCATCTCAGCTATATCTTGTGTACACTGCACTATCTCAGCTATATCTTGTGTAACCTGCACCATCTCAGCTATAAATTGTACCCTGCACTATTTCAGCTATAACTTGTGTGCCCTGCACCATCTCAGCTATATCTTGTGCACCCTGCAACATTTCAGCTATAATTTCTGTACCCTGCACCATCTCAGCTATAAGTTGTGTACCCTGCACCATCTCAGCAATATCTTGTGCACCCTGCACCATCTCACCTATAAGTTTTACCCTGCACCATCTCAGCTGTATCTTGTGTACCCTGCATTATCGCAGCTATGTCTTGAGTACCCTGCACCATCTCAGCTATATCTTGTGTACCCTGCACCACCTCAGCTATAACTTGAACCCTTCACTATCTCAGCTATAAATAGTGTACCTTGCACCATCTCAGCTATAACTAGTGTACCCTACACCAACTCAGCTATAACTAGTGTACTCTGCAGCATCTCAGCTATAACTAGTGCCCCCTGCACCCTCTCAGCTATAACTTGTGTACCCGACACCATCTCAGCTATAACTTGTGTACCCTGCACCATCTCAGCTATAACTTGTGTACCCTGTATCATCTCAGCTATAACTTGTGTTCCCTGCACCTTCTCAGCTATATCTTTTGTATCCTGCACCATCTCAGATATAACTTGTGTACCCTGCAACATATCAACTATAACTTGTACACTGCACCATCATAGTTATAAATTATATACCCTGCACAATCTCAGCTATAACTTGTACCCCGCACCATCTCAGCTATATCTTGTGTACCCTGCACCATCTCAGCTATAACTTGTGTACCCTGCACCATCTCAACTATATCTTGTCTACCCTGCACCATTTCAGCTATAACTTGTACCCTGCACCATCTCAGCTATAACTAGTTTACCCTGCATAATCGCAGCTATAACTAGTGTACCCTACACCATCTCAGCTATAACTAGTGTATCCTGCAGCATCTCAGCTATAACTAGTGTACCCTGCACCATCTCAGCTATAAGTTGTGTACCCTGCATAGTCTCAGCTTTAACTTATGTACCCTGTATCATCTCAGTTATAACATGTGTATCCTGCACCATTTCAGCTATAACTTGTGAACCCTGCACAATCTCAGCTATATCTTGTGTACCCTGCACCATTTCAGCTATAACATGCGTACCCTGCAACATTTCAGCTATAACTTGTGTACACTGCACCATCTCAGCTATTTTTTGTGTACCCTTCACCATCTCAGCTATAACTTGTACCCTGCACTATCTCAGCTATAACAAGTGTACCCGGCACCATCTCAGCTATAACTTGTGTACCCTAAACCATCTCAGCTATAACTTGTGTACCCTGCATAGTCTCAGCTTTAACTTATGTACCCTGTATCATCTCAGTTATAACATGTGTATCCTGCACCATTTCAGCTATAACTTGTGTACCCTGCACAATCTCAGCTATATCTTGTGTACCCTGCACCATTTCAGCTATAACTTGCGTACCCTGCAACATTTCAGCTATAACTTGTGTACACTGCACCATCTCAGCTATTTCTTGTGTTCCCTTCACCATCTCAGCTATAACTTGTACCCTGCACCATCTCAGCTATAACAAATGTACCCTGCACCATCTCAGCTAGAACTAGTGTACCCTACACCATCTCAGCTAAAACTACTGTACCCTGCAGCATCTCAGCAATAACTGGTGTACCCGGCACCATCTCAGCTATAACTTGTGTACCCTAAACCATCTCAGTTATAACTTGTGTACCCTCCACCAACGCATCTATAACTTGTGTACCCTGCACCATCTCAGCTATATCTTGTGTACCCTACACCATCTCAGCTATAACTTGTGTACCCTGTAGCATCTCAGCTATAATTTGTGAACCCTACCCCATCTCAGCTATAACTTGTGTACCCTACACCATCTCAGCTATAACTTGTGTACCCTGCATCATCTCATCTATAACTTGTGTACCCTGCACCATCTCAGCTATTTCTTGTGTACCCTGCACCATCTCAGCTATAACGTGTATCCTGCACCATCTCAGCTATATCTTGTGTACCCTGCACCATCTCAGCTATGTCTTGTGTACCCTGCACCATCTCAGCTATATCTTGTGTACCATGCACCATCTCAGCTATAACTTGTATCCTGCACCATTTCAGCTGTAACTTGTGTACCCTGCACTATCTCAGCTATATCTTGTGTACCCTGCAGCATTTCAGCTATAACTTGTGTACCGTGCACCATCTCAGCCTATAACGTGTGTACCCTGCACCATCTCAGCTATAACTTGTGTACCCTGCACCATCTCAGCTATTTCTTGTGTACCCTGCACCATTTCAGCTATAACTTGTATCCTGCACCATCTCAGCTATATCTTGTGTACCCTCCACCATCTCAAATATGTCTTGTGTACCCTGCACCATCTCAGCTATATCTTGTGAACCCTGCACCATCTCAGCTATACCTTGTACCCTGCACCATCTCAGCTATAACTAGTGTATCCTGCACCATCTCAGCTAGAACTAGTGTACCCTACACCATCTCAGCTATAACTAGTGTACCCTGCAGCATCTCAGCTATAACTGGTGTACCCTGCACAATCTCAGCTGTAACTTGTGTACCCTACACCATCTCAGCTATAATTTGTGTACCCTGCATCATCTCATCTATAACTTGTGTACCCTGCACCATCTCAGCTATAACTTGTGTACCCTACACCATCTCAGCTATAACTTGTGTACCAAGTAGCATCTCAGCTATAATTTGTGAACACTACACTATCTCCTTACCTTGAGGTTACCATGAGGTGCTTCCGGGGCTTAGCGTCCCTGCGGCCCGGTCATTGACCAGGCCTCCAGGTTGCCGGACTGATCAACCAGGCTGTTGGACGTGGCTGCTCGCAGCCTGACGTATGAGTCACAGCCTGGATGATCAGGTATCCTTTGGATGTGCTTATCCAGTTCTCTCTTGAACACTGTGAGGGGTCGGCCAGTTATGTCCCTTATGTGTAGTGGAAGCGTGTTGAACAGCCTCGAGCCTCTGATGTTGATAGAGTTCTCTCTCAGAGTACCTGTTGCACCTCTGCTTTTCAGCGGGGGTATTCTGCACATCCTGCCATGTCTTCTGGTATCATGTGATGTTATTTCTGTGTGCAGGTTTGGGACCAGCCCCTCTAATATTTTCCACGTGTAAATTATTATGTACCTCTCCCGCCTGCGCTCAAGGGAGTACAGTTTTAGGCTCTTTAGTCGGTCCCAATAGTGTAGATGTTTTACTGAGTGGATTCTAGCAGTAAAGTATTTCTGCACGCTCTCCAGGTCAGCAATTTCTCCAGCTTTGAAAGGGGCTGTCATTGTGCAGCAGTATTCCACTCTAGAGAGCACAACTGTTTTGAAAAGTATCATCATCGGTATAGCATCTCTAGTGTGAAAAGTTCTTGTTTTCCAACCTGTCATTTTTCTAGCAGTTGTGACGACTACTTTATTGTGTTCTTTAAAGGTAAGGTCTTCCGACATGAGTACACCCAGATCCTTTACATTGCCTTTTCGTTCTATGTTATGATTTGCCTGAGTTTTGTACGTGGTTTCCGTTTTTATATTTTCGAATTTTCCATAGCGCATGATTTGGAACTTATCTTCGTTAAACACCATATTATTTTCTGTAGCCCATAGAAAGACCTGATCTACATCTGACTGGAGGTTTGCCGTGTCCTCTATGTTGCCTACTCTCATGAAGATCCTAGTGTCATCTGCAAAGGATGATACAGTGCTATAGGTTGTGTTCTTGTCTATGTCCGATATGAGGATGAGAAAAAGTACAGAAGCAAGCACAGTTCCCTGGGGGACTGAGCTCTTCACGGTTGATGGGCTGGATTTTATTTTGTTGACTATTACACATTGGGTTCTGTTGGTCAGGGAATTGTAGATCCATCTGCCTATTTTTCCGGTAATTCCTTTTGAACGCATTTTATGTGCAATAACGCCATGGTCATATTTATCAAAAGCTTTTGCAAAATCTGTGTAAATTACCTCAGCGTTTTGTTTGTCTTCCATAGCATCTAATGCCATATCATAGTGGTCCAGCAACTGCGACAGGCAAGAGCGCCCTGTTCTGAAACCACGTTGTCCGGGGTTATGGAGATGCTGTAATTCCATGTATTTTGTGATCTTACTTCTTAGCACTCTCTCAAAATTTTTTACGATGTGCGATGTTAGTGCTATCGGTCTGTAATTTTTTGCCTCAGCCTTATTTTCTCCTTTATGAAGTGGTGCTATCTCTGCTGTTTTTAGTATATCAGGAATAACGCCAGTATCTAGGCTTTGTCTCCACAGAATGTGGAGGGCCTGCGATAGTGGTTTTTTACAGTTTTTTATGAATATGGAGTTCCAAGAATCCGGGCCTGGTGCAGAGTGCATAGCCATACTGTTTATGGCTTCTTCAAAATCCAGTGGGGATAGGGTGACGTCTGATATATGATTTGATGTTGGTATCATATCCATGAAAAATTCATTTGAGTTATCAATCTTTAGTGTGTTTAATGGCTCGCTGAAAACAGAGTCGTACTGCTTCCTCAGTAGCTCGCTCATTTCTTTGTTGTCACCGGTGAAAGTTCCATCTCCCTTTCGCAGGGGCCCGATATTAGATGTGTTTTTTTATCTTCATTTTGCATAGGAGAAAAAATATTTCGGATTTCTCTCTATTTCACTGATAGCCTTTTGCTCTCTTTGCCTCTCCTGGGTTTTGTATGATTCTTGTAGCTTCCTTTCAATTGTTTCTATTTCTCTACCTAACCTTCTTCGCCATTCTTGAGATAGGGTGCGACTCTCAAGTTGTTCCGCGATTCGTTTTCTTCGCCTATATAGGGGAACGACGTTCCCGTTCCAATCTGCATCTCTTCCTCTTTTTTCTTAGAGGTATGCGGTTTGAACATATTTCTAATTTCTAGTGCTACTGAGCTTATTTTTTCCAGGCACTGGTTCAGGTTTGCATTTTCTAGCTGTTCTTCCCAGTTTATTTCTGTGAAGTCCTGGTTTATTTGCTCCCAGTTTATCTGTTTATTATTGAAGTTGAATTTGCTGAAATCTCCTCCACCGGGAATCTGGACTGGTTTTGAAGGTCTACTCCCCATGGTTGTCATAACTTCAATTAAGTTGTGATCTGAGTAACAGGTATTTTTAATCATTATGTTCCTGATCAATTCATCATTATTAGTGAAAATGTGGTCCAGCGTGTTCTCCTTCCTAGTTGGTTCTACTATTTGCTGGTTTAAGGCAAACCTGTCGCACATCCGTAGACGGTCATTTGCATGTGCCTGTTCATTTAGGTTACTTCCTGGTATTCTTTCTGATATTACTGTATTAGCCAGGTGCTTCCTTTTCAGGTGCCGTAAGTTGAAATCCCCAAGCAGGATGATGTTCGGAGCAGGATTTGTGAGGTTTTCCAAGCAGTGTTCTATTTTCATTAGTTGGTCTTTAAACTGCTGAGGGTTTGCCTCCAGTGACTTATATACAAGGACAATAACTACATTTAAAATCTCTATTTTGATCACCATCTCATCTATAACTTGTGTACCCTGCACTATCTCAGCTATAACTAGTGTACCCTGCACCATCTCAGCTATAACTAGTGAACCCTGCACAATCTCAGCTATAACTAGTGTAAACTGCACCATCTCAGCTATAACTTCTGTGTCCTGCACCATTTCAGCTATAACTTGTGTACCCTGCACCATCTCAACTATAACTTGTACACTGCACCATCTCAGCTATAACTCGTGTACCCTGCAACATCTCAGCTATAACTTTCACCCTACACCATCTCAGCTATAACTTGTGTACCCTGCACTATCTCAGCTATAACTAGTGTACCCTGCACCATCTCAGCTATAACTAGTGTACCCTGCACTATCTCAGCTATAACTAGTGTACCCTGCACCATGTCAGCTATACCTTTTGTGCCCTGCACCATTTCAGCTATAACTTGTATACCCTGCACCATCTCAGCTATAACTTGTACCCTGCACCATCTCAGCTATATCTTGTGTACCCTGCACCATCTCAGCTATATCTTGTGTAACCTGCACCATCTCAGCTATAACATAAGAACATAAGAACATAAGAACAAAGGTAACTGCAGAAGGCCTATTGGCCCATACGAGGCAGCTCCTATTCTATAACCACCCAATCCCACTCATATACTTGTCCAACCCGTGCTTGAAACAATCGAGGGACCCCACCTCCACAATGTTACGCGGCAATTGGTTCCACAAATCAACAACCCTGTTACTGAACCAGTATTTACCCAAGTCTTTCCTAAATCTAAACTTATCCAATTTATACCCATTGTTTCGTGTTCTGTCCTGTGTTGATACTTTTAATACCCTATTAATATCCCCCCGGTTATGTCCATTCATCCACTTGTAAACCTCTATCATGTCACCCCTAACTCTTCGCCTTTCCAGTGAATGCAACTTAAGCTTTGTTAATCTTTCTTCATATGAAAGATTTCTAATTTGGGGAATTAACTTAGTCATCCTACGCTGGACACGTTCAAGTGAATTTATATCCATTCTATAATATGGCGACCAAAACTGAACTGCATAATCTAAATGGGGCCTAACTAGAGCAAGATATAGCTTGAGAACCACACCAGGAGTCTTGTTACTAACGCTGCGATTAATAAATCCAAGTTTCCGATTTGCCTTATTACGAACATTTATGCATTGATCCTTTTGTTTTAAATTCTTACTAATCATAACTCCCAGATCCCTTTCGCAATCCGACTTCGCAATCACAACACCATCTAGCTCGTATCTTGTAACTCTATCATCATTACCTAACCTCAGAACTTTACATTTATCAGCATTAAACTGCATCTGCCAATCCTTTGACCATTTCAAAACCCTATCTAGATCAACTTGAAGTGATAGTGAGTCCTCCTCCGAATTAATTTCCCTACCGATTTTCGTATCATCGGCAAATTTGCAAATGTTGCTACTCAAACCTGAATCTAAATCATTTATATATATTATAAACAACAGAGGTCCCAGGACAGAGCCTTGAGGCACTCCACTTACAACATTTTCCCACTCTGACTTGATTCCATTTATACTAACTCTCTGTTTCCTTTGGTATAGCCATGCCCTAATCCAGCTTAATATAGCACCCCCAATACCATGAGACTCTATCTTTTTAATCAGTCTTTCATGTGGCACTGTATCAAAAGCTTTGCTAAAGTCAAGGTATACAACATCGCAATCCTTACCACTATCAACTGCCTCAACAATGCTAGAATAAAAAGATAACAAATTTGTTAAACATGAACGGCCATTTATAAAACCATGTTGCGACTCAATTATTAATTTATGTTTTTCAAGATGAAGACGAATTTTATTTGCTATTATAGATTCGAGTAACTTTCCCACAATAGACGTTAGGCTAATTGGTCGATAGTTAGACGCAAGTGATCTATCTCCTTTCTTAAAAACTGGTATCACATTAGCAACTTTCCAAAACTCTGGCACTCTGCCTGACTCTATTGATTTATTAAATATGGTTGACAGTGGGTCACAAAGCTCCTCTTTGCATTCTTTAAGCACCCTGGCAAACACTTCATCCGGCCCTGGGGATTTGTTTGGTTTGAGTTTTACTATTTGTTTAAGAACATCCTCCCTGGTAACTGCTAAGCTCGTCAACCTGTCCTCGTCCCCACCCACATAGACTTGTTCGGCTGAAGGCATATTGTTAAGTTCCTCTTTAGTAAATACAGATACAAAATATTTATTAAAAATACTACTCATCTCTTCATCACTATCTGTTATTTGACCTGTCTCAGTTTTTAATGGACCTATCCTTTCCCTAGTCTTAGTACGATATAACTGAAAAAACCCTTTAGGATTTGTCTTTGCTTGCCCTGCTATGCGAACTTCATAGTTTCTTTTTGCTTTCCTTATCTCTTTTTTAACATTTCTAACCAGTTGTACGAATTCCTGTTCTAAAGTGACCTCCCCATTTTTAATCCTTTTGTACCAAGCTCTCTTTTTACCTATAAGGTTCTTCAAATTCTTTGTTATCCACTTTGGGTCATTAGTATTCGATCTATTCAATTTGTATGGTATACTACGTTCCTGTGCTTTGTTTAGAATATTCTTAAATAAGTTATATATTGAATCCACATCGAAATCCCCATTTAAGTCACCTATCGCTGGGTTCATGTCTCGCTCCAAGACCGGCCCACACCCCATACCCAAGACTTTCCAATCAATTTGACCAAAAAAAATTTCTTAGGCTATTAAAATCAGCTTTTCGAAAATCTGGCACTTTAACAGAATTTTCTCCTACTGGTCTATTCCATTCTATGCTAAATCTGATTTCTTTGTGATCACTGCTCCCTAGCTCACTCCCTATTTCGATGTCATTAATTTGCGTTTCCCTGTTAGTTAACACTAAATCTAAAATATTATTTTCCCGTGTTGGTTCCTTAATGTGTTGCGTAAGAAAGCAATCGTCAATTAATTCTAGAAAATCTTCTGCTTCACTATTCCCTGTTTTGTTCAACCAGTTTATTCCGCTAAAATTAAAGTCACCCATGACATAAATACTGTTAGATCTAGATGCTCTAGATATTTCATCCCATAGATGCTTTGCTTCCATTCTGTCTAAATTTGGTGGCCTATATATTACTCCTATTATAATATTATTAGCTTTTTCGTTTAATTCAATCCAAATAGTTTCTGTGTGTGGCTCTGTTTTGATTCCCTCTTTGAGACTACATTTCAAATTGTCCCTAACATATATGGCTACTCCACCTCCTCGTCTAATATATCTATCTGTGTGAAATAGTTTAAATCCATATATTTGATATTCAGCTAATAGTTCTCTATTTTCTACATTCATCCACGTTTCGGTAAGTGCAATAATATCTATTTTTTCTGTGCAGACAAGAGCATTTAATTCGTTAATTTTATTTCTTAGACTTCTACTGTTAGTGTAATATACCCTAAGTGAATTGTTATTTTGCGGACCTTCTCTTTCCCTGATCGTTTTGCCAATTCCTTTCTCCCACAAACACATACTTTTATTACCTCCTTCCTCAAAATCAATTCCCATACCTCTATCTACTAACAGTTTAAACCCAAACAAACACCTCTAACCACTTCTTCTAACGAGTTCGCAACAGCAACAACCCCAGCTCTCGATAGATGCACCCCATCACGAGCATACATTTCATTTCTTCCATAGAAGTGTTCCCAGTTGTCTATGAAAGATATTGCATTTGAAAGATATTGCATTTATCATATTGCATAACCTTGTGTACCCTGCACCATCTCAGCTATATCTTGTGTAACCTGCACCATCTCAGCTATAAACGTGTGTACCCTGCACCATTTTAGCTATAACTTGTGTACCCTGCACCATCTCAGCTATAACTTGTGTACCTTGCACAATCTCAGCTATATCTTGTGCACCCTGCACCATCTCAGCTATAACTTGTACCCTGCACCATCTCAGCTATATCTTGTGTACTCTGCATTATCTCAGCTATGTCTTGTGTACCCTGCACCATCTCAGCTATATCTTGTGTACCCTGCACCATCTCAGCTATATCTTGTGTACCCTGCACCATCTCAGCTATAACTTGAACCCTGCACTATCTCAGCTATAACTATTGTACCCTGCACCATCCCAGCTATAACTAGTATACCCTGCACTATCTCAGCTATAACTAGTGTACCCTGCACCATCTCAGCTATACCTTTGTGCCCTGCACCATTTCAGCTATAACTTGTGTATCCTGCACCATCTCAGCTATAACTTGTAACCTGCACCATCTCAGCTATATCTTGTGTACCCTGCACCATCTCAACTATATCTTGTGTAACCAGCACCATCTCAGCTATAAACTTGTGTACCCTGCACCATCTCAGCTATATCTTGTGTAACCTGCACCATCTCAGCTATAAACTTGTGTACCCTGTACCATCTTAGCTATAACTTGTGTACCCTGCACCATCTCAGCTATAACTTGTGTACCTTGCACAATCTCAGCTATACCTTGTGCACCCTGCACCATCTCAGCTATAACTTGTACCCTGCACCATCTCAGCTATATCTTGTGTACTCTGCATTATCTCAGCTATGTCTTGTGTACCCTGCACCATCTCAGCTATATCTTGTGTACCCTGCACCATCTCAGCTATATCTTGTGTACCCTGCACCATCTCAGTTATAACTTGAACCCTGCACTATCTCAGCTATAAATAGTGTACCCTGCACCATCTCAGCTATAACTAGTGTACCCTACACCAACTCAGTTATAACTAGTGTACCCTGCAGCATCTCAGCTAAAACTAGTGAACCCTGCACCATCTCAGCGATAACTTGTGTACCCGACTCCATCTCAGCTATAACTTGTGAACCCTGCACCATCTCAGCTATACCTTGTGTTCCCTGCACCTTCTCATCTATATCTTGTGTATCCTGCACCATCTCAGATATAACTTGTGTACACTGCAACATCTCAGCTATAACTTGTGTACCCTGCACCATCTCAGTTATAACTTGTGTACCCTGCACAATCTCAGCTATAACTTGTACCCTGCACCATCTCAGCTATATCTTGTATACCATGCACCATCTCAGCCAATACTAGTGTACCCTACACCAACTCAGCTATAACTAGTGTACCCTCCAGCGTCTCAGCTATAACTTGTGTACCCTGCACCATCTCAGCTATAACTTGTGTACCCTGCACACTCTCAGCTATAACATGTACCCTGCTCAATCTCAGCTATAAATAGTGTACCGTGCACCATCTCAGCTATAACTAGTGTACCCTACATCAACTCAGCTATAACTAGTGTACCCTGCAGGATCTCAGCTATAACTAGTGTACCCTGCACCATCTCAGCTATAACTTGTCTACCCTACACCATCTCAGCTATAACTTGTGTACCCTGCAACATCTCAGCTATAACTTGTACCCTGCACCATCTCAGCTATAACTTGTGTACCCTGCAACATCTCAGCTATAACTTGCTCCCTGCACCATCTCAGCTATAACTTGTGTACCCTGCACCATCTCAGCTATAACTTGTACCCTGCACCATCTCAGCTATATCTTGTGTATCCTGCACCATTTCAGCTATAACTTGTGTACCCTGCACTATCTCAGCTATAACTTGTACCCTGCACCATTTCAGCTATAACTAGTGTATCCTGCACCATCTCAGCTAGAACTATTGTACCCTACACCATCTCAGCTATAACTAGTGTACCCTGCAGCATCTCAGCTATAACTGGTGTACCCTGCACAATCTCAGCTGTAACTTGTGTACCCTACACCATCTCACCTATAATTTGTGTACCCTGCATCATCTCATCTATAACTTGTGTACCCTGCACCATCTCAGCTATAACTTGTGTACCCTACACCATCTCAGCTATAACTTGTGCACCCTGTAGCATCTCAGCTATAATTTGTGAACCCTACACTATCTCCTTACCTTGAGGTTACCTTGAGGTGCTTCCGGGGCTTAGCGTCTTCGCGGCCCGGTCGTCGACCAGGCCTCCTGGTTGCCGGACTGATCAACCAGGCTGTTGGACGGGGCTGCTCGTAGCCTGACGTATGAGTCACAGCCTGGATGATCAGGTATCCTTTGGATGTGCTTATCCAGTTCTCTCTTGAACACTGTGAGGGGTCGGCCAGTTATGTCCCTTATGTGTAGTGGCAGCGTGTTGAACAGTCTCGGGCCTCTGATGTTGATAGAGTTCTCTCTCAGAGTACCTGTTGCACCTCTGCTTTTCAACGGGGGTATTCTGCACATCCTGCAATGTCTTCTGGTATCATGTGAGGTTATTTCTGTGTGCAGGTTTGGGACCAGCCCCTCTAATATTTTCCACGTGTAAATTATTATGTACCTCTCCCGCCTGCGCTCAAGGGAGTACAGTTTTAGGCTCTTTAGTCGGTCCCAATAGTGTAGATGTTTTACTGAGTGGGTGCTAGCAGTAAAGGATCTCTGCACGCTCTCCAGGTCAGCAATTTCTCCAGCTTTGAAAGGGGCTGTCATTGTGCAGCAGTATTCCACTCTAGAGAGCACAAGTGTTTTGAAAAGTATCATCATCGATATAGCATCTCTAGTGTGAAAAGTTCTTGTTACCCAACCTGTCATTTTTCTTGCAGTTGTGACGACTACTTTATTGTGTTCTTTAAAGGTAAGGTCTTCCGACATGAGTACACCCAGATCCTTTACATTGCCTTTTCGTTCTATGTTATGATTTGCCTGAGTTTTGTACGTGGTTTCCGTTTTTATATTTTCATTTTTTCCATAGCGCATGAGCTGAAACTTATCTTCGTTAAACACCATATTATTTTCTGTAGCCCATAGAAAGACCTGATCTACATCTGACTGGAGGTTTGCCGTGTCCTCTATGTTGCCTACTCTCATGAAGATCCTAGTGTCATCTGCAAAGGATGATACAGTGCTATAGGTTGTGTTCTTGTCTATGTCCGATATGAGGATGAGAAAAAGTACTGGAGCAAGCACAGTACCCTGGGGGACTGAGCTCTTCACGGTTGATGGGCTGGATTTTATTTTGTTGACTATTACACATTGGGTTCTGTTGGTCAGGGAATTGTAGATCCATCTGCCTATTTTTCCGGTAATTCCTTTTGAACGCGTTTTATGTGCAATAACACCATGGTCACATTTATCAAAAGCTTTTGCGAAATCTGTGTAAATTACATCAGCGTTTTGTTTGTCTTCCATAGCATCTAATGCCATATCATAGTGGTCCAGCAACTGCGACAGGCAAGAGCGCCCTGTTCTGAAACCACGTTGTCCGGGGTTATGGAGATGCTGTGATTCCATGTATTTTGTGATCTTACTTCTTAGCACTCTCTCAAATTTTTTTATGATGTGCGATGTTAGTGCTATCGGTCTGTAATTTTTTGCCTCTGCCTTATTTCCTCCTTTATGAAGTGGTGCTATCTCTGCTGTTTTTAGTATATCAGGAATAACACCAGTATCTAGGCTTTGTCTCCACAGAATGTGGAAGGCCTGCGATAGTGATTTTTTACAGTTTTTTATGAATATGGAGTTCTAAGAATCCGGGCCTGGTGCAGAGTGCATAGCCATACTGTTTATGGCTTCTTCAAAATCCAGTGGGGATAGGGTGACGTCTGATATATGATTTGATGTTGGTATCATATCCATGAAAAATTCATTTGGGTTATCAATCTTTAGTGTGTTTAATGGCTCGCTGAAAACAGAGTCGTACTGCTTCCTCAGTAGCTCGCTCATTTCTTTGTTGTCATCGGTGAAAGTTCCATCTCCCTTTCGCAGGGGCCCGATACTAGATGTGGTTTTTGATCTTGATTTTGCATAGGAGAAAAAATATTTCGGATTTCTCTCTATTTCACTGATAGCCATTTGCTCTCTTTGCCTCTCCTGGGTTTTGTATGATTCTTGTAGCTTCCTTTCAATTGTTTCTATTTCTCTACCTAACCTTCTTCGCCGTTCTTGAGATAGGGTGCGACTCTCAAGTTGTTCCGCGATTCGTTTTCTTCGCCTATATAGGGGAACGACGTTCCCGTTCCAATCTGCATCTCTTCTTTTTTCTTAGAGGTATGCGGTTTGAACATATTTCTAGTGCTACTGAGCTTATTTTTTCCAGGCACTGGTTCAGGTTTGCATTTTCTAGCTGTTCTTCCCAGTTTATTTCTGTGAAGTCCTGGTTTATTTGCTCCCAGTTTATCTGTTTATTATTGAAGTTGAATTTGCTGAAATCTCCTCCACCGGGAATCTGGACTGGTTTTGAAGGTCTACTCCCCATGGTTGTCATAACTTCAATTAAGTTGTGATCTGAGTAACAGGTATTTTTAATCATTATGTTCCTGATCAATTCATCATTATTAGTGAAAATGAGGTCCAGCGTGTTCTCCTTCCTAGTTGGTTCTACTATTTGCTGGTTTAAGGCAAACCTGTCGCACATCCGGAGCAGGTCATTTGCATGTGCCTGTTCATTTAGGTTACTTCCTGGTATTCTTTCTGATATTACTGTATTAACCAGGTGCTTCCATTTCAGGTGCCGTAAGTTGAAATCCCCAAGCAGGATGATGTTCGGTGCTGGATTTGTGAGGTTTTCCAAGCAGTGTTCTATTTTCATTAGTTGGTCTTTAAACTGCTGAGGGTTTGCCTCCAGTGACTTATATACAAGGACAATAACTATATTTAAAATCTCTATTTTGATCACCATCTCAGCTATAACTTGTGTACCCTGCACTATCTCAGCTATAACTAGTGTACCCTGCACCATCTCAGCTATAACTAGTGTACCCTGCACTATCTCAGCTATAACTAGTATACCCTGCACCATCTCAGCTATAACTTTTGTGCCCTGCACCATTTCAGCTATAACTTGTGTACCCTGCACCATCTCAGCTATAACTTGTACCCTGCACCATCTCAGCTATATCTTGTGTACCCTGCACCATCTCAGCTATATCTTGTGTAACCTGCACCATCTCAGCAATAACTTGTATCCTGCACCATCTCAGCTATATCTTGTGTACTCTGCATTATCTCATTTATGTCTTGTGTACCCTGCACCATCTCAGCTATATCTTGTGTACCCTGCACCATCTCAGCTATATCTTGTGTACCCTGCACCATCTCAGCTATAACTTGAACCCTGCACTATCTCAGCTATAACAAGTGTACCCTGCACCATCTCAGCTATAACTAGTGTACCCTGCACTATCTCAGCTATAACTAGTGTACCCTGCACCATCTCAGCTATAACTTTTGTGCCCTGCACCATTTCAGCTATAACTTGTGTACCCTGCACCATCTCAGCTATAACTTGTACCCTGCACCATCTCAGCTATATCTTGTGTACCCTGCACCATCTCATCTATATCTTGTGTAACCTGCACCATCTCAGCTATAAACTTGTGTACCCTGCACCATCTCAGCTATATCTTGTGTAACCTGCACCATCTCAGCTATAAACGTGTGTACCCTGCACCATCTTAGCTATAACTTCTGTACCCTGCACCATCTCAGCTATAACTTGTGTACCTTGCACAATCTCAGCTATATCTTGTGCACCCTGCACCATCTCAGCTATAACTTGTACCCTGCACCATCTCAGCTATATCTTGTGTACTCTGCATTATCTCAGCTATGTCTTGTGTACCCTGCACCATCTCAGCTATATCTTGTGTACCCTGCACCATCTCAGCTATATCTTGTGTACCCTGCACCATCTCAGCTATAACTTGAACCCTACACTATCGCAGCAATAAATAGTGTACCCTGCACCATCTCAGCTATAACTAGTGTACCCTACACCAACTCAGCTATAACTAGTGTACCCTGCAGCATCTCAGCTATAACTAGTGAACCCTGCACCATCTCAGCGATAACTTGTGTACCCGACACCATTTCAGCTAAGACTTGTGAACCCTGCACCATCCCAGCTATACCTTGTGTTCCCTGCACCTTCTCATCTATATCTTGTGAATCCTGCACCATCTCAAATACATCTTGTGTACACTGCAGCATCTCAGCTATAACTTGTGTACCCTGCACCATCTCAGTTATAACTTGTGTACCCTGCACAATCTCAGCTATAACTTGTACCCTGCACCATCTCAGTTATGTCTTGTATACCATGCACCATCTCAGCCATAACTAGTGTACCCTACACCAACTCAGCTATAACTAGTGTACCCTCCAGCATCTCAGCTATAACTTGTCTACCCTACACCATCACAGTGTTAACTAATGTACCCTCTATCATCTCAGCTATAACATGTGTACACTGCACAATCTCAGCTATAACTTGTGTACCCTCCAACATCTCAGCTATAACTTGTGCCCTGAACCATCTCAGCTATAACTTGTGTACCCTGCAACATCTCAGGTATAACTTGCACCCTGCACCATCTCAGCTATAACTTGTGTACCCTGCACCATCTCAGCTATAACTTGTACCCTGCGTTATCTCAGCTATATCTTGTGTATCCTGCACCATTTCAGCTATAACTTGTGTACCCTGCACCATCTCAGCTATAACTTGTACCCTGCACCATTTCAGCTATAACTTGTGCACCCTGCACCATTTCAGCTTTAAATTGTGTACCCTGCACCATCTCAGCTATAACTTGTGTACATTGTACCATCTCAGCTATATCTTGTGAACCCTGCACCATCTCTGCTATAACTTGTACCCTGCACCATCTCAGCTATGTCTTGTGTACCCTGCACCATCTCAACTATGTCTTCTGTACCCTGCACCATCTCAGCTATGTCTTGTGTACCCTGCACCAACTCAACTATGTCTTCTGTATCCTGCACCATCTCAGCTATAAATAGTGTACCCTGCACCATCTCAGTTATAACTAGTGTACCCTACACCAACTCAGCTATAACTAGTGTACCCTGCAGCATCTCAGCTATAACTAGTGTACCCTGCATCATCTCAGCTATAACTTGTCTAACCTACACTATCTCAGCTATAACTTGTGTACCCTGCACCATCTCAGCTATTACTTGCGTACCATGCACCATCTCAGCTATAACTTGTGTACCCTACACCATCTCAGTTATAAATTGTGTACCCTGCACCATCTCAGCTATAACTTATGTTCCCTGTAGCATATCAGCTTTAACTTATGTACCCTGTATCATCTAAGCTATAACATGTGTACACTGTACCATCTCAGCTATAACTTGTGTACCCTGCACCATCTCAGCCATAACTTGTGTACCCTGCACAATCTCAGCGATAACTTGTACCCTCTACCAACTCAGCTATATCTTGTGTACCATGCACTATCTCAGCTGTAACTTCTACCCTGCACCATCTCAGCTATATCTTGTGTACCCTGCACCATCTCAGCTATGTCTTGTTTACCTTGCACCATCTCAGCTATATCTTGTGTACCCTGCAAAATCTCAACTATAACTTGTACCCTGCACAATCTCAGATATCACAAGTGTACCCTGCACCTTCTCAGCTATAACAAGTGTACCCTGCACCATCTCAGCTATAACTTGTGTACCCTACACCATCTCAGCTAAAACTTGTGTACCCTGCACCATCTCAGCTATAACTTGTGTACCCTGCATCATCTAAGCTATAACTTGTGTACCCTTCACCATCTCAGCTATAACTTGTGTACCCTGTAGCATCTCAGCTATAACTTCTGTACCCTACACTATCTCAGCTATAACTAGTGTACCCTGCACCATTTCAGCTATAACTAGTGTACCCTGCACTATCTCAGCTATAACTTGAGTGCCCTGCACCATTTCAGCTATAACTTGTGTACCCTGCACCATATGAGCTATAACTTACAACCTGCACCATCTCAGCTATATCTTGTGTACCCTGCACTATCTCAGCTATATCTTGTGTAACCTGCACCATCTCAGCTATAAATTGTACCCTGCGCCATTTCAGCTATAACTTGTGTGCCCTGCACCATATCAGCTATATCTTGTGCACCTGCAACATTTCAGCTATAACCTGTGTACCCTGCACTATCTTAGCTATATATTGTGCACCCTGCACCATCTCAGCTATAACTTTTACCCTGCACCATCTCAGCTGTATCTTGTGTACCCTGCATTATCTCAGCTATGTCTTGTGTACCCTGCACCATCTCAGCTATATCTTGTGTACCCTGCACCATCTCAGTTATAACTTGAACCCTTCACTATCTCAGCTATAATTAGTGTACCTTGCACCATCTCAGCTATAACTAGTGTATCCTACACCAACTCAGCTATAACTAGTGTACTCTGCAGCATCTCAGCTATAACTAGTGCCCCCTGCACCATCTCAGCTATAACTTGTGTACCCGACACCATCTCAGCTATAACTTGTGTACCCTGCACCATCTCAGCTATAACTTGTGTACCCTTTATCATCTCAGCTATAACTTGTGTTCCCTGCACCTTCTCAGCTATATCTTGTGTATCCTGCACCATCTCAGATATAACTTGTGTACCCTGCAACATATCAACTATAACTTGTACACTGCACCAACATAGCTATAATTTATATACCCTGCACAATCTCAGCTATAACTTGTACCCTGCACCATCTCAGCTATAACTTGTACCCTGCACCATCTCAGCTATATCTTGTGTACCCTGCACCATCTCAGCTATGTCTTGTGTACCCTGCACCATCTCAACTATATCTTGTCTACCCTGCACCATTTAAGCTATAACTTGTACCCTGCATCATCTCAGCTATAACTAGTGTACCCTGCATAATCTCAGCTATAACTAGTGTACCCTACACCATCTCAGCTATAACAAGTGTACCCTGCAGCATCTCAGCTATAACTAGTGTACCCTGCATCATCTCAGCTATAACTAGTGTACCCTGCATAGTCTCAGCTTTAACTTATGTACCCTGTATCATCTCAGCTATAACATGTGTATCCTGCGCCATTTCAGCTATAACTTGTGTACCCTGCACCATCTCAGCTATATCTTGTGTACCCTGCACCATTTCAGCTATAACTTGTGTACCCTGCAACGTTTCAGCTATAACTTGTGTACACTGCACCATCTCAGCTATTTCTTGTGTACCCTGCACCATCTCAGCTATAAGTTGTATCCTGCACCATCTCAGCTATATATTGTGTACCCTGCACCATCTCAGCTATGTCTTGTGTGCCCTGCACCATCTCATCTATATCTTGTGTACCCTACACCATCTCAGCTAAAACTACTGTACTCTGCAGCATCTCAGCTATAACTGGTGTACCCGGCACCATCTCAGCTATAACTTGTGTACCTTACACCATCTCAGTTATAACTTGTGTACCCTGTAGCATCTCAGCTATAATTTGTGAACCCTACCCTATCTCAGCTATAACTTGTGTACCCTACACCATCTCAGCTATAATTTGTGAACCCTACCCCATCTCAGCTATAACTTGTGTACCCTACACCATCTCAGCTATAACTTGTGTACCCTGCAGCATCTCAGCTATAACTGGTGTACCCTGCACAATCTCAGCTTTAACTTGTGTACCCTACACCATCTCAGCTATAATTTGTGTACCCTGCATCATCTCATCTATAACTTGTGTACCCTACACCATCTCAGCTATAACTTGTGTACCCTGCACCATCTCAGCTATAACTTGTGTACCCTGTAGCATCTCAGCTATAATTTGTGAACCCTACACCATCTCCTTACCTTGAGGTTACCTTGAGGTGCTTCCGGGGCTTAGAGTCCCTGCGGCCCGGTCGTCGACCAGGCCTGCTGGTTGCCAGACTGATCAACCAGGCTGTTGGACGCGGCTGGTCACAGCCTGACGTATGAGTCACAGCCTGGTTGATCAGGTATCCTTTGGAGGTGTTTATCCAGTTCTCTCTTGAACACTGTGAGGGGTCGGCCAGTTATGCCCCTTATGTGTAGTGGAAGCGTGTTGAACAGTCTCGGGCCTCTGATGTTGATAGGGTTCTCTCTCAGAGTACCTGTTGCACCTCTGCTTTTCAACGGGGGTATTCTGCACATCCTGTCATGTCTTCTGGTCTCATGTGATGTTATTTCTGTGTGCAGGTTTGGGACCAGCCCCTCTAATATTTTCCACGTGTAAATTATTATGTACCTCTCCCGCCTGCGGTCAAGGGAGTACAGTTTTAGGCTCTTTAGTCGGTCCCAATAGTGTAGATGTTTTACTGAGTGGATTCTAGCAGTAAAGGATCTCTGCACGCTCTCCAGGTCAGCAATTTCTCCAGCTTTGAAAGGGGCTGTCATTGTGCAGCAGTATTCCACTCTAGAGAGCACAAGTGTTTTGAAAAGTATCATCATTGGTATAGCATCTCTAGTGTGAAAAGTTCTTGTTATCGAACCTGTCATTTTTCTTGCAGTTGTGACGGCTACTTTCTTGTGTTCTTTAAAGGTAAGGTCTTCCGACATGAGTACACCCAGATCCTTTACATTGCCTTTTCGTTCTATGTTATGATTTGCCTGAGTTTTGTACGTGGTTTGCGTTTTTATATTTTCATTTTTTCCATAGCGCATGAGCTGGAACTTATCTTCGTTAAACACCATATTATTTTCTGTAGCCCATAGAAAGACCTGATCTACATCTGACTGGAGGTTTGCCGTGTCCTCTATGTTGCCTATTCTCATGAAGATCCTAGTGTCATCTGCAAAGGATGATACAGTGCTATAGGTTGTGTTCTTGTCTATGTCCGATATGAGGATGAGAAAAAGTACTAGAGCAAGCACAGTACCCTGGGGGACTGAGCTCTTCACGGTTGATGGGCTGGATTTTATTTTGTTGACTACTACACAGTGGGTTCTGTTGGTCAGGAAATTGTAGATCCATCTGCCTATTTTTCCGGTAATTCCTTTTGAACGCATTTTATGTGCAATAACACCATGGTCACATTTATCAAAAGCTTTTGCGAAATCTGTGTAAATTACATCAGCGTTTTGTTTTTCTTTCATAGCATCTAATGCCATATCATAGTGGTCCAGCAACTGCGACAGGCAAGAGCGCCCTGTTCTGAAACCACGTTGTCCGGGGTTATGGAGATGCTGTGATTCCATGTATTTTGTGATCTTACTTCTTAGCACTCTCTCAAAATTTTTTATGATGTGCGATGTTAGTGCTATTGGTCTGTAATTTTTTGCCTCTGCCTTATTTCCTCCTTTATGAAGTGGTGCTATCTCTGCTGTTTTTAGTATATCAGGAATAACGCCAGTATCTAGGCTTTGTCTCCACAGAATGTGGAGGGCCTGCGATAGTGGTTTTTTACAGTTCTTTATGAATATGGAGTTCCAAGAATCCGGGCCTGGTGCAGAGTGCATAGGCATACTGTTTATGGCTTCTTCAAAATCCAGTGAGGATAGGGTGACGTCTGATATATAATTTGATGTTGGTATCATATCCATGAAAAATTCATTTGAGTTATCAATCTTTAGTGTGTTTAATGGCTCGCTGAAAACAGAGTCGTACTGCTTCCAGCAGTACGATATTAGCCAGCTCGCTCATTTCTTTGTTGTCATCGGTGAAATTTCCATCTCCCTTTCGCAGGGGCCCGATACTAGATGTGGTTTTTGATCTTGATTTTGCATAGGAGAAAAAATATTTCTGATTTCTCTCTATTTCACTGATGGCCTTTTGCTCTCTTTGCCTCTCCTGGGTTTTGTATGATTCTTGTAGCTTCCTTTCAATTGTTTCTATTTCTCTACCTAACCTTCTTCGCCGTTCTTGAGATAGGGTGCGACTCTCAAGTTGTTCCGCGATTTGTATTCTTCGCCTATATAGGGAACGACGTTCCCGTTCCAATCTGCATCTCTTCCTCTTTTCTTAGAGGTATGCGGTTTGAACATATTTCTAATTTCTAGTGCTACTGAGCTTATTTTTTCCAGGCACTGGTTCAGGTTTGCATTTTCTAGCTGCTCTTCCCAGTTTATTTCTGTGAAGTCCTGGTTTATTTGCTCACAGTTTATCTGTTTATTATTGAAGTTGAATTTGCTGAAATCTCCTCCACCGGGAATCTGGACTGGTTTTGAAGGTCTACTCCCCATGGTTGTCATAACTTCAATTAAGTTGTGATCTGAGTAACCGGTATTTTTAAGCATTATGTTCCTGATCAATTCATCATTATTAGTGAAAATGAGGTCCAGCGTGTTCTCCTTCCTAGTTGGTTCTACTATTTGCTGGTTTAAGGCAAACCTGTCGCACATCCGTAGCAGGTCATTTGCATGTGCCTGTTCATTTAGGCTACTTCCTGGTATTCTTTCTGATATTACTGTATTAGCCAGGTGCTTCCATTTCAGGTGCCGTAAGTTTAAATCCCTAAGCAGGATGATGTTCGGAGCTGGATTTGTGAGGTTTTCCAAGCAGTGTTCTATTTTCATAAGTTGGTCTTTAAGCTGCTGAGGGTTTCCCTCCAGTGACTTATATACATGGACAATAACTACATTTAAAATCTCTATTTTGATCACAATCTCAGCTATAACTTGTGTACCCTGCACTATCTCAGCTATAACTAGTGTACCCTGCACCATCTCAGCTATAACTAGTAAACTCTGCACTATCTTAGCTATACCGGTGTACCCTGCACCATCTCAGCAATAACTTCTGTGTCCTGCACCATTTCAGCTATAACTTGTGTACCCTGCACCATCTCAGCTATAACTTGTACCCTGCACCATCTCAGCTATTTCTTGTGGACCCCGCACCATCTCAGCTATAACTTGTATCCTGCACCATCTCAGCTATATCATGTGTACCCTGCACCATCTCAGCTATGTCTTGTGTACCCTGCATCATCTCAGCTATGTCTTGTGTACCCTGCACCATTTCAGCTATACTTGTGTACCCAGCACCATCTCAGCTATACCTTGCACCCTGCACCATCTCAGCTATACCTAGTGTACCCTGCACCATCTCAGCTATAACTAGTGTACCCTGCACCATCTCAGCTAGAACTAGTGTACCCTACACCAACTCAGCTATAACTAGTATACCCTGCAGCATCTCAGCTATAACTAGTGTACCCTGCACAATCTCAGCTGTAACTTTTGTACCCTATACCATCTCAGCTATAACTTGTGTACCCTGCATCATCTCATCTATAACTTGTGTACCCTGCTCCATCTCAGCTATAACTTGTGTACCCTACACCATCTCAGCTATAACTTGTGTACCCTGCACCATCTCAGCTATAACTTGTGTACCCTGTAGCATCTCAGCTATAATTTGTGAACCCTACACCATCTCCTTACCTTGAGGTTACCTTGAGGTGCTTCCGGGGCTTAGAGTCCCTGCGGCCCGGTCGTCGACCAGGCCTGCTGGTTGCCAGACTGATCAACCAGGCTGTTGGACGCGGCTGGTCACAGCCTGACGTATGAGTCACAGCCTGGTTGATCAGGTATCCTTTGGAGGTGTTTATCCAGTTCTCTCTTGAACACTGTGAGGGGTCGGCCAGTTATGCCCCTTATGTGTAGTGGAAGCGTGTTGAACAGTCTCGGGCCTCTGATGTTGATAGGGTTCTCTCTCAGAGTACCTGTTGCACCTCTGCTTTTCAACGGGGGTATTCTGCACATCCTGTCATGTCTTCTGGTCTCATGTGATGTTATTTCTGTGTGCAGGTTTGGGACCAGCCCCTCTAATATTTTCCACGTGTAAATTATTATGTACCTCTCCCGCCTGCGGTCAAGGGAGTACAGTTTTAGGCTCTTTAGTCGGTCCCAATAGTGTAGATGTTTTACTGAGTGGATTCTAGCAGTAAAGGATCTCTGCACGCTCTCCAGGTCAGCAATTTCTCCAGCTTTGAAAGGGGCTGTCATTGTGCAGCAGTATTCCACTCTAGAGAGCACAAGTGTTTTGAAAAGTATCATCATTGGTATAGCATCTCTAGTGTGAAAAGTTCTTGTTATCCAACCTGTCATTTTTCTTGCAGTTGTGACGGCTACTTTCTTATGTTCTTTAAAGGTAAGGTCTTCCGACATGAGTACACCCAGATCCTTTACATTGCCTTTTCGTTCTATGTTATGATTTGCCTGAGTTTTGTACGTGGTTTGCGTTTTTATATTTTCATTTTTTCCATAGCGCATGAGCTGGAACTTATCTTCGTTAAACACCATATTATTTTCTGTAGCCCATAGAAAGACCTGATCTACATCTGACTGGAGGTTTGCCGTGTCCTCTATGTTGCCTATTCTCATGAAGATCCTAGTGTCATCTGCAAAGGATGATACAGTGCTATAGGTTGTGTTCTTGTCTATGTCCGATATGAGGATGAGAAAAAGTACTAGAGCAAGCACAGTACCCTGGGGGACTGAGCTCTTCACGGTTGATGGGCTGGATTTTATTTTGTTGACTACTACACAGTGGGTTCTGTTGGTCAGGAAATTGTAGATCCATCTGCCTATTTTTCCGGTAATTCCTTTTGAACGCATTTTATGTGCAATAACACCATGGTCACATTTATCAAAAGCTTTTGCGAAATCTGTGTAAATTACATCAGCGTTTTGTTTTTCTTTCATAGCATCTAATGCCATATCATAGTGGTCCAGCAACTGCGACAGGCAAGAGCGCCCTGTTCTGAAACCACGTTGTCCGGGGTTATGGAGATGCTGTGATTCCATGTATTTTGTGATCTTTCTTCTTAGCACTCTCTCAAAATTGTTTATGATGTGCGATGTTAGTGCTATCGGTCTGTAATTTTTTGCCTCTGCCTTATTTCCTCCTTTATGAAGTGGTGCTATCTCTGTTGTTTTTAGTATATCAGGAATAACGCCAGTATCTAGGCTTTGTCTCCACAGAATGTGGAGGGCCTGCGATAGTGGTTTTTTACAGTTCTTTATGAATATGGAGTTCCAGGAATCCGGGCCTGGTGCAGAGTGCATAGGCATACTGTTTATGGCTTCTTCAAAATCCAGTGGGGATAGGGTGACGTCTGATATATGATTTGATGTTGGTATCATATCCATGAAAAATTCATTTGGGTTATCAATCTTTAGTGTGTTTAATGGCTCGCTGAAAACAGAGTCGTACTGCTTCCTCAGTAGCTCGCTCATTTCTTTGTTGTCATCGGTGAAAGTTCCATCTCCCTTTCGCAGGGGCCCGATACTAGACGTGGTTTTTGATCTTGATTTTGCATAGGAGAAAAAATATTTCGGATTTCTCTCTATTTCACTGATGGCCTTTTGCTCTCTTTGCCTCTCCTGGGTTTTGTATGATTCTTGTAGCTTCCTTTCAATTGTTTCTATTTCTCTACCTAACCTTCTTCGCCGTTCTTGAGATAGGGTGCGACTCTCAAGTTGTTCCGCGATTCGTATTCTTCGCCTATATAGGGAACGACGTTCCCGTTCCAATCTGCATCTCTTCCTCTTTTTTCTTAGAGGTATGCGGTTTGAACATATTTCTAATTTCTAGTGCTACTGAGCTTATTTTTTCCAGGCACTGGTTCAGGTTTGCATTTTCTAGCTGTTCTTCCCAGTTTATTTCTGTGAAGTCCTGGTTTATTTGCTCCCAGTTTATCTGTTTATTATTGAAGTTGAATTTGCTGAAATCTCCTCCACCGGGAATCTGGACTGGTTTTGAAGGTCTACTCCCATGGTTGTCATAATTCAATTAAGTTGTGATCAGAGTAACAGGTAGTTGTAATCATTATGTTTCTGATCAATCCATCATTATTAGTGAAAATGAGGTCCAGCGTGTTCTCCGTCCTAGTTGGTTCTACTATTTGCTGGTTTAAGGCAAACCTGTCGCACATCCGTTGCAGGTCATTTGCATGTGCCTGTTCATTTAGGCTACTTCCTGGTATTCTTTCTGATATTATTGTATTAGCCAGGTGCTTCCATTTCAGGTGCCGTAAGTTGAAGTCCCCAAGCAGGATGATGTTTGGAGCTGGATTTGTGAGGTTTTCCAAGCAGTGTTCAATTTTCATTAGTTGGTATTTAAACTGCTGAGGGCTTGCCTCCAGTAACTTATATACATGGACAATAACTACATTTAAAATCTCTATTTTGATCACCATCTCAGCTATAACTTGTGAACCCTGCACTATCTCAGCTATAACTAGTGTACCCTGCACCATCACAGCTATAACAAGTAAACTCTGCACTATCTCAGCTATAACTAACGTACCCTGCACCATCTCAACTATAACTTATGTACCCTGCACCATCTCAGCTATATCTTGTGTACCCTGCACCATCTAAGCTATAACTTGTGTACCCTGCACCATCTCAGCTATATCTTGTGTACCCTGCACCATCTCAGCTATAACTTTTGTACCCTGCGCCATCTCAGCTATATCTTGTGTTCCCTGCACCATCTCAGCTATAACTTGTGTACCTTCCACTATCTCAGCTATAACTTGTGTACCTTACACCATCTCAGCTATAACTTATGTACCCTACACCATCTCAGCTATTACTTGTGTACCCTGCACCATCTCAGCTATAACTTATGTACCCTACACCATCTCAGCTATAACTTGTATACCCTACACCATCTCAGCTATAACTTATGTTCCTTGTAGCATCTCAGCTATAACTTATGTACCCTGTAGCATCTCAGCTATATCTTATGTACCCTGTAGCATCTCAGCTATAACTTATGTACCCTTTAGCATCTCAGCTATAACTTATGTACCCTGCACCATCTCAGCTATACCTTGTGTACCCTGCACCATCTCAGCTATAACTTGTGTACCTTGCACCATCTCAGCTGTAACTTGTGTACACTGCACCATCTCAGCTATAACTTGTGTACCCTACACCATCTCAGCTATAACTTGTGTACCCTGTACCTTCTCAGCTATAACTAGTGTTCCCTGCACCATCTCAGCTATAACTTTTTTACCCTGCACCATCTCAGCTATAACTTATGTACCCTACACTATCTCAGCTATATCTTGCGTACCCTGCACCATCTCAGCTGTAACTTATGTACCCTGTACCATCTCAGCTATAACTTGTGTACCCTGCACCATCTCAGCTGTCACTTGTGTACCCTGTACCATCTTAGCTATAACTAGTGTTCCCTGCACCATCTCAGCTATAACTTTTTTACCCTACACCATCTCAGCTGTACCGTGTGTTCCCTGTACCATCTCAGCTATAACTTATGTACCCTGTACCATCTCAGCTATATCTTGTGTACACTGCACCATCTAAGCTATAACTTGTGTACCCTGCACCATCTCAGCTATAACTTATGTACACTGCACCATCTCAGCTATAACTTATGTACCCTACACCATCTCAGCTATAAATTGTGTACCTTGCACCATCTCAGCTATAACTTATGTACCCTGCACCATCTTAGCTATAACTTGTGTACCCTGCACCATCTCAGCTATAACTTGTGTACCCTGCACCATCTCAGCTATAACTTGTACCCTGCACCATCTCAGCTGTAACTTGTGTACCCTGCACCATCTCAGCTATATCTTGTGTACCCTGCACCATCTCAGCTATAACTTTTGTACCCTGCGCCATCTCAGCTATATCTTGTGTACCCTGCACCATCTCAGCTATAACTTGTGTACCTTCCACTATCTCAGCTATAACTTGTGTACCCTACACCATCTCAGCTATTACTTATGTACCCTACACCATCTCAGCTATTACTTGTGTACCCTGCACCATCTCAGCTATAACTTATGTACCCTACAACATCTCAGCTATAACTTGTGTACCCTGCACCATCTCAGCTATAACTTATGTTCCTTGTAGCATCTCAGCTATAACTTATGTACCCTGTAGCATCTCAGCTATATCTTATGTACCCTGTAGCATCTCAGCTATAACTTATGTACCCTGTACCATCTCAGCTATAACTTATGTACCCTGTACCATCTCAGCTATGTCTTGTGTACCCTGCACCATCTACGCTATAACTTGTGTACCCTGCACCATCTCAGCTATAACTTATGTACACTGCACCATCTCAGCTATAACTTATGTACCCTACACCATCTCAGCTATAAATTGTGTACCTTGCACCATCTCAGCTATAACTTATGTACCCTGCACCATCTCAGCTATAACTTATGTACCCTACACCATCTCAGCTATAACTTGTGTACCCTGCACCATCTCAGCTATAACTTGTACCCTGCACCATCTCAGCTGTAACTTGTGTACCCTGCACCATCTCAGCTATATCTTGTGTACCCTGCACCATCTCAGCTATAACTTTTGTACCCTGCGCCATCTCAGCTATATCTTGTGTACCCTGCACCATCTCAGCTATAACTTGTGTACCTTCCACTATCTCAGCTATAACTTGTGTACCCTACACCATCTCAGCTATAACTTATGTACCCTACACCATCTCAGCTATTACTTGTGTACTCTGCACCATCTCAGCTATAACTTATGTACCCTACACCATCTCAGCTATAACTTGTGTACCCTGCACCATCTCAGCTATAACTTATGTTCCTTGTAGCATCTCAGCTATAACTTATGTACCCCGTAGCATCTCAGCTATAACTTATGTACCCTGTAGCATCTCAGCTATAACTTATGTACCCTGTAGCATCTCAGCTATAACTTATGTACCCTGCACCATCTCAGCTATACCTTGTGTACCCTGCACCATCTCAGCTATAACTTGTGTACCTTGCACCATCTCAGCTGTAACTTGTGTACACTGCACCATCTCAGCTATAACTTGTGTACCCTACACCATCTCAGCTATAACTTGTGTACCCTGTACCTTCTCAGCTATAACTAGTGTTCCCTGCACCATCTCAGCTATAACTTTTTTACCCTGCACCATCTCAGCTATAACTTATGTACCCTACACCATCTCAGTTATAACTTGTGTACCCTGCACCATCTCAGCTGTAACTTATGTACCCTGTACCATCTCAGCTATTACTTGTGTACCCTGCACCATCTCAGCTGTCACTTGTGTACCCTGTACCATCTCAGCTATAACTAGTGTTCCCTGCACCATCTCAGCTATAACTTTTTTACCCTGCACCATCTCAGCTGTAACGTGTGTTCCCTGTACCATCTCAGCTATAACTTATGTACCCTGTACCATCTCAGCTATAACTTGTGTACCCTGTACCATCTCAGCTTTAACTCATGTACCCTGTACCATCTCAGCTATAACTTTTGTACCCTTCACCATCTCACCTATTACTAGTGTACCCTGCACCATATCAGCTATAACTTGTGTACACAATACCATCTCAGCTATAACTTGTGTACACAATACAATCTCAGCTAAAGCTTGTGTACCCTGCACGATCTCAGCTATAACTTGTGTACCCTGTAGCATCTCAGCTATAACTTGTGTACCCTGCACCATCTCAGCTATAACTTATGTCCCCTGCACCATCTCAGCTATAACTTATGTACCCTGCACCATCTCAGCTATAACTTGTGTACCCTGTACCATCTCAGCTTTAACTCATGTACCCTGTACCATCTCAGCTATAACTTTTGTACCCTTCACCATCTCACCTATTACTAGTGTACCCTGCACCATATCAGCTATAACTTGTGTACACAATACCATCTCCGCTATAACTTGTGTACACAATACAATCTCAGCTATAACTTGTGTACCCTGCACGATCTCAGCTATAACTTGTGTACCCTGTTGCATCTCAGCTATAACTTGTGTACCCTGCACCATCTCAGCTATAACTTATGTCCCCTGCATCATCCCAGCTATAACTTATGTACCCTGCACCATCTCAGCTATAACTAGTTTACCCGGCACCATCTCAGCTATAACTTGCACCCTGAACTATGGACTCACCTCCACCTGCAGGTGTTTGTTTGATGGAGACTGTCGCCACCTGATGACTCTGAAGCTCAAGTCGTCAACCTGTTACACAGAGCAAGGTGTTAACCAAGTAGATGTACATGCTCTGTCTCACCTCTACACTCTACGTTAATCTTCACACTGTGTTTACCTCCATTTTACACATTGTCTTAATCTGTTGCAGGTGTATTATTATCCTTGGAGAGTTTTATCTGGTTATGTTAATGTTGTTTAGTTTCTAGGATGTTAGAGATGGCTTTCCATGTGCTTTTCATGTTGCCTTTTGCTTCTTTGAACCTACTCTCATAATAGGAAAATTTTGTTTTTCTTATTATACTGGAAAGCATTGATGAGTACTTCTTAACTACTTCCTTTGTAACTAGGCCAATCACAAGTTTTTTTCATATTCATATACAGAATATAGATGGAAGGGAAGCTTCAAGGATGACAGAGGATTAACCCCCTGACGGATGGCAAGATAAGTGAATGGTGATCGTTTCAGACTTAATTATCTATAATCTCTCACGCCCATACATACATACAATAGCAAAATTTAGCCTAGTTTGAGGGATGGACGGGAAGTAGTGATGGATACTGGTTGACAAGCGATAGTAACCTTTAACTTTTAATTCATTCATTTTCTCTCTCTTTCTTTCTCTATATCTCTTAACGTGGAATATAAGATAAATCTCCCTATTAGTGGAAAGCCCCTTCTGAGATGCACGGAGATAATTAGTTTGTGACAAAACACTAGTTAATATTAGCTGGTTCTCTCTCTCTCTCTCCCTCTCTCTCTCTCTCTCTCTCTCTCTCTCTCTCTCTCTCTCTCTCTCTCTCTCTCTCTCTCTCTCTCTCTCTCTCTCTCTCTCTCTCTCTCTCTCTCTCTCTCTCTCTCTCTCTCTCTCTCTCTCTCTCTCTCTCTCTCTCTCTCTCTCTCTCTCTCTCTCTCTCTCTCTCTCTCTCTCTCTCTCTCTCTCTCTCTCTCTCTCTCTCTCTCTCTCTCTCTCTCTCTCTCTCTCTCTATCTCTCTCTCTCTCTCTCTCTCTCTCTCTCTCTCTCTCTCTCTCTCTCTCTCTCTCTCTCTCTCTCTCTCTCTCTCTCTCTCTCTCTCTCTCTCTCTCTCTCTCTCTCTCTCTCTCTCTCTCTCTCTCTCTCTCTCTCTCTCTCTCTCTCTCTCTCTCTCTCTCTCTCTCTCTCTCTCTCTCTCTCTCTCTCTCTCTCTCTCTCTCTCTCTCTCTCTCTCTCTCTCTCTCTCTCTCTCTCTCTCTCTCTCTCTCTCTCTCTCTCTCTCTCTCTCTCTCTCTCTATCTCTCTCTCTCTCTCTCTCTCTCTCTCTCTCTCTCTCTCTCTCTCTCTCTCTCTCTCTCTCTCCCTCTTTTCGTCTTTTATTCTTGATTTTTCCCCATCTTTCTACAAGTATGACTTACTCTTATTGTAGTATGAGTTATTATTTGTGTGTAAGGTTATGTCCCAACTGAAATGGATTACTTGGTGAGCTGCGCAAATGTAAATTAGATATGACTATTATCCTCTCAGCAAGGAGTGGTGGTGACAGATAGATGACATTGGTAATGTTGGTGGTGGTAGTAGTGGCAGTGGAGGGGTGGTAGCACAGGGTGAACCTGGTAGCCAGTGTACTCGTGGTGGCAGTGCGCTAGTAGCAGGAGGTGAAGGTGGTAGTGGTGGTGCTGTCTACAGGTGAGTGAAATGTTTTCGTTGTCTCTCTAATTCTCACATGCTTGTGTGGTAGTTGTTTGTGAAGTTACGTCCAAGTATTGGTGGTTAAACAGGTGATAAATTTCTTTATTATGGGTAAATATGTTCTTATTGTAGTATGACTTTCTCTTATTGTAGTATATGTTATTATTTGTCTCTAAGGTCAATTTCCGAACTGAGATATACTACTTGCCGAGGTGCCCACACTTAGATTTAATCATTATGCTCACATTAAGGGGTTGACGTGTACTGTTGATGATAGTGGCAGTGGCAGTGCTGGTGGAGCTCCTGGTACTGGTTGTAGTACTAGTAGTACTAGGTATTTACTGGCAGAAGTCTTCTCTAAGGGTAACTCACCTGTTTACATTTAAGTGTAAGGGGTTTGCACATATCCACTCGTTTAAGCCTGCGGGATGTGTACTCCTCATTGAAGTCTAAAACTATTCCAAAAAATACTCCCCCTATGGGATTAAGTTAAGCCTAAGGGATTTTTTTAATTTAAATCTAAAATTTCTCTCCTCATTTTACTCTAAAGGATTTAAAAAAAAAAAAAATAAAGTCTACGCCTTTTTGCACAACACTTTTCACAATAAAAATCTACAGACTTTGAACATCACTTTTCACAATAACGTCTAAGTACTGTGCACGCCATCCTAAAAGTCTCGTGCACGGTTCTAGTCCTAAATTAAGCTACTACTCTGACCACCAGTTGATTGAGAGTTGAGAGGCGGGACCAAAGAGCCAAAGCTCAACCCCCTGCAAGCACAACTAGGTGAGTATACACATAAAATATAAGCCTTTAAAATTTTATAATTATGTATTTATAAAAAACTATATTATTATTATTAAAGTATTATATATTTTTTTAATTCGCAGATCAAGAACAGTTATATTACCAATATTGTAGTATTTTTGTAAAAATAAAAAATTTAATATGTGTATATATGTAAAATATAAACCCATGGAACTGCCTACCCGCCAAAGCCGTAAATGGCAAAACTGTTAATTTTTAAAATGCAACTGAAAAAGATCATAAGGCAAATGGGGAGACCTATGACAACCCGCTAGCTTCTTGTCCTCGTCGAGGGCACTAGTGTTAGTGGCCCTCAGGTAAACTCAGGTAAATAATAATATTGTTTGTTTTTCTCCATTTTAGACTGGGTAGATTGAAGTCTCTTGGGGAGATAATATAAGATATTGGGATTGCCAGATTGTCGAGGCTGTTCTCTATTTTGTTTATCTGTTCTGTGAATTCCGCAGCCGTTGCATCTGGTGGTTTGTATATTAGAATAATAACTAAGTTTATTTTAAGGGTCCTCTACTAAGACCCTGGTAATCAAGGTGAAGGTCCTCTACTAGGACTCTGCTAGTAGAAGACCAAAACCAAAAATGATGGAGTAGCACTTCATCATTTTTATTGTTGATGTTAACATTTTCTATTTGAAGCTGAATTGCAATTGTTGATTTGCTTCCAAATAAGATGTTGTGGGTCTTTTCTATGTTTAGTGTGAGTTTGTTGGTTGACATCCATAAACTGACTTTTTTAATTCACAATTTACGTTATTTAATGTGTGTGGGGTTGGGGTCTGAGTAGATGAGGGTAGTGTAGTGAATATAGTATGTAAACAATGTACTCACTCCAATCTCTCATTAGCTTAATGACAACTCTCATTAACACTAATGACTAACTCAAATCTTTTCCCTAATTACTGTTAACCTTCCTTCCAACCTAGTGGGGTGTAGTCCAATCATATAAGCAATCAAGAAGAGAATAACCACCCATCGACTCTTACCTACAGCACGTCCAGTCTCAGTCTCTTAGGATCCTATGGTCCAGGACCCAACCGCACCATGATGCATAGGGTCACGGTCCACCTCCTAGAGAACTTCGTTCTCTCCACCGCCGATATTTTAGCCCAAATCTCTGTCGCTAACGTCTCACCGGCCGACATCCTGGAGACAAGAGAGGATGTTCACTTGCTCTTCTCCAGTGATTCGGACCTTGAGAAGATATTCACTACCACCGCCACGACCACCCTGAAAAACGCCGGCATCACCCTCACGACGCTACCTGGGGGACAGGACTGTGTTGGCCAGGAATATCAGCACATGGATCACCGACTGCGACGACGACGACGACATCCTCTCCAGGATCAACTACCAGAACCCAACGCTGACAGCGGTAGCGGTAAAAACCATCTTCAATGCTAAAGTCAACCGCATACTGACACTGAAGGTTACAAGGTGGTTAATAACCACCTACAAAATTCTCAGGGAATTGACAAAAACAAACTCTTCACCACGAGTGGAACACAAACAAGAGGACACAGATGGAAACTTAGTATCCAGATGAGCCACAGAGACGTTAGAAAGAATTTTGTCAGTGTCAGAGTAGTTAATAAATGGAATGCACTAGAAAGTGATGTGGTGGAGGCTGACTCCATACACAGTTTTAAATATAGGTATGATAGAGCCCAGTAGGTTCAGGAATCTGTGCACCAGTTGATTGACGGTTGAGAGGCGGGACCAAAGAGACAAAGCTCAACCCCTGCAAGCACAACTAGGTGAGTACAACTAGGTAAGTACATCCACCACACCCATAACAGCGATCCACGCCACGGACTACAGACTTAGGCATGCAGGAATCACCATACACCCACCCAAGTGACTATGGAACGCTTCACGGAGCTCCAGCAGTGCTTCAAGTGCTATCAGTACTCCCAATCAGTCCGTCCTCCAAACAAAGACCCAAAAGTGATTCCATGCACCCGCCAAACCCCCTGTTTATGGATGAGAAACGGTTTACACACAACTCACAACTGATGACGTTCGAACACTTCCGGAACAAGTGCTTCACTGACGAATTTTGTTCGAACTAGAGTGCTATAAATGCTTCACCCACATACTACAAATACAAAAATTCTCCAACAGAATCTTACCCAACCACTTGGGCTGGACGGTAGAGCGACGGTCTCGCTTCAGGCAGGTCGGCGTTCAATCCACGACCGTCCAAGTGGTTGGACACCATTCCTTTCCCTCCGTCCCATCCCAAATCCTTATCATGACCCCTTCTATGTGCTATATAGTCGTAATGGCTTGGCGCTTTTCCCTGATAATTCCCTTCCCTTCCCTTCCAACATAAGCTAAACACCTAACCTAACCTAACCTAACCTTTGCCTATGAACACAATTTGCTAATATCTTATTATATTGATATATATTTGAGAAAATTCCCGTTCATAATTAACAGCATGTAAAAACTTATGAATGCGTCTGTGGGATCGACCGCTGGATGTAATGAACTTGAGTCAAGTATGGGTTGTCAGACTATACCAGAAAGTGCACCGAGCGAGCCCAGAGATGCAACCTCTGCGCCCAGAACCATCACTACACAGACTGCACATCCTCCCACCGACGCTGCCTGCTCTGCAATGGCCCACACTCTGCGGTCTCACCTGTCTCATCCGGCAGGAGGAATGCCGAAGCCAGCCGACTGTACCGCGTCTAACCACACTACAACCGGGCCAGCCTGCTGCCTCCACCAAGATCACCATTTTACCCATTCTCCTTCACCTCGCCAACAAAATACCAGGCAACGACATTACCCGCAATATCCATGTCATCAACAGGCTGGTCGACGCGAATGGACTTCCAACAGCTGTTGTACCTGATGACCTTCTTCTAGCTTGCACAACTGCTACCAGACGCTCTGAACTAGACGTAAGTCTCACTGCCTTCACTTCCACTCCACAGACGACCACAAGGTCGATCTCAACACAGACTCAAGAACCACCCAAGGCCCGGGCAGCACAAACAGAGGTATTTCCCTCTCCAGCTCCCAACACTCCTATCATCACCATCTCAGCAACCGCGCTAGCAGACATGCTGTCTACAGACACTAACAGCACCACCAATGCTCCAGAAATAGCTTCTACCACTGATCCACGACACCTGAGCCTACCTCAGGCTGCGAGACGAAAGACGAAACCACCAACTACGGATGTTATAGATTCCTTAAATGAGGAAATCTTAGTAGGAGCTCTACCGCTGCACCACAAATACGACACCTACTTGGTACAAGACCTCCGCATGGAGGCCACCTCACCAAACTCCAACGACGTAACGGCTCAGCCAAAGTCTCAGGCAAAGAAAAAATGGAAAACCTAGAGGTCTGGGATGAAATCCAACATGAAGACCCCCCATTCATTCCCAGATCTCTAGTATCAGTTTCTGATACAGATAATGGCTCCGAAGATCCTCCACTTACGGGCTCACCATAGCCCATGCTACTTGGAACTTTTCGTTCTAAGTAGCTGAATCTTAAACAATAACAACAAAGAGTAACCACCAGTATAATTTGAACAGTGATTCCACAGTGATTCAATATAGGCGCTTGGAAGTTACCAATCCTCTTCAACTTCAAGAATGTAGCACTTGCCATGTCCAGTTCCAACCGACCCCAAGACACTACCGACAGCTTCGACACAGAGCAGACAGCAGACTACGACCGCATCGAGCTACCACGCTCTCGTTCCCCATCGAGCTCCCAAGCTCTCAGCTACTTTGAGCTCCCACGCTCTCGGCCTCATCGAGTTTAGACACTCATCATTCTGCATCGAGCCGCCACGCTCTCCCACATAGAGCTCTGTGACTCGGGCCTCACTCAGCTCTCTGCTCTGCTCCAAGCTCCGTCTTAACGTCTAGGACACTGCTGTAACCAAGACTACTAAATAAATATCAAAACCCACTAAACATTGTGTATCTAATCTACCCAACAACGTAACATAATCATACATTACAGTAGTATCATCAGCAAATAATATAGGTTTAAGAATGTTAGAAACATTAGGCAGATCATTGATATGTATATAAGAAATAGGAGAGGTCCTAGGATGCTGCCCTGTGGCACTCCTACTGTTAATGGTAGAGTGGGAAAGGTTATATCATTGATGGCTACATATTGGTGTCTGTCACTAAGATCGAATATAGTTTAGGGCAAGGCCTCGGATTCCATAATGATGGAGTTTAAGTAAGAGGTAGTTATGGTTAACAGTATGAAAGGCCTTTCTCAGGTCGATGAAGAGTCCAATTGGAAACTCATTTTTGTCAAGGGCTGAGTAGATGATATCAAGCAGACTAGTAATTGCATCGCTGGTACTCTTTTGGGAGCGAAAGGCAAACTGACAGGGACTTAGTATGTTGAATTTTACGAGATAGTAGTAGAACTGTTTGCAAATAACAACAATAACAAATTCTGCTTTCAGATAACATACAGCCTCCTGTATAAATCCTTAAATATGCTAAACATAAATTCACTCTACACATTCTCTTGTGCTAATTACATTTACAAAACCCTTTTCTTAATTGCAAACCCTGTTCTGAAACTCTTCCTGGACAGATGTAATAGAACACATAATCACCACACCAGACATAAATATATCTTTGATATCCCCAGAGTCAAATTCAATCTGTATAAACACTCTATGCAAATATAGAGACCTGGTCTTTGGAACTCAGTCCCTAACGAATTGAAAAGCTGTCAAACTTTGTTAGATTAAGGATCTGCCCGAAACTCTATGTGTGCGCTAGTGGCTTTACAAGAATGTATAACTTCAAGTCTCTGAACACTCATGAACGCAATGTACCTCCTTGTATATAAATAAATAAATAAATAAATAAATAAATAAATAAATAAATAAATAAATAAATAAAATCCGTTACGTTAAGGATTTGCCCGAAACGCTGTGCGTACTAGTGGCTTTACAAGAATGGAAATACAGCATGCTATAATTTTTTCAAATATTTTTTATAATATAGGTAGGTCTGATGTTGGTCTGTTATTGTCTGTCTGCCGTTTCGCTTCCTTTATAAACTGGCGTTACTTGTGTGTTTTTTAAAGATATCAAGGAAGGTATGACACTACAGATTTATTGAACAGCAGAGCTATGGGTGGCACAAGGGCATGGGAGACCCTCTTGTATACTATGTATGGTATTTCACTAATGTTCCCAGCATTGGTTTTTAGTGAGTGAATGATGGACACAACATCTGTCGGGCTGACTGGTGAGAGGAGAGAGTTTGGATAGCTGCCTGAAAAATATGTGGTAACATGTGTTTTAGTCTGGGATTTTTCTGGCAAAGTTAGCACCAACCAATGAAAAGAAGAAGCTATTAAATTCAGTTGCCCTTTCTAGATCTGTTGCAGGTGTATAACTATCCATGGAGAGTTTTATCTGCTTATGTGAATGCTGTTTAGATCCTAGGATGTTAGAGTTGTTGTTGTTGTATTATAATATACTATAGTTTGACTTACCTTGTTCCGGACATTATCTGGAGTGTAGCACATAAGTACAAGTTGGAACACCATATTCAGTAGAAAAAGTATGGTGTTCAAATTGAAAGATGCTTCCGAAATAAGGAAGAAACTAAAGGAGATACAGAACACTACAGTTTGTGCCATATAAGTCAATATGAGCGGACCATAGTACTTGTTCACCAATATTTGACACTCTCGCAGCTCACAAACTCTCCTGGAGGCTTCCTGCACATCTTTGTCATCCACTCTGTCTGAGGCATCAGTATCCAGCACCCAGCGGTTGTGTTGGGTACCACATTCCTGTTTGTCTCTCATATTTTCCTGTCTGTCGACACGGAACTTCTGGAGGTCTGGGGTAACTATTATAATATGAAGGAGTTCAGCAAACATGGTGGCAGTCAGGTAAAAAGCAATATTATTGATAAAACAAATTATCATAGATACCAGCTGGAGGTACAAGTAAGACGCCAGGTGCAAGTTGATCGCGACAGATGTGACGTTGTGTACTTCTACAGTTGTAATGATCAAGATAATCCACTGTATGAAAGTATAGATCATGCTTATTGTTGTTATGACGAGGAAGATTATAAAGAACGGATCTCTTAGTACCGCTTCACTCCGTAACACAGATGAAGGCATAACTCGGTCCAGCTGAGCCACAAGAACAAACATGTCGTTACGACTTGTCTTCAAGTGGACTAAATTAGAGAGCGACACAAAGATCAAGAGAACTATCGTTATAGTCATCGAGGTGTGCATGACGTCAGTAGTGTCCAATCCCAGCCAGGTCCTTGTTAGGGTAAAGACAATAAACATAATAATAATGGTCAGATGAAGCACCAATATAAAGTGTGTCCAGAGAGTGAGCGTCCTGGAGGGACCCAGACTTGGGAACACTGTGATACGCTCTGAACCCGGGTCTTGGTGAAGGGGCTGCTGGTGACCCTGGGGCTGGTGAAGGGGCTGGTGGTGTCCCTGAGGCTGGTGTTGACCTGAGTCACCAGGTATGGTGGTGTGGTGGTCCCAGCAATAGGGAAAACCCCCCAAGAACCTCACCACTGACGCCCACACCCGCAATAATTGCACCAATATAGGCACCCTCGATGTCATCCTTGGTACCTTACACTAATGTGGTGCGAGTACCAGAAGGTGGTGGACACCTGGCTCACTTGGTGGATACCTGTCGGACACTTGGCCGAAAACGTCTGCCTCACTTGGCCGGGAACGTCTGCCTCACTTGGTGGCCTAGACACTTGTGTGGCCGAGTTAACAATGAAGGAAGTGAACTATATTATAGTTGAGAGGATGTGGTGGTCACTATCGACCAGCGACAGGAGGAAGAGGTGCTCCTGTCACCTCTTTAATGTCTTCAATGTTTAGCAAACAAACGCCTTAAGAACTGTATTGTTGCACTGTTGCAACAATGTTGACCGTACCGAACCAACGAGCCACGCCCGGGGGCGGCTATTCATTGCTGGAATTAAAAGCAAATATAATATCCAAAGGAAGTTCGATTATAGGAGTGCAGTCCCCGGTCTATTATGCTTAATAGACCGGGGTCTCTCCTCTCTCTCTCTCTCTCCTCTCTCTCTCTCTCTCTCTCTCTCTCTCTCTCTTCTCTCTCTCTCTCTCTCTCTCTCTCTCTCTCTCTCTCTCTCTCTCTCTCTCTCTCTCTCTCTCTCTCTCTCTCTCTCTCTCCTCTCTCTCTCTCTCTCTCTCTCTCTCTCTCTCTCTCTCTCTCTCTCTCTCTCTCTCTCTCTCTCTCTCTCTCTCTCTCTCTCTCTCTCTCTCTCTCTCTCTCTCTCTCTCTCTCTCTCTCTCTCTCTCTCTCTCTCTCTCTCTCTCTCTCTCTCTCTCTCTCTCTCTCTCTCTCTCTCTCTCTCTCTCTCTCTCTCTCTCTCTCTCTCTCTCTCTCTCTCTCTCTCTCTCTCTCTCTCTCTCTCTCTCTCTCTCTCTCTCTCTCTCTCTCTCTCTCTCTCTCTCTCTCTCTCTCTCTCTCTCTCTCTCTCTCTCTCTCTCTCTCTCTCTCTCTCTCTCTCTCTCTCTCTCTCTCTCTCTCTCTCTCTCTCTCTCTCTCTCTCTCTCTCTCTCTCTCTCTGTCTCTCTCTCTCTCTCTCTCTCTCTCTCTCTCTCTCTCTCTCTCTCTCTCTCTCTCTCTCTCTCTCTCTCTCTATCTCTCTATCTCTCTCCCCTCTCTCTCTCTCTCTCTCTCTCTCTCTCTCTCTCTCTCTCTCTCTCTCTCTCTCTCTCTCTCTTACACCTGGCACCTCCTCTCTCTCTCTCTCTCTCTCTCTCTCTCTCTCTCTCTCTCTATTTATATATATATATATATATATATATATATATATATATATATATATATATATATATAGATATATATATATAATATATATGTATATATATTTGTCTCTCTCTCTCACTCAAACTCACTCACACACATACACACAACCAAAACGGAGCTGCAGGACCAGAAAACAGGATTGGTTCAACAGAAATTGTGAGAGGGCCAGAGAGGAAAAGACAAGAAAATGGGCTCAAAATAGGAAGAGGCCTAAACCGCAAAGATACCAGCACTACAAACAAGCAAGAAACAATTACGCAACAGTGAGAAGAGAGGCAGAAAGGAACTTTGAGAAATTTATAGCGGACAAATGTCAAACAGATCCAGGCCTTTTCTATAAATTAATTAAAAGCAAGCTGCATGAAAAGGATAAAATCCAGAGATTGAGAATGGGGAACAAGACTAGTGAGAATGAACAAGAAATGTGTGAAACGCTAAATGAACAGTTCCAAAGTGTGTTTGTACAAAATGAGGATTTCATACAACCGGACCCAATACCAATTCCTGAGCAAGTCATAAAATACATTGAGGTATCTCAAGACGAAGTGGAAAAATTACTCAAGGGGCTAGAAGGAAATAAAGCACTTGGACCTGATAGAGTTTATCCTTGGGTGCTGCAACAATATGCAACTGAGCTGAGTATTCCACTCCAATTACATACATACGAGGTGAGATACAAAAAGTTGATGGATTTATAGATAGAGTTAGTACATACAATGTCTAAAGCCACTATTACGCAAAGCATTTTGGGCAGGAAAAACCCTAAGACTAAAACTTAATTCTAATTGAGATTAAATTGTATGGATACCTTCACACATAAATATAACCCATCATAATGAGACAGACATTGCAGCCAAATTAGCGTGTAACAAGTTTGAAGTTGAATTAGATCTAGGTATCCCTATCTCTGCTGTCAAAACTGTATTGGTCCAAACATTCAGATCTGATAGGAAAGAACTTAACTAGTATAAAAAGCTATGATTTGTTCAGATCTGAAACCTACATCTATGGACAGCACAAAACGTCCACTAGACTGTGCGACACAGTGGTTGCAAGGATCAGGTTGGGTTACCGTTACCTGTGGCAGGTGGCTGCAGGTGACGGGTCTCCCAATCCTGAGCACTCCAGTTGCAAACTCTGTGAGCAGGAACTACGGCATGATCTCCCGCACTACATCACTGAATGCCCAATTATTAGACCTTTCAGACCAGTTGGCATGAGGTACCTGGAGCTTTGCAATTACTTTATTCACTCTCGTATTCTTGAAGATATCCTCACAGTATACCCAAAATTTGCCAGTGCAGGCTATTAAACACATGACTCTGTATGACTAACCATCCTGCGAGATGGGGACTTGTATTACCACTGCTACCTTATTCAATCTTGTGTTGTTGATATCCTCAAAATGCATCCGGAGTCTGCCAGTGCAGACCGCTAATCACATGCCTCTGTATGACTAACCATCCTGTGTGATGGGGATTTTATAGCATCACCTAGTTAGCTTTTTTGACACACTGTACTCCACTTCATATAGTCTAGGGTAGCTGCACTAATGCAGATGTACCTAATATGTTAATAAAAAAAAAAAAAAAAAAAAAAAAAAAAGTATAAATTGTGTTGAGAAAATAACAAAATGAAAAAATGGGTGGGGGGAAACATGACAGAAAAAATAGCAAAAATACAATTTGGTCAACAAACAGCATTGTTTAAAATAGTAGCCATGGGTTGACAATTTGGGGGAGAGGTAGGTTACGTGGAGTTAATTAGGTAGTGCTTAGTTTTTATCTTAAACTGGTTGGGAGAGGTACAGTCTTTAACATAATTGGGAAGGTCATTCCACATTCTGGGTCCCTTGATTTGTAAAGCACTTCTAGTTTGATTAAGTCGTACTCTTGGAATATCAAATAGGTATTTGTTTCTGTTGTGGTGCTCATGGGATCTGTTACAACCTTCTAGGAAGCTTTTCAGATCAGGATTGACATTACAGTTCAGCATTTTATATATATAAAATACACATGAGAGGATGTGCAGTGACTTAATATCTAACATATTCAGAGATTTGAGTAAGGGTACCGAGTGATGTCTGGGGTCAGAGTTAGATATTGTCCTAATAGCACCTTTGTGTTGAGTAATTAGAGGACGTAAATGATTTTGGATAGTAGAACCCCAAGCACAAATACCATAGTTATGAGGATAAATGAGAGAGTAATAGAGTGTCACCAGGGCAGGGCGAGGTACATAACATCAGATCTTAGAAAGAATGCCAACAGTTTTTGAAAAAAAATTTGATATATTTAGAATGCGTTCCTGGATATTCAGCTTGCGGCCAATGAGAACACCAAGGAATTTGCCATCTACTTTGTTACAAATTTGGGTATTGTTTATCCTGAGATTTATTTGATTTGAGTGGACAGACCAAGCTCAGTATTCACTGTGACATTTAGAGCAAGGGGGTCAGGACTGGAGTAAACGAAGGTCGTGTCGTCAGCAAATAGAATTGGTTTGAGATGTTGGGAGACATTTGGAAGGTCATTAATGTAGATGAGAAAGAGGAGAGGGCCAAGTATGCTGCCCTGAGGAACACCAATGTTGATGGGTAGGGTGGGAGAAATTTAATTATTCACAGAAACATACTGGAGCCTGTCAGTAAGGCAAGACTTAAGGTATTGCAGGGAGTGACCTCTGACTCAACTCATTTTTATCAAGAGCTGCATGTATCAAGTTAATCATACTAATAAGTGCATCGTTAGTGTTTTTCAGGGGTCTGAAGCCATAATGACAAGAGCTAAGTATATTGAGTTTTGCTAGATAAGAGTAAAGCTGCTTGAAGATTAGTTTTTCAAATATTTTTGACAAGTTTGGCAGAATTGATAGAGGGCTGAAGTTGTTGACATCAGTGGGATCACCACATTTGAGGACAAGGGGGTTACTCTCGCTTTTTTTAGAATATCTGGAAAGGTTTGGAGTTCAAGTGACTTGTTGAAGAGCAATGCAATGGCAGGAGCTAAAGATCTGGAGGATTTTTTGTAAATTAGAGTTGGAATCTCCTCAAGGGCATTAGACTTGGTTTTAAGGGAATGGATTATGTCAGTAACATCATTGGAATTAGTAGGCATTAGGTAAAGAGACTGTGGATAGTTACCTGTAAGATAGTCCTGAATATTAGTACTGGAAGATGAAATATCATTTGCAAGGGATGACTCAATGGAAGAGAAGAACTTATTGAACTCAAAAGCAGTATCAGAGGCTGAAAGAAGACCATCGTTATTGGACAGGAGTATTGGTTTGTTTTTTAAAATCTTCTTTGATCCCAATATTTGTGAAATTGTGTTCCATGTTTTCTTAATGTTGCTCTTTGTGTGGGTAAATTTATCTTTGTAGCATTTAATTTTGGCTCTTCTAATTATTTTAGATAACAATGATGAGTAATTCTTTGAAAATTCTTTGGAGACGATTCCTAATCTATACTTCTTCTCAAGGTCATGTTTTTATTAATGGATTTAAGTATCTCCTTTGTAAGCCAAGGATTGTTTACCCTTTTAGCTGTGACTTGTTTCGTTAGCATAGGACAGTGGGTGTTATAAAGGCTGATAGTTTTTTGAAGGTATGATTGCACTGCTAGGTTGATGCCCCCTATGTTCCCTAATTCGGATTCCCAGTTGATATTATAATATATTATTATTATTATGATATTAATTCGGATTTTCAGTTGATGATGTTAACATTGCCTAACTGAAGCTCAATTGCATTTGTTGATTTGCTTCCAAATATAATGTAGAAGGACTTTTCTAAGTTTAATCAGAGTTTGTTGGTTGATATCCATAAGTGAACTTTTTTAATTCATTATTGATAATATTATTTAATGTGTGCGGGTTGGGGTATGAGTAGATGATGGTAGTATTATCAGCAAATAATATAGATTTAAGAATGTTAGAAACATTAGGCAGATCATTGATGTATATAAGAAATAGGAGAGGTCGTAGGATACTGCCCTTTGGCACTCCTACAGTTAATGGTAAAGTGGGAGAGGGTATATCATTGATGGGTACATATTGGTGTCTGTCATCAAGATAGGATCGAATATAGTTCACAGCAAGGCGTCGGATTCTATAATGTTGGAGTTCAAGCAAGAGGTAGTTATGGTTAACAGCATATTTCTCATGTCGATGAAGAGTTCAAACGAAAACTCATTTTTGTCAAAGGCTGAGTAGATTATATCAAGCAGACTAATAATTGCATCGTTGGTACTCTTTTGGGAGCGGAAGCCAAACTGACAGGGACTTAGTATTTTGAATTTTACGAGGTAGGAGTAGAGCTGTTTGTAAATAATTTTTTCAAATATTTTTTATAATATAGGTAGATTTGGTATGGGTCTGTAATTATTTATGTCTGCCGGATGGCCTCCTTTATGAACTGGCGTTACTCGTGCTTTTTTAAGGATATCAGGGAAGGTATGACACTCTAGTGATTTGTTGAACAGCAGAGCTATGGGCGGCGCAAGTGCATGGAAGACACTCTTGTGTATCATGGATGGTATATCACTAATGTTCCTATCTTTGGTTTTTAGTGAGTGAATGATGGACAAAACATCAGTCAGACTGACTGGCGAAAGGAGAAGAGAGTTTGGATACCTGCCTGAGAAATATGTGGTAACATGTGTCTGAGTATGAGGGATTTTTCTGGCTAAGTTAGGCAGATTTTCATCAGACCAACTGATGAAAAGAAGCTATTGAATTCAGTTGCCGTTTCTAAATCTGTTGCAGATGTATAATCATCTTTGAGTAGTTTTATCTGGTTATGTGAATGTTGTTTAGATCTTAGGATGTTGAAGTTTTTGTTGTATTATAATGTACTGTAGTTTGACTTACCTTGTTCTGGACAATATCTGGAGTGTAGCACATAAGTACAAGTTGGAACACCATATTCAGTTGAAAAAATATGATGTTCAAATTGAAAGATGGTTCTAAAATAAAGTAGTAACTTACGAAGATACAAAAGACTATATTTTGTGCCATGTAAGTCAGTATGAGCGGACCATAGTAATTGTTCACCAATATTTGACACTCTCGCAGCTCACAAACTTTCCTGGAGGCTTCCTGCACATCTTTGTCATCCAGCCTGTCTGAGGCATCAGTATCCAGCACCCAGCGGTTGTGTTGGGTACCGCATTCCTGTTTGTCTCTCATATTTTCCTTTCTGTTGACGTGGAACTTCCGGAGGTCTTGAGTAACCATTATAATATGAAGGAGTTCAGCAAACAAGATGCCAGTCAGGTAAAAGGCAATATTGTTGATGAAAAAAATCATAAACATTACCAGCTGGAGGTACAAGTAAGACGCCAGGTGCAGGAAGATCGCGACAGATGTGACGTTGTGTGCCTCTACAGTTGTAATGATCAAGATAATCCACTGTATGGAAGTATAGATCATGCTTGTTGTTGTTATGACGAGGAAGATTATAAAGAACGGATCTCTTAGTACCGCTTCACTCTGTAACACAGATGAAGGCATAACTCGGTCCAGCTGAGCCACAAGAACAAACATGTTGTTACGACTTGTCTTCAAGTGGACTAAATTAGAGAGCGACACAAAGATCAACAGAACTATCGTTATAGTGATCGAGGTGTGCATGATGTCAGTAGTGTCCAATCCCAGCCAGGTCCTTGTTAGGGTAAAGACAACAAACACAATAATACTGGTCAGATGAAGCACCAATATAAAGTGTGACCAGAGAGTGAGCGTCCTGGAGGGACGCAGACTTGGGAACACTGTGATAGGCTCTGAACCCGGGTCTTGGTGAAGGGCCTGCTGGTGACCCTGGGGCTGGTGAAGGGGCTGGTGGTGACCCTGGGGCTGGTGAAGGGCCTGCTGGTGACCCTGGGGCTGGTGGTGGGGACCTGAGTCTCCAGGTATGGTGGTGTGGTGGTCCCAGCTGTAGGGAAAACCACCCAAGAGCCTCACCACCGACGCCCACACCCGCAATAAACGCACCAATACAGGCACCCTCGATTCCATACTTGGTACCTTACACCTATGTGGCACGAGTGCCAGAGGGTGGTGGACACCTGGCTCACTTGGTGGACACCTGGCTCACTTGGTGGACACCTGGCTCACTTGCTGGACACCTGGCTCACTTTGCCGAGAATATCTGCCTCACTTGACCGAGAACGTCTGCCTCACTTGGCCGAGAACGTCTGCCTCACTTGGCCGAGAACGTCTGCTTCCCTTGGTGGCCGAGACACTTATGTGGCTGAGTTAACAATGAAGAAAGTGAACTACATTATAGTTGAGAAGCTGTGGTGGTCACTATCGACCAGCGACAGGAGCAAGAGGTGCTCCTGACACCCCTTTAATATCTTCAATGGTTAGCAAATAAACGCCTTGTTCAACTTTATCGTCGCACCGTTGCAAAAGTGTTGACCTTACCGAACCAACGAGCCACGCCCGGGGCGGCTATTCATTGCTGGAATTAAAAGCAAATATAATATCCAAATGAAGTTCAATTATAGGAGTGCAGTCCCCGGTCTATTATGCTTCTTTATATCTATCTAATCTATTTATCGATAACTATTTATCAATCTAACTATCTATCTCACACTCAAGCTCACTCACACACAACCAAAACGGAGATGCAGGACCAGAAAACAGGATTGGTTCAACAGAAATTGTGAGAGGGCCAGAGAGAAAAAGACCAGAAAATAAGTTCAGAATAGGAAGAGGACTAAACCGCAAACATACCAGCACTACAATCAAGCATGAAACAATTACACAACAGTGAGGAGAGAAACAGAAAGGAATTTTGAGAAAGGTATAGCGGACAAATGTAAAACAGATCCAGGCCTTTTCTATAAACTAATTAAAAGCAAGCTGCATGAAAAGAATAAAATCCAGATTGAGAACGGGGAACAAGACTACTGAGAATGAACAAAAAATGTGTGAAATGCTAAATGAACAATTCCAAAGTGTTTATACAAAATGAGGATTTCATAGAAACGGACCCTATGGGTACTCCCCTTTTTTAATAGAGAGAGTACTACTGCTTCGTCCATTCTCCAGCACAGGTACAAAGACCTCATTCTCCCTTTCTCCCCAGCCTGGACACCCAGCCATCCACTTAGGGCAGCCCCTCACGGGCGACCTCTTCAGCAGGCGGTTTGGTGACTCACAAGGACCCTACGTTTGTGTCCATTCGCATGTACAACTCCCAAAGAGGGGCAGGAAAGGGAGCGGAGGCAACCCTCACCAGTCCCAGAGAAGTGGACTTGAGCCCCTCACCACAACATGGAGACACAATTTAGGGTGTTCACAATAAAATTGATGTGCTTTGCACGCCATCCTCAAAATCTCATGCACGGTTCTAGTCCTAAATTTCCCTACTACTCTGACCACCAGTTGATTGACAGTTGAGACTTGGAACCAAAGAGCCAAAGCTCAACCCCCTGCAAGCACAACTAGGTGAGTAAACACATAAAATATAAACCTATAAATTTTATAATAAGATATTGATAGTGTGACGGTGTTCCACCCTTGTATTTCTCCCACGCCAGCTGTAAGAGTCATATCTACTTTGCCCGAACGTTCTCTACCTTCCAGAGAACAATTTGACATATGTGGGAGCATGAGGTGTTCTCGCGTTGGCGAGAAATTTGTCAAAGAAGAGTGTTTTGGCCAGTGTCTTAGGCCCTTTTGGACGCCAAGATTGCCTTTTGGATGCCCTACGTTTTCCCGCCAAGACGTTATGACGTCAGTGGCACCAGAATGGTCAAGAACGGTGACGTGGCACAGGGAGCCAATGAGAAACGCCCCTGGCAAGTATGACATCACGAGTGCAGGGGGTCCAGACGGCGCATCCCTTGGCGCCAAGGAGTTAGACACGGCACGTCGAGGAGGTTGGACGTGCGATCGGGGGTCCTGTCAGTCTGACAGTTTTCGCCCCAACTCCGGTGGATTTACGCATCACCAGTGGTCTGCAAGCACCCTGTGAGGTCTTCCTAATCTCCGTGTGTCGGTCAGAAGAAGGAATTGACGAGAAACGAGCAACAAGTGCTCCAGTGACAGGTGCTTTGCAAGAAGTGAAGTCTGAGCAGTGACGTCCGGGACGACTGTACAGTTTCACCAGTTGGATGATGACGTAGCGGCTGGGCCAGTCCACCGTGAGGAAGGAGAAGAACGAACTAGCTGGGAATAGGAACGACTGCTGCCGTGAGTGAGGACTGCAGACGTAGCTGTGAGGAGAAGGCGACGGCCAGGAGACCGACTCCAACCCTTCAAGAGGTTGTGGAGGAGCACGGGGCCTGCAGAGAGAAGAGTACAGGGAAGACGCGTTTTTGGGTGTTGGTTGAGTTCCTAGGAAGAGCATCAGTGTGTGTGGGGGTGTTCCCTACAACGATTCGAGAGCCGGGACCAGGAGCTTCAATTCAACTCTCAACAGAGGGCGAGTCCACGTCATTGATGGTGGAAGTAGGTAATTCAGTTTTCTATCCCATTCCCCTTTAGTTAGCTATAAGCCAGAGTATCTTCTATGTCGTGAGCAGGGCTCACCAATGTCTACGTTTCTAGTGAGACACAGTTGTGAGGAGATGCTGTATAGCTCTCATGGGATATATATATATATATGTATGGTGTATGATTACACCTGTGGTTTTGGCGAAGAGAGTACTGTGACCAGAGTATCTTCGATGTCGTGAGCAGGGCTCACCAATGTCTATGTTTCTAGTGAGACACAGTTGTGAGGAGAGGCTATAGAGCTCTCATGAAATATATATATATACGGTGTGTGATTGCACCTGTGGTTCAATGAAGAGATTTCTGTGACGAGGGCATTTATATTCATGTCATATATATTATAAGTTTGTGCCAGAGGATATATATATATAAATGTACAATTAATGTGTAAGGCTGTGTGCCTAGTGTTACCTCGCTATTATATTAAATATTGATGAAGTGATCTATATATATATATACTCGAGTTATTGAATAGTGTATTCATATGAATGGTGATTTATTGTGTTAATGCCAGTGTAGTGACATACTGTGATCAGGAAGGAATAATAGTCGCTTCACGACAATACAGTGAGTATTGTGAGAAGTGAGTAGTGTCAGTGCCGTGAATATTGTGAGTGGGCGTGGCACACCGAGAGTTGCCAAATGTTTGATAACATTGTTTTGGAACGTGGGAATCGCCCGGAAGCCGGGAGTGTTGCCTTTCCAGTGTGTTCCAGAATTGTGGAGAGGGAAAGAGAAGGCTGCGTTTGTTCCTTTACATTGATGTTGATCCAGAGATATGATTCTTTAATCTTTTAAGTAAACTACAAAACCACCTTCGTGTTTGTGTTATCCCTCCATTACTTTGTTGCTATTGAGACTATATAAGAGAGAGAGTGACTTAAACAAATACTTGCCTGATACCAAGTTTGATTAATGTTCTATTGGGCCACTACTATCACTACTATATTACTATTCCACTGAGGTGTTACTGGACACGGTAAACACCAGTTGGCGACCTTTAGTGAGCGGTAGAGCCCTCTGTCGGGGCGGGCACATGATCAAGAGAAGTGATCGTGTTCTCACTCGTTTTTGGCTATTAGGCCGGCTGGAGATAGACTGGGAGACTCTCAGGGTGAACAGTGGCACCGTGAGGATTGAGTGAAGACCCGTGGGGCTACGGTAAGTCACGTTCATCACTAATAATACTTAGTGCTGACTAACCAGAGAGGGAGACACCTCGACCTTGGCGACCTTGACAGGATTTAAGTCCCAGAGAAACCCCGACAATACATAAGATATTATGTATCAGATACAGATATTATGTATAAGATAGTATGTATCTAGCCCTGCCCTGGTGACCCTCTATTACTCTCTCATACATCCTTATCTCAACTATGGTATTTGTGTTTGGGGTTCTACTTCCCAAAATCATTTACGTTTTATAATTACTCAACACAAAGGTGCTATTAGGACAATATCCAACTCTGGCCCCAGACATCACTCGGTACCCCTACTCAAATCTCTGAATATGTTAGATATTAAGTCAATGCACATCCTCACATGTGTAATCGGATGGTAATCTTGGGCATAGCATTTTATCAAATCACCTCATTCTAGTGCCGGCGGGGAAGTGGTTCAAATAGCTTCGGCTATCACTTCCTTATGTCCGGTCGTGATGATCAAGCGGATTAAGGCGTCCTGTAGTTACCAGTTGCGTTGCTCCTGGGAGTATGGGTTCGAGTCACTTTTAGGGTGTGAGTTTTCAGTCGCATATAGTCCTGGAGACCAATCAGGCTTGTTCACATATATATATATATATATATATATATATATATATATATATATATATATATATATATATATATATATATATATATATATATATATATATATATATATATATATATATATATATATATGTCGTACCTAGTAGCCAGAACGCACTTCTCAGCCTACTATGCAAGGCCCGATTTGCCTAATAAGCCAAGTTTTCATGAATTAATGTTTTTTCGACTACCTAACCTACCTAACCTAACCTAACCTAACTTTTTCGGCTACCTAACCTAACCTAACCTATAAAGATAGGTTAGGTTAGGTTAGGTAGGGTTGGATAGGTTCGGTCATATATCTACGTTAATTTTAACTACAATAAAAAAATATTGACCTCATACATAATGAAATGGGTAGCTTTATCATTTCATAAGAAAAAAAGTAGAGAAAATATATAAATTCATGAAAACTTAGCTTATTAGGCAAATCGTTCCTTGAATAGTAGGCTGAGAAGTGCGTTCTGGCTACTAGGTACGACATATATATATATATATATATATATATATATATATATATATATATATATATATATATATATATATATATATATATATATATATATATATATATATATTAGTATATTTTGGTAGCAGTCTTTCCTGTAGACATATATCATCAAATATGACCGAAAAAGTAAGATTAATAATTCTAACACGAATTTTCTCAATATTTCTTATGTTTCTTTTCGCTGTTGATGGAAATTGAAAAATCAATTCTCCAAAATTAATTTTTATTTCTAGTCTGACGCGACACTTGAACGCATTTCGTAATAAAATATAGTTGTGCATTAATTGGCTGTTGATTGCTGGTGTTGACTTCTTGATGTGTAATGTATATGTGATGTATACACATCAAGAAGTCAGCACCAGCAATCAACAGCCAATTAATGCACAACTATATTCTACCCACTTCAAGACTCCGCTCCAATATAGAAGAATCAGGAAATATGGGCCAATAGACCCTCTGCAGTTACTTCCATTCTTACCTTCAATACCCATTGTTTCGTGTTCTATCCTGTGTTGAAAGTTTTGTTCACCTCATCCAAAACTGATTGTAACATATCACCTCACCCAAAATGCGGGTATAAAATGAAAGCTGTTTAAATCATAGCGTAGTAAGAACTCTGTTTAGTGTTTGCAGGTTATAGTTGTGTGTGTGTAAACTAAAAGTCTTTGAAAATGTAATAAGTTATTACGAAACGCGTTCAAGTGTCACGTCAGACTAGAAATAAAAATGAATTTTGGAGAATTGATTTTTCAATTACCATCAACAGTGAAAAGAAACATAAGAAATATTGAGAAAATTCGTGTTAGAATTATTAATCTTACTTTTTCGGTCATATTTAATATATATATATATATATATATATATATATATATATATATATATATATATATATATATATATATATATATATATATATATATATATATATATATATATATATATATATATATATATATATATATATAAATATATATGTATATATATATATATATATGCTTATTAGTTTATATAGTTTTCAGTCGCATATAGTCCTGGGGACCATTCAGGCTTTTTCGCATTTGTGTTCTTCACGTGTGCCCCAAAGAATGAGGTGATTTGGTGAAATGCTATGCCCAAGATTACCATCTGAGTTGCCGGCGGGGAAGTGGTTCAAATAGCTTCTGCTATCACTTCCTTTTGTCCGGCCGTGATGGTCAAGCGGATTAAGGCGTCCTGTTGTTACCAGTTGCGTTGCTCCTGGGAGTATGGGTTCGAGTCACTTCTGGGGTGTAGTTTTCAGTCATATATATATATATATATATATATATATATATATATATATATATATATATATATATATATATATATATATATATATATATATATATATATATATATATATATATGTTGTGACGATAATCTCTTCCAAGAGAGATTTGGCCTGCTCTTTCCTTCATCATGTTACTTCAGTACATCTACAACATCTAGATACTACAATCAAGAGTAGTACATATTTAGTAGAATACGTTTCTACAGGGGGTATACGTACCTTACACTTGCTCTCCCGCTCCTCGCTGTCGCCACGCCACCCTCATCGATCACCAAACTACCACTTCCAGCCAGCACGCTTCCTATTGGTGAATCGGCGACTGCACTCGACTTTAGCGCCATCTACATAGCTGACGACTAAGCGTGCACGAGCCATTGGATTTAGAATATTCTTTGCTCTCAAGGCTGATACATCTATCTAGTTGTTATGGTGCCCTCTCCTATTTCTTTCGTTTGCCTGCTTTAAGAGTCATATCAGCTGATTATTCTGATTCTGATTGGAAATCAGAATGAATCCTACTGATTCTCTGAGGTACAGGGAAGTCTGTTGATATATGTGTCGAGCAGACCGGCCGCCAGATAAGGGAGAAATTTGCATTATAAGTTGTAGGTAAGGGGAAAGTGGCGCCCTGATATAAATGAAAGAGTATCCCTCTTCTACAGATATGACGTTTTGTAAGGGACGCTAGCCGATCGCGGATTGGCCGACTTAGGTCGTGGGCGACCAATCAGAGACCGCCGTGACGTCACCGAGTGCCCCGGGCGGCGCCAACGTCAGAGTTGACCTGACTGTGGAGGTGAGAGGACGCACCTCGGTCAGCTCTCGAGGATTTGAGGCTCTACAAGCCTTATTCAGTGGATTAAACTAGCCATCGCAGCCCACCATAAGTTATTGGAGACCCTGCGCTTCTGAGAAGCAAAAAAGGAACCAAGTTCATTGAGCAAAGGAGTGCCAAACTAGGAAAATAGTCGGCGACGACGCAGGGCAGCGCCACTGGACGTTGAGGTCTGTAAAGTGCGGCGGGCAAGCCTAGCTGTGACTGGGTCACATCCACTGAGGGTTTGGGAAGGACGACACCGTTCCTAGGACAAGGATCAACGTCTTGTGGAAGGGACGAGTGTGGGAATATAGTGATTAGCTCAGTGCTCATTGGTGAACCAGGATTGGGATAGCTGAATCTCTGGGATTGGAACGGAGACGACGTGAAGGCTTCACGTCACCTGAGGACCTGTGGAACGTTCCTGGATCGTCAAGGATCGACTCAGGAAGCGTGGGAACCTCACACCATCGAGGGACAGGCGTCGTGAGCCAGGAATGTAAGGTAGATCAATTTTCCCTCCCATTACCCCTTGTGTGAATAGGCTAGATAGGCCACGATATTTACTTATGTATATGGCAGTATGACATTAATACTTTATTAGTGGAATAGGCTGCAGGGCAGCTTGTGTCCAGGACTGTTGGAGAGGACAGTGTGTGTGGACGGCAGAATAGTTGAAGAAGAGGTGCCGACGTGGTGAAGAGGCCCTTCTGTGAGAGAGTGTGTGACTCCTGTCTAATCTGCCCAGTTGAAGGAGTGGTTGGAGGTCGTGAAAGAAGAGTTGCTGATGATCTCCAGATTTATTATCCTTATTTTCATTTTCATGTATTGCTTGTGATTATATGTGTGATCATGTAATTTGTGTCAGTAAATTCACACATTTTACCATTGTGTTTAAGTGTGCCTCCATTATAATATTTTTCTATGAGCATACACGAGGGTTATCATAGTACCACCTTGGGAACGTCGCGTTCTCTATAGAAGTTCTTATCGCCTGGAGAGTGGTAAAGCAGCACAGACTTATATAAAAGTGTACCCTTAGCCATCCGGCTAGTATCAGAGCCTGACTGGTGGCAACAGGTAACGTAGTGGCTTGAGAGAGGTAAAGCCACACAGACTTTTATGGGAGAGTACCCTGGGCCGACAGTCCAATAGCAGATCTATGGGAGTAACAACACTCTGGCAACAATCAGTATAGAATACACCCACTGAAATGCATCGCTGGGGTGCAGATATACTAACCCAGCTGGCGACCTTGTTAAGAAAAAGATAAAGAAGGCAGGCGGGAAAGGAGTTCCTGCAACCTTTTTGTCTGGCAGGCAAGACTCAGAGAAGTGTTGTTATAAGGTAAGCCTGAGTCTTCCTTCACTTCTCTACGGGTCTAGGCCGGAACTGTTAACAGCAGTTTCCCCGTGGTTGACTGAAGGACTCCCAGGGTGAATCAGTAGCACCCCCCCCCCCCGCCCCCATCCCTTTAGTGGTGGAAGCAAAGACCTGCGGTGATGGGCATTGCTGGTCCTCTCCTGTGGGACCAAGGAGACTCCGGTGAATCCCGGGAGTCGGAGGGGCTGGGTATTCTGCCTTCTGAGCCCCTAGCAGCCGAGTGCTAGCAGGGCCCCCCCCCCACCCCCTCCATGACAAGAACTGGCGACCTTGCCAGGATTCGAACCACGGTAGCCAAGAACTGGAATCTTCACCAAGATGCATGGATCAGGCTAGTGTTGCCATGGTATGTTAATCAAGCTACAGTGTTGGCCAAATTTTAAGACAGTGTCGCCAGGGTACTAATACAGTGTGGCCAGTGAATTCAGTGATACTGTTAGCCAACCAGCTGAGGGACTGAAACGGTGAAATTAGTACCTACTAACTTGTCTGTGCTGTCGTGTATGCTCGATGATATAGAGATGGAGGAGGATAAAGTAAAGAAATTTATTGAGACAAGGGATGAGAGAATTTTGGAAGAGTGTACCAAGGCCCAGCTCCAACAAGTGGCAAACCACTTTGGGATCAGATTAAGAACGACTAAGGCAGCGGAGCGAAGGATAGAGATCATGGCACAGCTCACGGCTCGAGAGGAGGCGACGGGAGATGAGCCATCTCAAGGAGAGCCGTCCCAAGAAGAGCCGTCGCAAGGTGAACCGTCCCGACTGGAGCCACCCCAAGGGCCTACCGGTGTGGAGAGAATTCACAGTGAACATGGGAGCAGTGGAAGGTCCAGCTGTAGTAAGAGGAGCCTGCAACTGGAAATAATGAAGATGCAACTGGAAGCCCAGCTGCGACGAGAGGAAAGAGAACCGCAAATGCACCGATTGGTGCGTGAGGGAGAAGCACGACTGCAGCGAGAGGAACGTGCAGCTCAGCTGCAGCGAGAGGAGCGTGAAGCTCGGCTGCGGCAAGAAGAAGGAGAGAGACAACTGCGACTGGAGGAGATAAAGGCAAAGAAAGAAGTCGAATTCCGTCGCATTGATCGTGGGCTGCCCTCACTACCTGCACGGCGGGATGACCTCAAGATAAGGGAACGTGATTTACCTACGTTCGAACCACAAGAAGCTGAAGCGTTAATCGAACACTTTGAACGGATAGCGACTCTGAAGGAGTGGCTGTAAGATGATTGGCCTGCTCTGTTCCAGTACAGGGGTGGCCCTGATAAGGACGTTGGGGGGGGGGGGGCAAGTGAGGATGCCCCTTCATAAGGTGACTCTTAATTCAGACTATGGTTGTCAGACTTTCTTGGTAGGGGTCTGTGCTTTACTGCCGAGGATGGACGCTCAGGTGATCCTAGGGAATGACTCCTGTGGGGGATGTGTTCTCCCGAATTTGATTAAGGGTGAGGAGTGTATAGAACCCTATCGACAGAGCAGCAGGACGGGCGCCAGCAGTGGCGAAACGGAAATTGCGAGAGTGGCATTTCCGGTATGCGCAGTAACGTCGGGACGAGACGTCATGGAAGATGATGTGAGCGGATCCAGTCACGCCGAAGGGAACATGCCAGGTGACCTGGGGCTCGATCGTTTGTTCCGCGAAGAGGCCAGAGGACAAGCGACAGGTGAGAAAGCGTCGGATAAGAGTGTCCAAGTTACTCTCACCAGTCCTCTAGGTATTGACCGCACCCGTCTAGGTGAGCTGCAAAAGAAAGAGTTTCCTGAGTTGGTACGGGAGGCGGAAGGAGGTCTCGCCGGACCCGAGTCACCGACTCACTTCTTCGTGGAGAAGGGAGTGCTAATGAGGCAGTGGAGACCGGTTAGGGAAGAAGCGGGTGATGATATGCTGAGAGTGAGACGTCAGGTGGTGATGCCAGTGCAGTACAGAGGCACTGTGCTAAAGCTTGCACACTCATTTGATCCTGCGGGTCACTTGGGAGTAACCAAGACCCTAAGCCGGCTTCGAGAACATTTTTATTGGCCGGGCATGGACGCGGATGTAAGAAGAATCTGCAAGACGTGTTTCCCGTGCCAGAGGGCGGGGAAGAACGTCCCTGCCATCCCAAAAGCACCTTTGGTTCCAGTTCCTGCGTTTGGCCAGGCGTTTGAACGCCTAATAATCGACGTTGTGGGACCACTACCCAGGACTGGAAGGGGAAATAATTACTTATTGACCATCATGTGTGCTTCGACGAGATTTCCAGAGGCGATCCCAGTGCGGAAGGTGACGTCGAGATGCGTCATGGGACACCTTCAGCGGTTCTTTGCTTGGGTAGGTGTGCCCAAGGAGATCCAGTCCGACTGTGGAAGTGTTTTCCAGTCGAGGTGGTTTAGACAGGCTATTGCGAGCTGGGGAATAGCCCAACTACGATCGTCTCCTTATAGACCTCAATCGCAGGGAGCGATTGAGAGGTTCCACTCCACTCTGAAGACCATCTTAAGAGTGTATTGTGCAGAACAGGGAGCAGAATGGGATGAGGCTGTCTGTCCAGCCCTGTTTGCGATCCGAGATGCTATAGTTGAGTCTCTGGGATTCTCTCCATTCTAGCTAGTGTTGGGCACGAAGTAAGGAGCCCGTTATTGATGCTGAAGGAGCGGATGACGGCGGAGAAGACATTAGTGACAGTGGAAGAGTATGTGCAAAGATTCCATGAACGATTGAAAACGGCGAAGGAGCTGGCTGCTGATCACCTGAAGACAGCGCAAGAGAAGATGTCGATCTGGTACGACAAGAAGGCTGTCCCAAGGGAGTTCGAGGCAGGAGCCAGAGTGATGATATTGCTACCTGGGAGAGGTAGAGTGACGGAATCACGCTTTGGTGGTCCATACTCGGTTATTCGGCGTGTGGGTCCTGTAAGTTATGAGATCAGCAAGCCGAATCGCCCCAACAAGACACAGGTGTGTCATATCAATCGTTTGAAGCCATACTTCCCAGAGGAGCAAGAGAGTGCGAGAGTGAAGGGAGTAACGCAGTCACAAGAAGGGAAATTGGTTCTGTGTATGGAGATGAACCAAGTGTTGCCAGCAGAGGAGAGAAAGTCGGCCCGTGCCGATGGTACGCGCCTGTCAAATACAGAGAGTTTGACACACCTAGAAGACAGGCTGCGTCATCTGGATAAAGGGAAAAGGAGAGAACTAGTGACCCTGATAAGAAGGAACAAGTCGCTTTTCACGGATGTGCCCCGACGGCACAAGAGTGTGGTGCACGAGGTGGACGTGTGCGGAGGAAAGCCAATCAAGCAGAGTGCTTATCGGGTGAGTCCTGAGAAGAGGAAGATCATATGACAGGAGGTGGAATATCTGCTAGCGAATGATCTCGCAGAGCCCAGCAACGGTGAGTGGAGCTCGCCCTGTGTGATGGTCAAGAAGAGTGATGGATCATATCGTTTTTGCACCGACTATCGCAAAGTGAATTCCATAACCGTGTCAGATTCTCACTCGATGCCCCGAATAAGTGATTGCGTCGACCAAGTAGGAAACACAAGGTTTGTCACCAAGGTCGACCTGCTGAAAGGGTATTATCAAATCCCTTTGTGTCTGAGTGCGAGAAAGATCTCAGCGTTTGCTACTCCAGACGGATTGTACCAGTACAAAGTGCTTCCGTTTGGTATGAAGAACAGCAGAAGTTGTTTTCAGAGGATGATGAACGAAGTGCTAAGAGGGATGGAAGGCTATGCCATGTACATAGACGATGTAGTGGTGTACGCCGATAGCTGGAAACAACACATGAATCGACTGACGGAGTTGTTCCAACGGTTGGAAGAAGCGAACCTGACAGTTAATCTGGCCAAGAGCGAATTCGGGAAGGCCCGATTAGAATACTTAAGTTTCGTCGTGGGTCAAGGGGAAGTGACTCCAGTAGACCAGAAAGTGATGGCAATCAAAGAATATCCGAATCCCAGGACAAGAAAGGAATTGTAACGATATCTAGGGATGATTGGATACTATAGAGGATTTTGCAAGAACTTCTCGACAGTGGCACACCCTCTGACTGAATTGCTATCTAAGAACGTTAGATGGAAGTGGGGAAAAGCATGCCAGGAGACCTTCGAGAAGACTAAGAACTTATTAACCGAAGCGCCAGTGCTGATTTCGCCCGACTTTGAGTCAGACTTTATCCTGTACGTCGACGCTAGCGACGTGGGGATTGGAGCCATGTTGACTCAAGAGAAGGACGGAGTCCACCATCCAGTGGGATTCTACTCGAAGAAATTCGAAAAGTACCAGAGGGCTTATAGTACAGTGGAAAAGGAAGCTTTAGCCCTGATCCTGGCACTGAAGCATTTCGACGTCTATGTGGGTGGAGGTACTAGACCGGTGCGAGTGTTCACCGATCATAACCCCTTGACGTTCGTGCACAGGATGAAGAACTCGAACCAGAGGCTGACAAGATGGACCCTACTGTTACAAGAGTACTGGCTAGAAATCAGGCACATCAAAGGAAGGGAGAATGTGGTAGCAGATGCCCTCTCCCGGATTTACTAACCGATATGACTCTTATTTTAAGGGGAGGGGTATGTTACGGTGCCCTCTCCTATTTCTTTCGTTTGCCTGCTTTAAGAGTCATATCAGCTCTCTCTACTGATTCTCTGAGGTACAGGGAGTCTGTTGATATATGCAGTGACCAGACCGGCCGCCAGATAAGGGAGGAATTTACATTATAAGTTGTAGGTAAGGGGAAAGTGGCGCCCTGATATAAATGAAAGAGTATCCCCTACTGCAGATATGACGTTTTGTAAGGGACACTAGCCGATCGCGGATTGGCCGACTTAGGTCGCGGGCGACCAATCAGAGCCTGCCGTGACCTCACCGAGTGACCCGGGAAGCGCCAACGTCAGAGTTGACCTGACTGTGGAGGGGAGAGGACGCGCCTCTGTCAGCTCGCGAGGATTTGAGGCTCCACAAGCCCTATTCAGTGGATTAAACTAGCCATCGCAGCCAACCATAAGTTATTGGAGACCCTGCGCTTCTGGGAAGCAAAAAGGAACCAAGTCCATTGAGCAAAGGAGTGCCAAACTTGGAAAATAGTCGGCGACGACGCTGGGCGGCGCCGCTGGACGTGGAGGGTCTGGAAAGGTGTGGCGGGCAGGCTTAGCTGTGACTGGGTCACATCCACTGAGGGTTTTGGAGGGACGACACCATTCCTAGGACGAGGATCAACGCCTTCTGGAAGGGACGAGTGTGTGAATATAGTGATTAGCTCAGTGCCCATTGGTGAACCAGGATTGGGATAGCTGAATCTCTGGGATTGGAACGGAGACGACGTGAAGGCTTCACGTCACCTGAGGACCTGTGCAACGTTCCTGGTTCGTCAAGGATCAACTCAGGAAGCGTGGGAACCTCACACCATCGAGGGACAGGCGTCGTGAGCCAGGAATGTAAGGTAGATCAATTTTCCCTCCCATTACCCCTGTCATGTTCACAGAAAATGGTACCATCCGTTTTCTATGTGCGGCGGCTGAGACGCCAGAGAGATAGAAGGTAAACAAGAGCGTACAGGACGCCCACCAAGCTTGGTAGCTACTAGTCATGTAATCATATTAAGTATTAAAGTCAGTAACCAAGTCATGACTTTACATCAACCCTACAACCAAGACTTCCTCAGTAACACACAAACACCACATTGGCGACGAGGATGAACTGTGAACGCAGGTATTTGTTCAGTTTCAAACACAAGGGAGAAGCATGCTGCCTGGAGGAGGAAGAGAAGCTGTGAGCGCCATACCCGATGCTGTATGCTAACCGATGCTGTGTGCTAACCAATGCTGTGTGCTAAACGATGCTGTGTGCTAACCGATGCTGTGTGCTACCCAAGCTGTGTGCTACCCAAGCTGTGCTGAAGAAACTGTACTGAAGAATCTGCCGACGTTGTGTACGAAACGACGCTTTGATGTGTACAAAACCTGATGTTTTGGTTACGAAACGACGCTTCGTGCTACAAAATTCATCACACTGAACTGACTGCTGTACCAACTGCTGTACCAACTGCTGCTGTACCAACTGCTGTGCCAACTGCTGTGCTGCTGCTGTGAGTAGGAACAACACATGTACACAAGGGCTAGGTAAGAAGTCAGTTGCTGCTATATTGTGCACTGTTGTGAACTTTTGCATTAAAATGCTTGTGTGCTTTGCAAAATTAAAGTAATTACAGTGAATTCTTGACTAACATATACAGTGCAGTAAGTGTTTAATATTCTGAGGAACATTTAAGTGATAAGTTACATTTATTCAGTAAAAATGGCAAATATACCTCAGTTTCCTGCATTTGATCCTGACTGTGACCAGACAAACCTGTCACAGAGGTGGGTCAAATGGCTTAAAAAGTTTGAAAATTTGTTGATAGTTTCTGACATCAAAAGTGCTGAAAGAAAGCGTGCCTTTCTACTTCATTATGCAGGTGATAGAGTTTGTGACATCTTTGACACACTGAAAGACACTGGTGGTGCCAAAGATTATGACACTGCCAAAGCCAAACTAACAGAGCATTTCAAACCAAGGCAAAATACTGCAATGGAAATTATGCATTTCAGGAGAGCAAAACAACTCTCTAATGAAACTGTGGATCAATACCACACACGTCTGCAGGGTTTAGCAGCCCATTGTGAGTTTGCTGATGTTGACAAAGAAATCAAACAGCAAATAATTGAAACATGCACATCTACACGTCTCCGTCGAAGAGCTCTAGAACTTGATGATGAAAGTTCTCTTACCAAGATACTGGATATTGCTCGTCGAATGGAAGATGCTGCACGTGATGCTCGTGTCATGGAGTGCAGTGCCAATAACGGTGCTGCCACTGTTACTAACAGTGATGAGGTACGTAAGGTTCAGGGAGGACACCGTGATCAAAGAAGATATCATGGCAAACCTAACAGTAAATTGAGCCGAGAACCACATCACAACTGGAGTCAAGGAACAAGACTCAAGCAGTCACAACGACCCACATCAGAGGGTGTCAACAATAAATGTTACAATTGTGGAGGAGACTACCCACACCAAGATAATGTTTGTCCTGCTCAAGGTAAGAAGTGCTATGAGTGTGGAAAACTAGGTCATTTTGGTGCTATGTGTCGTTCCGCACTAAAGAAACCACAGTCAATGAATAAAAGCACTGTACGAGGATCAGGTCATAGGGGTCGAGGTGGTAAACACAATATTGCACCTCATATCCAGAATGTTAATAATGTACAAGACAACATTTCAGTACAACCAGTCTCAGATGACAGTGAATGTGATTATACTTATGGAGTACAATCAATCACAGAATGGAATGATCTTCCAAACAACCCAGAGACTATAGTATATATTGCTGGTATTTGTCTCAAAGTTCTTATTGACACTGGATCAAACATTGACACCATGGCTGAGTGCCACTATGAAAAATTTAGAAAACAGTTCCCAAAGCTAGAAAAATACAATGGTAAAGCCACTGCCTATGCTTCGAAGTTAGCCTTGCCAGTGATTGGAACTTTCACTGCAGAGATTAGGTCAAAGAATGCAATGCTCATTACTACATTCCATGTTGTTAGGAATGCAAAGGAGTCTTTACTCAGTTACAAGACTTCAACCAAATTGGGGCTACTTCAGCTTTCTAATGCTGTAGCAGTGGAATCTGCAAACAATGTTGATGGTATTGTTGCTGAACTTTCTGATCGATTTAAATCCACAGGTTGTTATACTGATAGCAAAGTACATCTGCATATCAACCCAGATGTAATTCCAGTTGCCCAACCACATCGCCGACAACCATTCCATACTCGCAAGAAAGTCGATGCTGAACTGGATAGGCTGATAGAACTAGATATCATTGAACCAGTAACAGGCCCAACACCATGGGTAAGCCCAATTGTCACTCCACCAAAGCCGAAGAATCCAGATGAGATACGCATTTGTGTGGACATGCGTGTTCCCAACAAGGCAATAATGCGTGGACGCCATCCTACACCCACTGTAGATGATATGATCTACCGCTTGAATGGTGCAACTATATTCAGCAAGTTAGATTTAAACAAGGGCTATCATCAGCTTGAACTTGATGATGAGAGTCGCTTCATCACAACGTTTACGACACATCGAGGTCTGTATAGGTACAAGCGCCTGAGTTTTGGTATTAACAGTGCTGCCGAGGTATTCCAGCACATCATCAGCCAGGTATTGCAAGATATACCTAATGCTGACAACATGTCTCATGACATCATTGTTTATGGCCGTACCCAAGCTGAACACGACAAAGCTCTTCGTGCAACATTGCAACGCTTACGAGAAAAGAATTTGACGCTAAGCCGAGCAAAGTGTGAGTTCAATCAACATAAAATTGAATTCTTTGGACATGTACTTAGTGACAAAGGTCTGTCTCCAGATCCTAAGAAAGTTGCAGATATCAAGAATGCTGCACCTCCTTCAACGTCCACTGAAGTACATAGTTTTCTGGGAATGGCAAACTACTGTTCTTGCTTCATTCCAGATTTTGCTACCATTACAAAGCCTCTACGTGAGCTCCTGAAGAAAAATGCATCATGGTACTGGAGCGATATCGCGCAAAATGCATTTGATGCTGTGAAAGATGCACTAGTAGAGAATGCGACTGCTGCATACTTTGATCCATCAATGGACACTGCGTTAACGGTGGATGCTAGTCCTGTTGGATTAGGTGCTGTTTTAGCCCAACACAAACCTGGTCAACCAGATTCCAGAGTAGTAATTGCCTACGCCAGCCGTTCTCTCACAGATGTTGAGCAACGATACAGTCAGACAGAGAAGGAAGCTCTTGCTCTTGTATGGGGCTGTGAACACTTCAATGTGTATCTGCTTGGTGCGCCCTTCACCACGATGGTCACTGACCACAAACCGTTGGAGACCATCTTCAATAATCCAAAGTCCAAACCACCAGCTCGCATTGAGAGATGGGCTCTTCGTCTGCAACCATACAACTTTACGGTGAAATACAAGCCGGGTGCAGGCAATCCCGCTGATTACATCAGTCGACATCCTGCCAACAGTTTCACCATCACCAAGCATCAGCAAGTTGCCGAGGAATATGTACATTCTGTAACCTGTGATGCAGTCCCTAAGGCTCTTACTCTTGATGAAATCCGTACTGCAACCCTAGAGGACCCAACTCTGCAAGCAACAGTGGATGCATTGACTAAGAACAAGTTTCCACGCATCCCACCCTCAGGAGTTGACCAAGATGCATTCAAAGCACTTGAACGCATCCAGACAGAATTAAGTGTTACGCAACAACGCGACACTGTGCTGCGAGGTACTCGTATCGTGATTCCAGCTGTTCTCCAGCAACGTGCTCTGAAGCTTGCACATCAAGGACACCAAGGTCTTGTTAGGACGAAACAGCTGCTAAGAGAAAAGGTGTGGTTTCCTGGCATTGATCGTCAAGCAAAGGATATGCATGATGCCTGTGTCCCTTGCCAAGCTGCAGTGGATACTTCAAGACCAACACCTCTACAACCTGCACCACTACCTGCTGCACCATGGACGGAAGTATCGATGGACTTCTGCGGACCACTACCAACTGGAGAGTACTTGATGGTAGTCATTGATGATCACTCACGTTATCCAGAAGTAGAAATCATCAATTCCACATCTGCAAAGGCCGTCATCCCGAAACTTGACAAGATCTTTTCAAACTTTGGCATTCCTGAAGTTGTCAAGACGGACAATGGACCGCCATTCAATGGACAAGACTTCGTCAATTTTGCTGAGCATATTGGATTCAAACACCGCCGTGTGATGCCACTACATCCTCAAGCAAATGGAGAAGTTGAGAGATTCATGCAACCTCTCATGAAAGCGGTACGCTGTGCTCATGCCGAAGGACGATCCTGGAAACAAGCTATGTATGCTTTTCTCAGGAACTACCGTGCAACACCACATGGAACACTGGGCAAGTCGCCTGGCGAACTTTTATTTGGACGTCCTATGAGAATCGCACTACCCGTCATGCCAGCCGAGGTAACGGATAAACGTCTCGCTCAGAAGGATGCACTAGCCAAGGGCAAAATGAAAATTGCTCATGATCAACGTGCAAAGGAACAGTTCATAAAGGTTGGAGACACTGTTCTCGTTAAAAAGAAAAAAGAGGGAAAGTTAGATATGCCGTATGATACAAAACCATATAAAGTGATTAGTGTAAAAGGAACTATGGTAACAGCTAGTAATAGAGATCATAGTATAACACGTAATATGGCTTATTTCAAAGTGATTCCAACTAGTGTAGAAAATGATGAAGTGCAAAGTCGTACAAAAGAAAAAGAAAAAAATAGTTATAACCTGACAAACAATTCATCAAGGGATGTTATTGCATTTAAGGACTCTCGTCCTAAACGTCATGTTAAACGCCCTACACGATTAGATGATTAATTGTGTTCCTATGTAATGAAAAGTATTTACTTATTGTGCTAAACTAAATTTAATATTGTTTGAATAATGCAGATATCTCATTCAATATTTTGTAACTTTGTATTACAGTTTCTTTCATGTTTGTTTAACATTGCATATGTATTTTTAACATTGAAATCCTTTGTGGAAAAGATTAAGTTGTTTAAATTCTTTGTGTGCTTAATTAATGTTAAATGTATGCAGTATCTCTTGATATGGTAATAACTTACTTTGTGTCAATAACTTTGCTTTGTGCTACAAGCAAGGTAGACATCCTGTATTCATTCTTTTTAAAGAAAAGGAGGGATGTCATGTTCACAGAAAATGGTACCATCCGTTTTCTATGTGCGGCGGCTGAGACGCCAGAGAGATAGAAGGTAAACAAGAGCGTACAGGACGCCCGCCAAGCTTGGTAGCTACTAGTCATGTAATCATATTAAGTATTAAAGTCAGTAACCAAGTCATGACTTTACATCAACCCTACAACCAAGACTTCCTCAGTAACACACAAACACCACAACCCCTTGTGTGAATAGGCTAGATAGGCCACGATATTTACTTATGTATATGGCAGTATGACATTAATACTTTATTAGTAGAATAGGCTGCAGGGCAGCTTGTGTCCAGGACTGTTGGAGAGGACAGTGTGTGTGGACGGCAGGATAGTTGAAGAAGAGGTGCCAACGTGGTGAAGAGGCCCTTCTGTGAGAGAGTGTGTGACTCCTGTCTAATCTGCCCAGTTGAAGGAGTGGTTGGAGGTCGTGAAAGAAGAGTTGCTGAAAATCTCCAGATTTATTATCATTATTTTCATTTTCATGTATTGCTTGTGATTGTATACGTGATCATGTAATTTGTGTCAGTAAATTCACACATTTTATCATTGTGATTAAGTGTGCCTCCATTATAATATTTCTCTATGAGCATACACGAGGGTTATCATAGTACCACCTAGGGAACGTCGCGTTCTCTATAGAAGTTCTTATCGCCTGGAGAGTGGTAAAGCAGCACAGACTTATATAAGAGTGTACCCTTAGCCATCCGGCTAGTATCAGAGCCTGACTGGTGGCAACAGATAACGTAGTGGCTGGAGAGAGGTAAAGCCACACAGACTTTTATGGGAGAGTACCCTGGGCCGACAGTCCAATAGCAGATCTATGGGAGTAACAAAACTCTGGCAACAGTCAGTATAGAATACACCCACTGAAATGCATCGCTGGGGTGTAGATATACTAACCCAGCTGGCGACCTTGTTAAGAAAAAGATAAAGAAGGCAGGCGGGGAAGGAGTTCCTGCAACCTTTTTGTCTGGCAGGCAAGACTCAGAGAAGTGTTGTTATAAGGTAAGCCTGAGTCTTACTTCTTCACGGGTCTTGGCCGGAACTGTTAACAGCAGTTTCCCCGTGGTTGACTGAAGGGCTCCCAGGGTGAATCAGTGGCACCCCCCTCCCCCCCGTTAGTGGTGGAAGCAAAGACCTGCGGTGATGGGCATTGCTGGTCCTCTCCTGTGGGACCAAGGAGACTCCGGTGAATCCCGGGAGTCGGAGGGGCTGTGTATTCTGCCTTCTGAGCCCCTAGCAGCCGAGTGCTAGCAGAGTTCCGAACCCCCCCCCCCCCCCCCGTGACATAGTATACGCTCTGTGTAATAGCGGAGGTTTTCAGCTACCCAATATTCTCAGCACCTTTTAATTCATTTTTTGTCTTGTTCATTGTAGAGTAACGTAACCATTTTTTTATTTTATATTATTTTTTGACGTTGTAATTTTGTTTAATTCGCACTGTACATAGCCAGGGGATTTTCTTTGTTCATATTTGTTTTCAAGTCAATTAAAGTTTCATTGTTCATACGATTTGTTTTGCATGTTTTCCCTTTTACTTGATCACAGGAGGCAACAGCCACACAGTCATTTTTTTTTTATTTTTTTTTTGGAAATGTGATTGGCATTGACACCAGCCATTGGGAGGACTGACGTACACCTAGATTTTTTCCATCACATTTAATGGGGGCCTGTCCTAGGAGCCTCACTCAGGTACTGATACTTGAACATCAATTTGTGGTAAGTGTACTTGGCTTTGATACAGTTGCTTTTTAATATTTTCATAATTTTTAATATTTATATGGTGCTGTGTATTTTGTGCATTCCGAGGGTAACATATTGTGAGTGTTGGATAACTGTGGATTACATGGTGACTGGAGGCCTCAGTCACGCTCTTAATTGGTCGTTCATCCCTCAGTGTTATTACTCGTATATTCCACCTTTTTCATCCCTAAAATATTTCTCAATTACGACAGATCATCACCTGGTACTTTGGTTTGTCTTCGGGCCACGTACCCTATATTCTGCAGTCCGACCGAAGGAGGATACAGAGGGCCATAGTTACTCTAGCACGGACTACACTGTTGAGTTGGGACCTCAACAGCAGTTCTCGTCACCAGTTGACACTCGCACCCCTACACGTCGGTCAGAGATTATGATATTTACTTAGGTAAGGAATTGGCTTTCTTTTTCAGAGCACAAAGAACGTTAATTCTGTAAGTATCATCTAGTTAAGTAGGAAACCCCTTGCTTCTGACCTATAGAGACCCGGCAAGGTATCCCTACATTCTTGGACTACCCTTTCACTTTGAAACAATCAAAAGTTTCATTTGTTTTTGAAACTATCAGTTTCATTTATTTAGTAGGATTTTCTTGCCCTTATTCTCGTATATTGAGTGCCGGGTACAAGATTTCCTGCGATTTTGATTGAATAATCACTTAACATCTAATATTAACGTAATTGTTTCCACATTAACGATTGAATTCCCACAGGATAGTCACCAGTTGCCACGTCATCCTGTTACTGACACTTATAATATCACAGGTATATTCGCTGTACATTTATTTGCTATCTCAAAATGTTTCGTCTCCTAGCATTTCGTAGTGATCCAGCAAGTGAAGTAGGGAACTTAATTCGTGCCTAAAGGACAGAATTACAAACTCTAGCACTTGAGTATCAACTAGATGTTCCCCATTAAGCCAACAAAAGTGAAGTGCACAACCTTATCCTGCACCACCTCTTAGATGAAGGAATTATAGACTCTGATTCTCACGAAAACTATTCTATCGGCAAGCTCTGGCAGCTATGAAGTTAAAGCTAGAACTAGCGAAAGTAGAACGAGAACGCCAAAAAGAAGCTCTACAACTCGCTAATGCCGAACGTGAACAACAGAAAGAAGCTCTCCAGATAAAGGAACGCGAGGCTGCCCTAAAGAAAGAAGAACAGGAACGCGAGGCTGCCCTGAAGAAAGAAGAACAGGAACGCGAGGCTGCCCTGAAGAAAGAAGAACAGGAACGCGAGGCTGCCCTAAAGAAAGAAGAACAGGAACGCGAGGCTGCCCTGAAGAAAGAAGAACAGGAACGCGAGGCTGCCCTAAAGAAAGAAGAACAGGAACGCGAGCTGCCCTGAAGAAAGAAGAATAGGAACGCGAGGCTGCCCTAAAAAAAGAAGAACAGGAACGCGAGGCTGCCCTGAAGAAAGAAGAACAGGAACGAGAGGCTGCCCTACAATGTGAGCGTGAGAGGAAACAGCTTGAAGCAAGAAAACGTCACCTGGAGATGCAACGTGAGCACGATAAGAAGCAAGCCAATAGTGTTCTGGAATACCGTAGACAAGAACTCGACTTGGAAACTACACACCACACTCAGCGCCAACAAGCTACATCCAGTCTTCCAGTAAGCTTCAATGTCTCCCAGGCAAGTAAGTTAATGCCACCATTCGTTGAGACAGAGATAGATGTGTTTTTTACTACTTCTGAGGCCCTAGCTAAAAGACTTAGCTGGCCTGAAGATCAGTGGTCTACACTTCTCAGAGTGCATCTCACAGGTAGAGCTGCGATTACTCTCAGTACCTTAGCGTCTCAGAATGACTACCAGACTCTAAACCAAGCAGTTTTAGACGCCTACCTTCTCTCCACCGAAAGTTACAGACGAAAATTCCGTGATTATCTAAAGGCAAGTACTACCACCTATTTAGAATTTGCCAATACTAAGAAAAGATATTTCATGAAATGACTGGAAGCAGCACATGTCTCTACATTTTCAGAACTCGTCAACCTCATTCTAGTTGAGGAATTCTTTAGACGTATTCCTGCTTCCATCCGTCTTCACTTAGCGGATAAGGAGGAAACCGACTACATCAGATGTGCGAAGTCGGCTGACACCTACAGCCTTATACACAGGTTGACAACTGACACATCTTCCAGTAAGAAGTCTTGGTCTGATTATGACAAAGTGAGTACCCATCAAGCAACCTCCCAATTGTATTGTAAGTATTGCAAGCTCTATTGACAGCTCTATGATAAATGTGGAAAAGCCCAATACAAAGGCTATAGTAAAACTCCTAAACCCAAACCGACTCCTCCTAAGTCCGGTAAGCCTGTGATGAATGTTGGTGTTCCTGTTAATGATCTTTCTCTCTTCAGCAAACACCTGTACCCCGGAACTGTCTCTGCCAACAGTACAGATTCGGAGGGATGTTCTAAAGAGAAGACCTTGAGGGACACAGCTGCTCTTCAGTCTATCATTTTGAAATCGGCTGTGCCTAACATCACCTACACCGGGGAGACGGTCCTTATCACTGACCTCACTGCTCCCACTCCGTATCCACTCGCCAGAGTCCACTTGGATTGTCCTTTCGTACAAGGTGAAGTCCAAGTCGCCATCCGGGAAAAGCCTTTTCCCATGAAAGGGGTACAACTTCTCCTGGGCAACGACTTGGCCGAAGATCTGCAACCTTCCAACTTGATCATCATGGACAAACCCCAGGTATGTGACTCTGTAGTGGACAACCCCATCTTGAAGTATGTTCCAGCAGAGGTCCAAGAAAGTGATGAAGTCTCTCCTCCGGTTTTGGTGACCACCCGTGCGCAAGCTGCACGCCCGCAACCAGCTGACTCTACTGCAACAGCTGTCCCTCAAGACCATCAGAATCTACCACCGAATTTTACTATGTTGGAGTTCCGTAAGTTACAGAGGGAGGATCCTTCATTAACACCATTATTCTTCCAGGCCGAGACTCAATCTGACAGTATCCTTGGGTTCTTCCTAGAGAACCAATTGTTCTACCGCAGGTACAGACCCAGTAAACTAACGGAGAATGACGATTGGGCTAATGTTGACCAACTAGTAGTTCCCACCAGCCTACGGCCTGATATTCTACACCTGGCCCACGGAGCACATTCTCACTATGGTTTTAACAAAACCTATCACGGAATCAGACAAGACTACTACTGGTCAGTTATCTTGAGATGATTTCGGGGCTTTAGTGTCCCCGCGGCCCGGTCCTCGACCAGGCCTCCACCCCCAGCAAGCAGCCCATGACAGCTGACTAACACCCAGGTACCTATTTTACTGCTAGGTAACAGGGGCATAGGATGAAAGAAACTTTGCCCATTGTTTCTCGCCGGCGCCTGGGATTGAACCCAGGACCACAGGATCACAAGTCCAGCGTGCTGTCCGCTCGGCCGACCGGCCAGGTATGATTAAAGATGTAAAAACTTATGTAAAACAGTGTCATACATGTCAGATGGCAGGAAAACCTAACATCCCGATTCCCAAGGCTCCTTTGATTCCTATCCCGGTGCCTTCGGAACCTTTCCACAGACTGTGTTGGTCCTTTACCCCGGACCAGTTCTGGCAACGCATATATACTAACCATCCTGTGTCCAACCACCAGATTCCCCATAGCAGTTCCTGTAAAGAACATTACGGCTGCTACGGTGGTGAAACAACTATTGAAGATCTTTACACAATATGGATTTTCTCGGGAGATTCAAAGTGACTGTGGCACCAACTTCTCCAGTGATCTCTTCAAGAAGACACTGGAAGAATTCAACATCACTCAGGTACAGTCTCCGTGGTGTAGTGGTAAGACACTCACCTGGCATTCCGCGAGCGCTATGTCATAGGTTCGTATCCTGGCCGGGGAGGATTTACTGGGCGCAATTCCTTAACTGTAGTCTCTGTTTAACGCAACAGTAAAATGTGTACTTGGATGAAAAAACGATTCTTCGCGGCAGGGGATCGTATTCCAGGGACCTGCCCGAAACGCTACACGTACTAGTGGCTGTACAAGAATGTAACAACTCTTGTATAAATCTCAAAAAAAAAAAAAAAAGGTATTGTCCAGTCCCTATCATCTTGCTTCACAGGGTTCTCTTGAACGTAGTCACAAACGATAAAATCACTCCTTAAGAAATTTTGCAATGAAACCATGAAGGACTGGGATAAACAACTTGACATCATCATGTGCATTTTCAGAAGTCTCCCAAATGAGTCTCTAAGAGTATCTCCTTATGAGATACTCTACGGACGTAAGTGCCTCTTTAAGCTTTTAAAGACTCTCTACGCAGTGCCACCTTCAGTGACCCTCAGTATGTGCCTCAGTTTCTTCAAAACTTAAAGCACATTCTAGAGAGAGTACATAAATTTGCCAATGATAATTTATTGAAGGCTCAAGATAGGATGAAGACTCATTTTGACAAACGCAGCAAAATCAGGAAATTTAAACCAGGAGACTTCGTGTTGGCATATTTTCCGATCCCTGGTTCTCCATTGCAAAATAAGTTTTCAGGACCTTACCGCATCAAGGAGTGCAGAAACAACCACAATTACGTTCTTGAGACTCCAGATAGGCGGCGGAGGACCCAGTTGTGCCACGTCAATCTTTTGAAGGAGTATAAAGGTATTCCCCCCCTCTGTGCTAATATCTCTCTCTCCACTTTTAAAGTTCCATACCTCCACAGTGAGACCTTCCATGCTTTTCCTCCTGAAAGCACTAACTCTGAGTCAGTGCCTTCCAACTCGGAAATCCTTACTGATCTTCCTAAATATTTACAGGGCTGTAATAGTGCGCCTCTCATCAAAGTTCTTCAAGATCATCAGAAGTTCTTCAGCGATGATCCCCAGGAGTGTAATGTGGTTCAGCACGACATTCAGCTGCTTCCTGATACCCGGCCGATTCGTCAACCCTTCTACCGTATCAGCCCGTACAAAAGGAAGTTATGCGTGCTGAAAAACAGGACCTTCTGGATCATGGGCTGGCCACCCCTTGTGAGTCCCCTTGGGCCTCACCCTGCATCTTGGTGCCGAAACCGCAAGGTAAAGTACGACTATGTACCGACTATAGGAAACTGAACCTTGTGACCGTCAAGGATGCTTACCCTTTAACTCGTATAGATGATATCCTTGACGCAGTAGGTAATGCTAATTATTTGTCCCAAATTGATTTGTTTAAAGGGCTATTACCAAATCAGCCTGACAGAGCGAGCTAAGGAAATATCTGCATTCACCACACCTTTTGGCCTGTACAGATATGAACGTCTTCTTTTTGGACTGTGTAACGCCCCGGCCACCTTCCAGCGAGCTGTCAACCGCGTCATCTCTGGCCTAGATCACACCTACGCCTACTTGGATGACATCGTTGTGGCAACCAACACCTGGAGCGAACACCTGCTCCAGCTGCAACGATTGTTCTCCAAGCTCCTGACAGCCGGCCTTATCATCAACTTGGGCAAGTCCACCTTTGCTAAACGTAAAGTGCGTTATCTTGGCCATGTGATAGGGAGTGGCAGCATAGCTCCTTTAACCATTCACACTCAAGCCATTCAGCATTACCCACAACCTACAACCAGGAAGCAGCTCCTGCGCTTCTTTGGCCTTGCATCTTACTATCGTAGGTTTGTGAAATTTTTTAGTGCGGTAGCGACACCATTGATTAATCTGACCAGCCCCAAGCAACGGTATCATTGGACCATTCAACAGACCATTGCCTTTGAACAACTTAAATCTCTGCTATGTTCTGATCCCATTCTTGCCTCTCCAGATATTACAAAGCCCTTCATCATCAATGTCGACGCCAGTGGCACCGGCATCGGGAGCGTCCTAATGCAACAACGTGGCGAAGAGGTTCTTCCTGTCAGCTACTATAGCTACAAGTTGAAGCCCCACCAAAAGAACTATAGCACCATAGAAAAGGAACTCCTCTCCATCGTCCTGAATCTGCAACATTTTGAACCTTACCTACAGGGTAATCGGTCTATTACCATCTACTCAGACCACAATCCCCTACGGTTCCTGCAACAGGCCCAATTCAGCAATCAACGTCTTCTACGCTGGGCTCTGTACTTGAAGAATTTTGATCTGGAGATCTTCTTCATCAAGGGTTCGGACAGCATCATAGCCGACGCCCTCTCCAGAGTCTACGAGGTAGAGACAGCTACTCCTACCTCTCTCTCATCTACTGAAGTAACTTAACCCGTAAGAGTAGGCTTCGGGGGAGAGCTGTGACGATAATCTCTTTCAAGAGAGATTTAGCCTGCTCTTTCCTTCATCACGTTACTTCAGTACATCTACAACATCTAGATACTACAGTCAAGAGTAGTACATATTTAGTAGAATACGTTTCTACAGGGGGTATACGTATCCTAACGCTCCCGCTCCCTCGCTCCCTCCCTCCCTATACGCTCCCTCGTATACGTAAACGTATACGAGGGAGCCGGTCGGCCGAGCGGACAGCACGCGGGACTTGTGATCCTGTGGTCCTGGGTTCGATCCCAGGCGCCGGCGAGAAATAATGGGCAGAGTTTCTTTCACCCTATGCCCCTGTTACCTAGCAGTAAAATAGGTACCTGGGTGTTAGTCAGCTGTCACGGGCTGCTTCCTGGGGGTGGTGGCCTGGTCGAGGACCGGGCCGCGGGGACACTAAAAGCCCCGAAATCATCTCAAGATAAGAAGATCCTACACTCGCTCTCCACCTCCCCCTCCACGCTGTCGCCATGCCACCCTCGTCGATCACTAAACTACCACTTCCAGCCAGCACGCTTCCCATTGGTGAATCGGCGACACCACTCGATTTTAGCGCCATCTGCATAGTCGCCGACTAAGCGTGCACGAGCCATTGGATTTAGAATATTCTGTGCTCTCAAGGCTGATGCATCTATCTAGTATACGCTCTGTGTAATAGTGGAGGTTTTCAGCCAGCCAATATTCTCAGCACCTTTTAATTAATTTTTTGTCTTGTTCATTGTAGAGTAACGTAACCATTGACTTATTTTATATTATTTTTTGACGTAATTTTGTTTAATTCGCACTGTACATAGCCAAAGGATTATCTTTGTTCATATTTGTTTTCAAGTCATTTAAAGTTTCATTGTTCATAAGATTTGTTTTGCATGCTTTTCCCTTTTACTTGACCACAGGAGGCAACAGCCACACAGTCAATTTTTGTTTTCTCTTTTATTTTTTTTTGTAAATGTGATTGGCATTGACACCAGCCATTGGGAGGACTGCCGTACACCTACATTTTTTCCATCACAATATATATATATATATATATATATATATATATATATATATATATATATATATATATATATATATATATTGGGATTTCTCAAGGAATTGGGGTCCAAGCTCATTGACGTCACCAGAGACCCAAGGGCTTCCACTTTTTTATTTCAGCGTCTCAGTGTGGCGATCCAGAGGGGAAATGCTTGCTGCGTCCTCGGTTCCTGTCCAGAAGCGGAGGAGCTTCAAGAGATCCATAACCTTTAGGCATTTGTCTTGTATGTTTTGTAACCTTCAAATACACAATAAAGGAAAAAAAAAAGGAAGGGGGTGGAGAAAAGCACACAGAAACTGTATTGGAGGGGACTCACATTTCCTCCAATGCGTTATGTGTGGTTTTCTCCGAGGCTATGGGTCCCCCTTCTTCCAGCCAGAGGTGGTACTCCCTTCCCTATTTTATTCATATATATATATATATATATATATATATATATATATATATATATATATATATATATATATATATATATATATATATATATATATATATTAGTATATTTTGGTAGCAGTCTTTCCTGTAGACATATATTATTAAATATGACCGAAAAAGTAAGATTAATAATTCTAACACGAATTTTCTCAATCTTTCGTACATTACGCTTCACTGTTGGAGGTAAATCAAAAATCACTTCTCCAAAATTCATTTTTTATTTCTAGTCTGACGCGACACGGGCGCGTTTCGTAAAACTTATTACATTTTCAAAGACTTCACAAATACACAACTGATTAGAACTAACGTATCTCTGCTATTATATCTACATTTGAGTGAGGTGGGAGGGATGATGTGGCATATAATGATGTGGCATTAGGGGATATTAATAGGGTATTAAAAGTATCAACACAAGACAGAACAGAAACAATGGGTATTGAATAGAAGTGTTTGTAGAAAGCCTATTGGTCCATATTTCTTGATGCTTCTATATTGGAGCGGAGTCTTGAGGTGGGTAGAATATAGTTGTGCAATAATTGGCTGTTGATTGCTGGTGTTGACTTTTTGATGTGTAGTGCCTCGCAAACGTCAAGCCGCCTGCTATCGCTGTATCTATCGATGATTTCTGTGTTGTTTACTAGGATTTCTCTGGCGATGGTTTGTTTGTTGTCTGGCGATGGATGTTCAGTTATATATATATATATATATATATATATATATATATATATATATAACTGAAAACTCACACCCCAGAAGTGACTCGAACCCATACTCCCAGAAGCAACGCAACTGGTATGTACAAGACGCCTTAATCCACTTGACCATCACGACCGGACATAATGAGGTGATAGCCGAGGCTATTTGAACCACCCCACCGCCGGCACTCGGATAGTAATCTTGGGCATAGCATTTTACCAAATCACCTCATTCTTTGGGGCACACGTGAGGAACACAAATGCAAACAAGCCTGAATGGTCCCCAGGACAATATGCAACTGAAAACTCACACCCCAGAAGTGACTCGAACCCATACTCCCAGAAGCAACGCAACTGGTATGTACAAGACGCCTTAATCCACTTGACCATCACGACCGGACATAATGAGGTGATAGCCGAGGCTATTTGAACCACCCCACCGCCGGCACTCGGATAGTAATCTTGGGCATAGCATTTTACCAAATCACCTCATTCTTTGGGGCACACGTGAGGAACACAAATGCGAACAAGCCTGAATGGTCCCCAGGACAATATGCAACTGAAAACTCACACCCCAGAAGTGACTCGAACCCATACTCCCAGAAGCAACGCAACTGGTATGTACAAGACGCCTTAATCCACTTGACCATCACGACCGGACATAATGAGGTGATAGCCGAGGCTATTTGAACCACCCGAGTTCGAGTCACTTCTGGGGTGTGAGTTTTCAGTTGCATATTGTCCTGGGGACCATTCAGGCTTGTTCGCATTTGTGTTCCTCACGTGTGCCCCAAAGAATGAGGTGATTTGGTAAAATGCTATGCCCAAGATTACTATCCGAGTGCCGGCGGTGGGGTGGTTCAAATAGCCTCGGCTATCACCTCATTATGTCCGGTCGTGATGGTCAAGTGGATTAAGGCGTCTTGTACATACCAGTTGCGTTGCTTCTGGGAGTATGGGTTCGAGTCACTTCTGGGGTGTGAGTTTTCAGTTGCATATTGTCCTGGGGACCATTCAGGCTTTTTCGCATATATATATATATATATATATATATATATATATATATATATATATATATATATATATATATATATATATATATATATATATATATATATATATATATATATATATATATATATATATATATATATATATATATATATATATATATATATATATATATATATATATATATATATATCATTATATATATACATATATAATGCTGAACTGTAATGTCAATCATGACCTTAAAAACTTCCTAGAAGGTTGTAACTGAACCCGTGAGTACCACACTAGAAACAAATACCTTTTTGATATTCCGAGAGTACGACTTAATCAAACTAGAAATGCTCTACAAATCAAGGGACCCAGAATGTGGAATGACCTTCCCAATTATGTTAAAGACTGTACCTCTCCCAACCAGTTTAAGATAAAAACTAAGCACTACCTAATTAACTCCCTGTAACCTTCCTTACCCCTAAAATGTCAACCCATGTTTGCTATTTTAAACAATGCTGTTGTCGACCAAATTGTATGTTTGATATTTTTCTGCCATGTTCCCCTTTTTTATGTTTTTTATTTTCTCAAAACAATTTATACTTTAATCTCAATTAGTATTAAGTTTTAGTCTTTAGTGTTTTTCCTGCCCGAAACGCTTTGCGTAATAGTGGTTTTAGGCATTGTATGTACTAGCTGTATCTATAAATCCATCAATGTTTGTATCACACCTTGTATGTATGTACTTTACCTGAATAAACATTTGAATTTTGTATTTATAAAAACCAATATTATTAATAAAGTATTATATTTTTTTAATTCGGAGATCGAAAACTGTTATATTACCAATATTGTAATATTTTTTGCAAAAATTAAAAAATACACTTTGTTTATATTTATAAAATATATACCCATAGAACTGCCTACCCGCCGAAGCCGTAAATGCCAAAACTGTTAAATTTTAAAATGCAACTGGAAAAGATCAAAAGGCAAATGGGGGGGGGGGACCTCTGACAACCCGCCGGCTTCCTGTCCTCCTCAAGACCACTAGTGTTAATGGCCCTCAGGTAAATAATAATATTGTTTGCTATTCTCCAGCTTAGACTGGGGAGGTTGAAGTCTCTTAGAGAGATATTTTAAGATATTTGGATTGCCAGATTGTCGAGGCTTTTCTCTATTATGTTTATCTGTTCTGTGAATTCTTCAGCAGTTGCATCTGGCGGTTTGTATATTAGAATAATAACTACGTTTATTTTCTCTACCCTTACCCCCAGTACCTCTACCACCTCATTTGTAGATTTAAGGAGTTCCGATTATACAAGGTCCTCTCTAGTCAAGGTGAAGGTCCTTTACTAGGACCATGCTAGTCAAGGTGAAGATTCTCTACTAGGACCCAGCTAGTCAAGGTGAAGGCCCTCTACTAGGACCATGCTAGTCAAGGTGAAGGTCCTCTACTAGGACCCAGCTAGTCAAGGTGAAGGCCCTCTACTAGGACCATGCTAGTCAAGGTGAAGGTCCTCTACTAGGACCCAGCTAGTCAAGGTGAAGGTCCTCTACTAGGACCCAGCTAGTCAAGGTGAAGGTCCTCTACTAGAAGCCAGCTAGTCAAGTTGAAGGTCCTCTACTAGGACCCAGCTAGTCAAGGTGAAGGCCCTCTTCTAGGACCCAGCTAGTCAAGGTGAAGGTCCTCTACTAGGACCATGCTAGTCAAGGTGAAGGTTCTCTACTAGGACCCAGCTAGTCAAGGTGAAGGTTCTCTACTAGGACCCAGCTAGTTAAGGTGAAGGTTCTCTACTAGGACCCAGCTAGTTAAGGTGAAGGTTCTCTACTAGGACCCAGCTAGTTAAGGTGAAGGTTCTCTACTAGGACCCAGCTAGTCAAGTTGAAGGTCCTCTACTAGGACCCAGCTAGTCAAGGTGAAGGTCCTCTACTAGAAGCCAGCTAGTCAAGGTGAAGGTCCTCTACTAAAACCCAGCTAGTCAAGGTGAAGGTCCTCTACTAGGACCCAGCTAGTCAAGGTGAAGGTCCTCTACTAGGACCCAGCTAGTCAAGGTGAATGTCCTCTACTAGGATCCAGCTAGTCAAGGTGAAGGTCCTCTACTAGGATCCAGCTAGTCAAGGTGAAGGTCCTCTACTAGGACCCAGCTAGTCAAGGTGAAGGTCCTCTACTAGGACCCAGCTAGTCAAGGTGAAGGTCCTCTACTAGGACCCAGCTAGTCAAGGTGAAGGTCCTCTACTAGGAGCCAGCTAGTCAAGGTGAAGGCCCTCTACTAGGATCCAGCTAGTCAAGGTGAAGGTCCTCTACTAGGAGCCAGCTAGTCAAGGTGAAGGTCCTCTACTAGGATCCAGCTAGTCAAGGTGAAGGCCCTCTACTAGGACCTTGCTAGTTAAGGTGAGGGTCAACCTCTGCTAGGACCCAGCTAGTCAAGGTGAAGGCCCTCTACTAGGACCAAGCTAGTCAAGGTGAAGGTCCTCTACTAGGATCCAGCTAGTCAAGGTGAAGGCCCTCTACTAGGATCCAGCTAGTCAAGGTGAAGGTCCTCTACTAGGAGCCAGCTAGTCAAGGTGAAGGTCCTCTACTAGGATCCAGCTAGTCAAGGTGAAGGCCCTCTACTAGGACCTTGCTAGTTAAGGTGAGGGTCAACCTCTGCTAGGACCCAGCTAGTCAAGGTGAAGGCCCTCTACTAGGACCAAGCTAGTCAAGGTGAAGGTCCTCTACTAGGATCCAGCTAGTATACGCCAACACGCCGGCTGCAATGCTCTCTAGTTGTTGATGCTCCGTCCTGGTCCCACCGTTTATTATGTGGTTATTTATATATACAAGAGTTTTTACAGTTTAGCCGTTCCTTTGTCCTGCTCCTTCCCCTTGTGTGTGACATAACCGCAAGCGTAACTGAACATTAATTATCACAACAATTTATAATTCAGTGTTGCATACCGTCATAAGAAGTCAAATATGAACATTATTTCCGTGTATCAGCGCCCCATCACCAGCCACACAAAACGCTTCGTACATAACACACCCGAATTCAGTCTATTTTAACCTGATGTGAAAAGAGCATAACTGCCAAATGTATTGTTTAATGAACTCTAAACATGATGCTGACTGCTAGAAAATATGAATTTTTGTTATTCATTTATTTATTTATATATATGCAAAAAAGTACTTTGGGTTTAAGTGAGTACATATAGCATGGATGTTTTTACATTCTTGTAAACCCAATAGTACGCATAGCGTTTCGGGCAGGTCCTTAATCTAACAGATAATTTTAAGAAGGTAATTTTTAGCAAACTTGAAAATGTTAACAGGTACATTATAAGAAAACTTGGCTAAGATTAGTGGGTACATTAAAGTAAAATTTTACGGTTATCAGTAGGTACATTGTAGGATCATTTGATGATAATTTCAGGGGTATAATGCAGTAAAATATGCGTTCAATATAACAACCATGATATGGTTGATAAGTGGTCCTGGCTCAGACCACTCCAGACCAAGACTGGAGTGGTCTGGAGACCACTCCAGACCGATAACCAGAGCGCGTCTCCATAGTCTCCTATGACTGATAGATGGCTACTACTACTCTTTTAGGAGCGGAAGCCAAACTGACAGGGATTTAGTATGTTGAATTTTACGAGGTAAGAATAGAGCTGTTTGTAAATCATTTTTGCAAATATTTTTTTATAATATAGGTAGATTTGATATTGGTCTGTAACTGTTTATGTCTACCGGATGGCCTCCTTTATGAAATGGCGTTACTCGTGCTGTTTTTAAGGATAGCAAGGAAGGTATGACACTAGAGATTTGTTGAACAGAAGAGCTATGGACGGCGCAAGGGCTTGGAAGACACTCTTGTATACCATGGATGGTATCTCACTGAACGGGGGGTGGAGGAAATAACTCTCTTAGTCCATTATTCAGCCCTCCAGTTAACTAACGAGGACGGGGGAAACAGCTCTCTTTTTGTCCGGTATCCCGCCCCCAGTTAGAGTTCCCTCTATTGAATAGAGGGGTTTCCAAACTATGGCCCGCAAGCCACATCCGGCCCGCCACATAATTTCATCCGGCCCTCCAAACAAATCCCTGTGTGGTGGCCTTGAAAAAATAATTATCGTACGAATGGCATCGCAGAATTATTCAAAGCTGGGGCTGCTGACTGGTGGCGCTCAACCCGAGTCAGTTTTCCTCTCTCTCGATAGTGTGACGCACAGATACTAATACTGGCAGGTATGTGTTGTGCATTACAACCAATCAGTTGTGTATAACTGTATATTGTGGGGATGGAGGGCGAGTGGGGCTTCGCTGCTTCCGTTTCAGGGAGCACAAACACTGTACAATATTCTTTTCTCTGTACTTTGACAATGCCTTTATCTTAGTTATACAAAATAGCAATAATACTATTGTAGCCAAAAATATTGCATGTTTAAAATAGTTAAAATGGTAACCATTAAGTTTATCAACGAAAGCTGTTGCCATAATATTTACCACTTTATAATAATATGCTATGCTTTTTAACACCACATACAAGCTGTTTTTTTCCTGTAGAATTTATTTCATTTATTTTACCCTTATGTTTTCAGATATGGAAAAGATAAAGAAAAGAAAAGTGGACAGTGAGTGCCGTCGGTTCAATGACGAATGGAAGATAAAGTACTTTTTTGTGATAGCAAATGATAAAGCTTTATGCATAATATGTAGAGACAGTGTTGCTGTTCTGAAGGAATACAATATTCGTCGGCACTATGAATCTAAACATGGCTCAAGTTATTCTCACATCACAGGAGCAGAACGCACTAAAATGTTTGAATCATTTCAGCACAGTCTGCATTCTCAACAAGCTGTTTTCAGTAAGAAAAAATCTGAAAATGAAAATTCAACTAGAGCCAGTTACAAAGTTGCCTATGTGTTGGCTAAAAAAGGAAAACCTTTCACTGATGGTAGTATCATAAAAGAGTGTATAGTGGAAGCAGCAGGAGAGGTATGTCCAGAAAAAGTAAACCTCTTCAAAATGATAAGTCTTGGGCCAAATACTGTTGCTCGTAGAATTGAAGATTTAGGAGGCGACATAATTCGGCAAATAAGGGAAAAAACAAAAAGATTTTGTTGGTATTCTCTTGCGTTGGATAAATCAACTGATGTGTGTGATACTTCTCAGCTCTTAGTATTCATTCGTGGTGTTGATAGTGAATTTAATGTGAGCCAAGAATTAGCATCAGTTCACAGCATGCACACCACAACAACTGGAGAGGACATTTTCAATGAAGTAAGTAAAACTATGACAGAATATAACCTGGAATGGAAACAAGTGCAGTGTGTGACAATTGATGGAGGAAAGAATATGTCTGGGACAAAGAAGGTTTTGGTTGGGCAAATTACAACAGCTTGTGAGGTTGGAGGATTCTCAAAACCCATTTTTCTGCATTGCCTTATTGTGCATAAAATATGTTGATATGTCTTGTGTCATGAAACCTGTTGTTTCTGTGGTTAATTTCATTAGAGCTCATGCACTCAACCATCGCCAGTTCCGTGATTTCTTGAAAGAAATTGATGCGGAGTTTGTTAACTTGCCTTATTATACAGCAGTTAGATGGCTTAGTTGTGGAAAGGTTTTGCTGCATTTCTTTGAGCTCAGATTAGAAATTGATTTATTTCTCACAGAGAAAAATAAACCTCAGCCATTATTATCAGAATGTGAATGGATTTGGAAATTGGCATTTTTTGCAGATATGACAGGTCATATGAATAACTTGAATCTGAAATTGCAAGGCAAAACAAATTTGATCAGTGACTACTTTGTTCATGTCAAGGCATTCAGAGCAAAACTTGCGCTACTTGAAGGCCAGGTGAAGGTTAAGAATTTTGCTCATTTTCCATGTTGTGAAAAATTTCATGCAGAAAGTAAAGTTGAATTTCCTTTTTCATTTGCAAATGAAATAATTTCAGATTTGAAAAAACAGTTTCAGAAGCGATTTGCTGACCTTGATGCCAAAGCAAATGAAATCAGGCTCTTTCATAATCCATTTGACTGCAATGCTGAGAATCTTCCAACTCAATTTCAAATGGAAATTATTGATCTCCAGGCAGATGACAGACTGAAAGATAAGTATAGAGAAGGAAATCTGATTGAGTTTTATAAATGCCTGCAGCCAGATCAGTTTCCAAATTTGATAAAGTTTGCTTGTAGTTTTGTGTCCATTTTTGGTTCAACATACTTGTGTGAACAAACTTTTTCCAAAACGAAGTATGTGAAATCTAACTATCGAGCAAATTTGTCTGATGATCACTTGAAATCAATTCTTACAATTGGCTCATCTAATCTGGAACCTGATTTTAATGAAATTTTGAAGTCAAAACGACAGTATCATTCGTCACACTAATTTGGTTGCATAAAACTAAAGGCAGGAATCTATTTAGTTTACCCTGATTTTTTCCAAAAAGATATGTTTTAATTTTTCCATGTTTATACTTTAATATTTGAGGAAATTAAATTACTGGCACTGATTTGTTTTTTGTTTTTTTTCATTTTTTATTCCTCCGGCCTGCATAAATATGGGAAATATATAATGTGGCCCTTACAATGAAAAGTTTGGAGACCCCTGCTCTATTCTCTATTCTAGAGTTCCCTCAGAGTTCCTACTGCAACCTCTCTAGCTCAACACCTTGTAACCTAGGTAGTTGATTACCTAGGTGCTACAACTACAAGGTGCCGTAACTTGATCAGATACACGCAACTCTAGAGAGAAAACTCTAGAACATTTCACTGCCGCAAACGTATAAGAGAACCGAAAGGAAAGAAATGGATAATGAAGTAATTAGTGAGGATTTGGGGTGAGGGAGGTAGAGAGAAGAGGGAGGAGTAAGGAGGGTCGTCAGGTGAAAGGGAAAAGGGGGAGAGAGACGGAGGGAGAGGAAATGAATAGGAAGTGAGTAGGAGGTAGTGGTAGAGGTAGAAGGGTAGATAGGTAGAAGTAGAAAATTAGATAGGAAAAGGGCTGCCACCATCCATTCTGGTCAGTACATACAGGGCAAGGAATGGAACTTGTCTGTATCAAAAGACGTTATTAGAATGTGTCAACTGGAATTATGTTCCAGGCAAGTTTCTTTAATTTAATCACTCAAGAGCACTCTACACACTAGTTTGCATATTGTATCCAAAAATCCCAAATCTAGGTACAATTAAAATCAGATTACAAGTAAAGTGAAACAAGTATATATTTATCAATAATTCATCAAGTATATTTATCAGGATAGATATCATAATATTCAAGCAATCAAACTGAAGATTCACTATGACTATACGAAGTGAGTCATTACCCAAGAATTCGAGACCATTACCACTGTCTGCCCCCTGATTGTCACACAACACTAGTAAACACGACTAAGTCGCCATCACGTTCACTCACCGAGGACTGAGTCTGAATAGAGAGGGGGGAGGGCAGGGTCTGCAGTTGACAGGCAGCGTCACCCCCCCATCCGACCGACAGCCTATCTCGGCGGCTGTCTGCTGCCCTGTTCTGCTGTGCTGTCTCTGTTGTCCTATTGCTTATTCCTCTTGAATCTACAGCTCCCTGAGTATTTATTTGGGGACTAACTAGCTAACTCCGCCCACAAGTAGATAGCCCCAGGCCCTCTACCTAGACACTCCTTAAACTGGCGATATGTTTCAAGGACCCACCGTCTAGCCGCCTGCAATTATAAGCTTAGCGGAACCCAGGTGAATTTCACACGACCTGACCTTGGTCACTTGGTGGTCATTAACACTGTAGAGGTGTGACTTTCAGGCCGACAGAATGGCGCAGCTCAAATCCTTTTCTGGCTTGACTCATGTACTATACATATATATAAATATATATATATATATATATATATATATATAAATATATATATATATATATATATATATATATATATATATATATATATATATATATATATATATATATATATATAAATCTAAACAACACACCTTTATGGTGTTACATTACTAATGTTCCAAGCTTTGGATTTTAGTGAGTGAATGATGGACACAACACCTGTTGGGCTGACTGATGAAACGAGAAGAGAGTTTGGATAGCTGCCTGAGAGATATGTGGTAACATGTGTCTGAGTCTGTGGGATTTTTCTGGCAAGGTTAGCACCAACCGATGGAAAGAAGCTATTAAATTAAGTTGCCCTTTCTAGATCTGTTGTAGGTTTATAACCATCCATGGAGAGATTTATCTGGTTATGTGAAGGCTGTATCGATCCTAGGATGTTATAATTGTTGTTGTATTATAATGTATTGTAGTTTGACTTACCTTGTTCCGGACAATATCTGGAGTGTAGCACATAAGTACAAGTTGGAACACCATATTCAGTTGAAAAAGTATAAAGTCCAAATTGAAAGATGGTTCCGAAATAAGGAGGAAACTAAAGGAGATACAGAAGACTACACTTTGTGCCATGTAAGTCAGTATGAGCGGACCATAGTACTTGTTCACCAACATTTGACACTCTCGCAGCTCACAAACTTTCCTGGAGGCTTCCTGCACATCTTTGTCATCCAGCCTGTCTGAGGCATCAGTATCCAGCACCCAGCGGTTGTGTTGGGTACCGCATTCCTGTTTGTCTCTCATATTTTCTTGTCTGTCGACACGGAACTTCCGGAGGTCTGGGGTAACCATTATAATATGAAGGAGTTCAGCAAACAAGGTGCCAGTCAGGTAAAAGGCAATATTGTTGATAAAACAAATTATCAACGATACCAGCTGGAAGTAAATGTAAGACCCCAGGTGCAGGTAGATCGCGACAGATGTGATGTTGTATCTCTCCACAGCTGCAATGATGAAAATAATCCACTGTATGGAAGTATAGATCATGCTTGTTGTTGTTATGACGAGGACGAGTATAAAGAACGGATCTCTTAGTACCGCTTCACTCCGTAACACAGATGAAGGCATAACTCGGTCCAGCTGAGCCACAAGAACAAACATGTCGTTACGACTTGTCTTCAAGTGGACTAAATTAGACAGCGACACAAAGATCAGCAGAACTATCAGTATGGTGATCGAGGTGTTCTTGGTATCAGTAGTGTTCAATCCCAGCCAGGTCTTTGTCAGGGTAAAGACAACAAACATAATAATAATGGTCAGATGAAGCACCAATATAAAGTGTGACCAGAGAGTGAGCGTCCTGGAGGGACGCAGACTTGGGAACACTGTGATACGCTCTGAACCCGGGTCTTGGTGAAGGTGCTGGTGACCCTGGGGCTGGTGAAGGGGCTGGTGGTGTCCCTGGGGCTGGTGTTGACCTGAGTCATCAAGTATGGTGGTGCGGTGGTCCCAGCAGTAGGGAAAACCCCCCAAGAGCCTCACCACCGACGCCCACACCCGTAATAAACGCACCAATACAGGCACCCTCGATGCCATACTTGGTACCATTCACCAATGTGGTACGAGTACCAGAAGGTGGTGGACACCTGGCTAACTTGGTGGACACCTGGCTCACTTGCTGGACACCTGGCTCACTTGCTGGAAACCTGGCTCACTTGCTGGACACCAGGCTCACTTGCTGGACACCTGCCTCACTTGCTGGACACCTGGCTCACTTGCTGGACACCTGCTGGACACCTGGCTCACTTGCTGGACACCTGGCTCACTTGCTGGACACCTGGCTCACTTGCTGGACACCTGGCTCACTTGCTGGACACCTGGCTCACTTGCTGGACACCTGGCTCACTTGCTGGACACCTGGCTCACTTGCTGGACACCTGGTTCACTTGCTGGACACCTGGCTCACTTGCTGGACACTTGGCTCACTTGCTGGACACCTGTCGGACACTTGGCCGAGAACGTCTGCCTCACTTGGTGGCCGAGACACTTGTGTGGCCGAGTTAACAATGAAGAAAGTGAACTACATTATAGTTGAGAGGGTGTGGTGGTCACTATCGACCAGCGACAGGAGCAAGAGGTCCTCCTGTCACCTCTTTAATGTCTTCAATGTTTAGCAAATAAACGCCTTAAGAACTGTAGTGTTGCACTGTTGCAACAATGTTGACCGTACTGAACCAACGAGCCACGACCGAGGGCGGCTATTCATTGTTGGAATTAAATGCAAATATAATATCCAAAGGAAGTTCGATTATAGGAGTGCAGTCCCTGCATGGTCTATTATGCTTCTGTATATCTATCTAATTTATTTATCGGTATCTATTTTCTATCTATCTATCTATCTCACACTCAAGCTCGCTCACACACACACACACACACGCACACACATAAACACTACCAAAACGGAGATGCAGAACCAGAAAACAGGATTGGTTCAACATAAATTGTGAGAGGGCTAGAGTGGAAAAGACAAGAAAATGGGCTCAAAATAGGAAGAGGCCTAAACCGCAAACATACCAGCACTACAAACAAGCAAGAAACATTTACACAACAATGAGGAGAGAGGCAGATATACTTAGCTCTTGTCAATATGGCTTCAGATCCATAAAAAAAAACACTACCGATGCACTTATCAGTATGATAAACTTGATATATGCAGCTCTTGATAAAAATGAGTTCCTTGTTCGGTTATTTGTGGACCTGCGTAAGGCTTTTGACACTGTCAACCACAAAACCCTTCTTCTTAAGTTACATCATTATGGAGTCAGAGGTCACTCCCTGCATTACCTTAAGTCTTACCTTACTGAAAGGCTCCAGTATGTTTCTGTGAATAATTTAATTTCTCCCACCCCACACATCAACATTGGTGTTCCTCAGGGCAGCTATTATTTACCTGAGGTAAACTCGGGTAAATAATAATATTGTTTGTTTTTCTCCATTTTAGACTGGGTAGGTTGAAGTCTCTTAGGTAGACAATATAAGATATTGGGAGTGCCAGATTGTCGAGGCTGTTCTCTATTTTGTTTATCTGTTCTGTGAATTCCTCAGCCGTTGCATCTGGCAGTTTGTATATTAGAATAATAACTAAGTTTATTTTCAGGGTCTTCTACTAAGACCCTGCTAGTCAAGGTGAAGGTCCTCTACTAAGACCCCTGGTAATCAAGGTGAAGGTCCTCGACTAGGACTCTGCTAGTAGAGGACCAAAACCAAAAATGATGGAGTAGCACTTCATCATTTTTATTGTTGATGTTAACATTTTCTATCTGAAGCTGAATTGCAATTGTTGATTTGCTTCCAAATAAGATGTTGTGAGTCTTTTCTATGTTTTGTGTGAGTTTGTTGGTTGACATCCACAAACTGACTTTTTTAATTCACAATTTACAACATTATTTAATGTGTGTGAGGTTCGGGTCTGAGTAGATGAGGGTAGTGTAGCGAATATAGTATGTAAACAATGTACTCACTCCAATCTCTCATTAGCTTAATGACAACTCTCATTAGCACTAATGACTAACTCAAATCTTTTCCCTAATTACAGTTAACATTCCTTCTAACCTAGTGGGGTGTAGTCCAATCATATAAGCAATCAAGAAGAGAGTAACCACCCATCGACTCTTACCTACAGCACGTCCAGTCTCAGTCTCTTAGGATCCTATGGTCCAGGACCCAACCGCACCATGATGCATAGGGTCAAGGTCCACATCCTAGAGAACTTCGTTCTCTCCACCGCCGATATTTTAGCCCAAATCTCTGTCGCTAATGTCTCACCGGCCGACATCCTGGAGACAAGAGAGGATGTTCACTTGCTCTTCTCCAGTGATTCGGACCTTGAGAAGGTATTCACTACCACCGCCACGACCACCCTGAAAAACGCCGGCATCACCCTCACGACGCTACCTGGGGGACAGGACCGTGTTGGCCAGGAAAATCAGCACATGGATCACCGACCGCGACGACGACGACGACATCCTCTCCAGCATCAACTACCAGAACCCGACGCTGACAGCGGTAGCGGTAAAACCATCTTCAATGCTAAAGTCAACCGCATACTGACACTGAAGGTTACAAGGTGATTGATAACAGAATTCTCACGTGAATTGACAGGGAGGACAAAGACACGCTCTTCAGCACGGGTAGAACACGAACAAGTGGACACAGGTGGAAACTTAGTACCCAGATGAGCCTCAGAGACGTTAGAAAAAAAAAATTCAGTGTCAGAGTAGTTAATAAATGGAATGCACTAGGAAATGATGTGGTGGAGGCTGACTCCATACACAGTTTTAAATATAAGTATGAAAGAGCCCAGTAGGTTCAGGAATCTGTACACCAATTGATTGACGGTTGAGAGGCAGGACCAAAGAGACAAAGCTCAACCCCAGCAAGCACAACTAGGTGAGTACAACTAGGTAAGTACATCCACCACACCCATCACAGCGATCCACGCCACGGACTACAGACTTCAGCATGCAGGAATCACCATACCACCCACCCAAGTGACTATGGAACGCTTCACGGAGCTCCAGCAGTGCTTCAAGTGCTACCAGTACTCCCAATCAGCCCGTCCTCCAAACAAAGACCCAAAAGTGATTCCATGCACCCGCCAAACCCCCAGTTTATGGATGAAAAACGGTTTACACACAACTCACAACTGATGACGTTCGAACACTTCCGGAACAAGTGCTTCACTGAAGAATTTTGTTCGAACTACATCGCTATAAATGCTTCACCCACATACTATAAATATAAATAATCGCCAACAGAATCTAAACACCTAACCTAACCTAACCTAATCTATGCCTATGAGCACAATTTGCTAATATCTTATTATATTGATTTATATTTGAGAAAATTCCCGTTCATAATTAACAGCATGTAAAAACTTATGAATGCGTCTGTGGGATCGACCGCTGGATGTAATGGACTTGAGTCAAGTATGGGTTGTCAGACTATACCAGGAAGTGCACCGAGCGAGCCCAGAGATGCAACCTCTGCGCCCAGAACCATCACTACACAGACTGCACATCCTCCCACCGACGATGCCTGCTCTGCAATTGCCCACACTCTGCGGTCTCACCTGTCTCATCCGGCAGGAGGAATTCCAAAAGATGATAACCACCGCTTCCACCACTGCCATACCTCGACCAGCAAACCCACTCTCGTTGGAATTCCCAGTCTTACCCGGAAACACACATGTGACTCCCTCACTACTGCTTGGCTCCTGGGGATGCCGAAGCCAGCCGACTGTACCGCGTCTAACCACACTACAACCGGGCCAGCCTGCTGCCTCCACCAAGATCACCATTTTACCCATTCTCCTTCACCTCGCCAACAAAATACCAGGCAACGACATTACCCGCAATATCCATGTCATCAACAGGCTGGTCGACGCGAATGGACTTCCAACAGCTGTTGTACCTGATGACCTTCTTCTAGCTTGCACAACTGCTACCAGACGCTCTGAACTAGACGTAAGTCTCACTGCCTTCACTTCCACTCCACAGACGACCACAAGTTCGATCTCAACACAGACTCAAGAACCACCCAAGGCCCGGGCAGCACAAACAGAGGTATTTCCCTCTCCAGCTTCCAACACTCCTATCATCACCATCTCAGCAGCTGCGCTAGCAGACATGCTGTCTACTGATACTAACTGCACCACCAATGCTCCAAAAATAGATTCTACCACTGATCCACGACACCTGAGCCTACCTCAGGCTGCGAGATGAAAGACGAAAGCACCAACAACGAATGTTATAGACTCCTCAGATGAGGAAATCTTAGTAGGAGCTCTACCGCTGCACCACAAATACGACACCTACTTGGTACAAGACCTCCGCATGGAGGCCACCTCACCAAACTCCAACGACGTAACGGCTCAGCCAAAGAATAAACGGAAAACTTAGAGGTCTACACTAACCCACCAGCTCCATAACTGGTACAACCAGCCCTTCCGGGATGAAATCCAACATGAAGACCCTCATTCATTCCCAGATCTCTAGTATCAGTTTCTGATACAGATAATGCCTCCGAAGAGCCTCCACTTACGGGCTCACCATAGCCCATTCTACTTGGAACTTTTCGTTCTCAGTAGCTAAATCTTAAACAACAACAAAGAGTAACCACCAGTATAAACGCCCAACGTTCCGTCTCCCAGGAAGAACAAGATCAGCAAAAGCTGCTAGACTCTGTTATTGTGTCGTCCCAAGATATACCTGTGGAACGTGAAGGTGAAAAGTGTGTTGAAATAGCTCAGGCTCTCATAAAAAACAAATTGCAGGTCATTCTAAACAAAACTGACATTATTGCTGCCTACAGAGTAGGCAAAAAGAATCCATCAGGACAAAACCAGCGGAAAATTCGCCTGAAGCTGACTTCCCAGTCCATGAAATCGCATCTTGTCCGGACAGCTGCATGTCTTCTGGTCTCATGTGATGTTATTTCTGTGTGCAGGTTTGGGACCAGCCCCTCTAGTATTTTCCATGTGTAAATTATTATGCACCTCTCCCGCCTGCGCTCAAGGGAGTACAGTTTTAGGCTCTTTAGTCGGTCCCAATAGTTTAGATGTTTTACTGAGTGGATTCTAGCAGTAAAGAATCTCTGCACGCTCTCCAGGTCGGCAATTTCTCCAGCTTTAAAAGGTGCTGTCATTGTGCAGCAGTACTCTACTCTCGAGAGCACAAGCGTTTTGAAAAGTATCATCATCGGTATAGCATCTCTAGTGTGAAAAGTTCTTGTTATCCAACCTGTCATTTTTCTTGCAGTTGTGACGGCTACTTTATTGTGTTCTTTAAAGGTAAGGTCTTCCGACATGAGTACACCCAGATCCTTTACATTGCCTTTTCGTTCTATGTTATGATTTGCCTGAGTTTTGTACGTGGTTTGCGTTTTTATATTTTCATTTTTTCCATAGCGCATGAGCTGGAACTTATCTTCGTTAAACACCATATTATTTTCTGTAGCCCAAAGAAAGACCTGATCTACATCTGACTGGAGGTTCGCCGTGTCCTCTATGTTGCCTACTCTCATGAAGATCCTAGTGTCATCTGCAAAGGATGATACAGTGCTATAGGTTGTGTTCTTGTCTATGTCCGAAATGAGGATGAGAAAAAGTACTGGAGCAAGTACAGTACCCTGGGGGACTGAGCTCTTCACGGTTGATGGACTGGATTTTATTTTGTTGACTATTACACATTGGGTTCTGTTGGTCAGGAAATTGTAGATCCATCTGCCTATTTTTCCGGTAATTCCTTTTGAACGCATTTTATGTGCAATAGCACCATGGTCACATTTATCAAAAGCTTGATATGGACTAACATAACAACTCCCCTTGTATCTGGTATAATATACGACAGAACAACTGACCACTATCCTACCTTTCTCATAGCGAACATGGACATAACACCATCAAAAAGCAAGAAACTTTCATTCAGGTTTCAGTGAATCAGCTTTAGGTAGTCTTACAAATGCACTTCACAATATTAACTGGGATTCTAAATTCAATAATACCCAGGATATAAATTCATTAGCTAACCTCATCCTCTCCAAAACTCTAAGCCTCTACAAGCTTTCTTTTTTTTTGAGATATATACAAGAGTTGTTACATTCTTGTACAGCCACAAGTACTTTCGTTTCGGGCAGGTCCCTGGAATACGATCCCCTGCCGCGAAGAATCGTTTTTTCATCCAAGTACACATTTTACTGTTGCGTTAAACAGAGGCTACAGGCTACAGTTAAGGAATTGCGCCCAGTAAATCCTCCCCGGCCAGGATACGAACCCATGACATAGCGTTCGCGGAACGCCAGGCGAGTGTCTTACCACTACACCACGGAGACTGCTGATCTGGGACCTTCATTGTCCCCTTCTTACCAAGCAAGCAACTGACAAAAGATAAAACAATCCATGGCTCACAAGTGGCATTCTCAACTCAATCAACTAGAAACATGAATATGAAAAGAAACTTAGGATTGGCCTAGTTACAAAGGAAGTAGTTAAAAGGTACTCATCAATGCTTACCAGTATCATAAGAAATTGCTAATGAATTTAATAGCTTTTTTTCATCGGTTGGTGCTAATCTTGCCAGAAAAATCCCACAGACTCAGACACATATTAATACATATCTCTCAGGCAGCAATCCAAACTCTCTTCTCCTTTCACCAATCAGCCCGGCAGATGTTGTGTCCATCATACACTCTTTGAAAACCAAGGCAGGGAACACCAGTGAAATTCCGTCCATTGTATACAAGAGCGCCTCCCATGCCCTTGCGCCACCCATAGCTCTACTGTTCAACAAATCTATAGAGTGTCACACCTTCCCTGATATCCTTAAAAAAGCAGGAGTAACGCCAGTCCATAAAGGAGGCAATCCGGCGGACGTAAACAATTATAGACCAATATCAAATCTACCCATTCTATCAAAAATTTTTGAAAAAATATCTACAAACAGCTCTATTCCTACCACGTAAAATTCGACATACTCAGCCCCTGCCAGTTTGGCTTCCGGTCCCAAAAGAGCACCAATGATGGCACCAATGCATTAGTCTCCTTGACTTAATCTACTCAGCCCTCGACAAAAATGAGTTTCCGATTGGACTCTTTATTGACCTAAGAAAAGCCTTTGATATTGTTAATCACAACAACCTCTTACTTAAACTCCAGCATTATGGAATCCGAGGCCTTGCTCTTGACTACATCCGATCCTATCTTAGTGACAGACACCAATATGTAACCATCAATGATACAACTTCTTCCTCTCTACCAATTACCGTTGAAGTGCCACAGGGCAGCATCTTAGGACCTCTTATATTTCTTATATATATCAACGATCTGCCTAATGTCTCTAATATTCTTAAACCTATATTGTTTACTGATGATACTACCTTCACCTATTCAGATACCAACCCACATACACTAAATAATGTTTCAATAATGAATTAAAAAAGGTCCACTAATGGATGTCAACTAACAAACTATCACTAAACATAGAAAAGACCTACTACATCTTATTTGGATGCAATTCAGCTACAGATAGACAACATTAACATCAGTAATAAAAATGATGGCAAGTTTCTTGGCCTATTCCTAGACAAGAGACTCAACTTCAGCACCCACATTCAACACATCACTCGGTACCCCTTCTCAAATCTCTGAATATGTTAGACATTAAGTCACTGCACATTCTCTCATGTGTATTATACATATATAAAACGCTAAACTATAATGCCAATCCTGATCTCAAAAGCTTCATAGAAGGTTGTAACAGAACCCATGAGCACCACACCAGAAATAAATACAGTTTTGATATTCCTAGAGTACGACTTAATCAAACCAGAAATGCTCTACAAATCAAGGGGCCCAGAATGTGGAATGACCTTCCCAACCATGTTAAAGACTGTACCTCTCTCAACCAGTTTAAGTTAAAAACGAAGCTATACCTAATAAATTCCCTGTAACCTACCTTACCCCTCTGTTGTCAACCCATGTATGTTTTTTTTTTCAAATCAAACGCTGTTTGAATGTAATTTTCTATAATAATTTGTAATTGTATTTGTGCTGCTTTTTCAACAATGTTCCCCCCTCTTTTACCTCTATTTTTATTTGTTCTCAACATATTTTATTCTTTTTACCCATTAGTTTTAAGCTTTAGTCATTAATGTTTTTTCTGCCCGAAACGCTTTGCGTAATAGTGGCTTTAGGCATTGTATGTACTAGCTCTATCTATATAGCCAACAAACTTTGTAAAATCTCTTTATGTATGTACCTTATCTAAATAAAAATTATTATAATTATTATTATTATTATTATTATTACATAACTAAGAAAGTCTCTAAAACAGTTGGTATACTCTCCAAAATAAGATATTATGTTCCTAACTCTGCTCTCCTCTCACTATATTATGCACTAATCTATCCCTATCTTAATTATGGTTACTGTGCATGGGGGTCTACCACTGCAAACCACCTTAAGCCCATCATCACCCAGCAAAAATCTGATATCAGAATTATAACAAACTCTGGTTTCAGACAAAACTCAGCTCCCTTGTTTAAATCCCTTAACTTGCTACATTTACAAAACTACATTTACAAAACCCTGTTCTTAAATGCAAACCATGCTCTGAAACTCTCCCTGGACAGATGTAATAGGACCCATTATTACCACACAAGAAATAAATATCTCTTTGATATCCCCAGGGTCAAACTTAATCTGTGTAAAAACTCTATGCAAATTAAGGGACCAAGTCTATGGAACTCACTTCCTAGTGAATTGAAAAGCTGTCTAACTTTTGCTTCATTTAAAAACAAAAACAAAAAGTACCTAATTTCATCTTCGTAGTTTCCTACACTGAGCTTTAAATTTGCTCTGTACCTAGTGTTACCCAATCTTTATGTACTTAATCCAAACAACTTTATCATTGTGTTCATTGCTGTCTTCTTTTATGTGCTAGCCATATGTTGTATTGTGCCTACTAAATTTTTGTTAAACTACCATTCAAGCTGTCATTGCAATCAATCTGAGCTACCTATGTGCTTTAATATACCTACAATTTTCTCTCATCTTTTATTTTTTTTTCTTGCTATGTAACTCTTATCATTTTTATAAATTTTGCAAGTATTTACCTACTTAAAATTTTCTTAGATTAAGGACCTTGCCCGAAACGCTGCGCATACTAGTGGCTTTACAAGAATGTAATTGCTATGCTATGTATCCTCACAATCCCAATGTATCTTCTTGTATATATATAAATAAATAAATAAATACAGTACATTTCCCAAGAAAGTAACAAAGCATTATGTCACACAAGAAAGAATATTTTTGTATGTAAAGGATCACATCAAGAGTTCATATCTACGAGACATGGCATCACAGTACGCCAATGGCCAGATTCACGAAGGTACTTACGAAGGTTTTTCTTCTTAGCTACGAATGTTTTCCTTCTTAGCACCTTCGTGGCGGCTACGTCGGTATTCAGGTAGCTACACTAAGTCGAAAAACCTTTGTTAGTTTGGTCCGGGATGTAAGGGTGGTGTCAACCACTCGTAGCTTTACGTAAACTGGATATAACTCAATTTTTCTCTACTACATAACACTGGGATCGATTTTAATATAACAAAAGATTATTAGTTGGCGAATCTCGCGAAGAGGAGTCCTTCGTGTTAGTAATATATGCATTCTCTGCTTGAAACTTGAAGTAAATATGTATTTTATGATAGAATATTTAGTTTTATAATAGCAAGATATTATACCCGTAGTTATTAAGTAAATAAACATTGGTGAACATGAAATATGAGAGAAGGTGATGAACCCTGCCTGATGGGATCATTTACTATCACCAAATGCCCCTGATCACCTAGTAGTAAGGGTGTACCTTAGCTATACATACCCATTTCTAATTTATTTAGTTTGGTTTTATTTTGAAATTAAATCTGGGTGAGACATAAAATAAAAATATGCTGCACAAATGATGTTAGGTAAGGAGAAGGGTAAAAATGTCAAAATCTTTATTCATTGAATACTTAAAGCTATAATTATGACTATATGGACTATTAAAAAAATGAAAGATTGAAGTAGGAGTCCAAGACCTCTTCCTGTTACACAACTTGGGTGTGGAACAAGTAATTATCAAAAGAAGGCACCATGTAGCAGTATGGGAAGGTAGGAAGGCTATGTAGCAGTAAGGCAGTAAGGTGAGGCAGCTACTTATTTGAGAAATGCTTATTTTATTTACCTTATAAGCTGAGGCAACTTATTTTATTTGAGGAATACTCAGCTGATTCCTCTGCATTTAGCATGGAACAAATTTGTGTCCAAGACCTCTTCCTGTTATACAATTTGGGTGTGGAACAAGTAATTATTAAAAAAAGGCACCATGCCGGGAAGGCTATGTAGCAGTAAGGCAGTGAGGTGAGGCAGCTACTTATTTGAGAAATGCTTATTTTATTTACCTTATAAGCTGAGGCAACTTATTTTATTTGAGGAATACTCAGCTGATTCCTCTACATTTAGCATGGAACAAATTTGTGTCCAAGACCTCTTCCTGTTACACAATTTGGCTGTGTGTAACCAAACTAGAAGTGCTCTTCAAATCAAGGGACCCAGAATGTGGAATGACCTCCCGAATCATGTAAAAGGCTGTACCTCTCTCAACCAGTTTACGAGCAAAACCAAGTACTACCTAATTAACTCCATGTAACCTACCTTACCCAATAAATGTCAAACCATATCTTGCTATTTTTTAAACAATGCTGTTTGTTCACCAACGTGTACAGTTGCTGATACCTGCTATGTTACCACCTCCCCCTTTTTTTTATTCCTTCTTCCAACACAATTTATACCTAATCCCGATTACTATTAAGTTTTAGTCTAAGTGTTTTTTCCCCACACCTTGCCCGAAATGCTATGAGTATTAGTGGCTTTAGGTAGTGTATGTACTAGATCTGTCTATAAATCCAACATTATGTTTGTAAATCAACTGTATGTACATTTCCTGAATAGAATTTATTTATTATTATTTATTTATTAATCAGTAAGTAAGTGTTAAAAGAAGGCTCCAAGCTGGGAAGGCTATGTAGCACCATTGTGATAACAATAAACCAAATTTTTTTTTTAACAAATAATGCACCTGTAAGGTAAAACAAATCCTGTCAGCTGTAAAAATATTGATGCAGTTATTTAAATAAAAAATATAATGAAAGAAATATTACCGGTTTATTTTTATCCTATCTTTTTGTACTGTACAGTATATCCAAGGAAGTGAAAAATTGAGACATAATTCACAATTTAATGAATGATTAAAAAATGATTAGCATGGATTAGCAGTTCAAAAGATATATGACTATTACATATCAACATGAGATCTTAATGATCCATGGTTAACATGACTTAATAATGATAATACAGTACTTGTAATAATACAAACTATAATTTAAAATCTTTATTACTGATTTTTTTTATTGAGAAGATTAGGTATACACAGCAATGTGCTGCTACCCTATTCTATATGGAATATTACACAGTGTAGATAAAAAACTAGCTGTAAGTTTATCTAATACTCCCATCTCACAGGATGGTTAGACATACATGGAATCAGGGAAGAAAATACCAGCCTCAATACAAAAAACAAATAAACTCTGACTAAACAACTCTTCACGATTTTCACAAGAGGTAAGCACTGAATCATGGAAACATTATATTATAATTATTCTTACCAGTTTCTACAAGACTCCTCTCAAACAATGTATTTTTTAACATGTTTAGGTAAACACAACAATGTGCTGCTTCCCTATTCTGTATGAAGGAGCACACAGTGTAGATCAAAAACCAGCTACAAGCTCATCCAACATCATCACCTCACAGGATGGCCAGTCATACATGGAATCAGGAGAGAACAAAATACTTAAGGCTGATCTATTAGCCTCCACTGGCAAAATCTGGGTGCAGCACAAAAATATCTTCCAATATTTCTGAGTGTATGAAGTAATTACAGAGCTCAAAGTACCTCATACCATTTGGTATGAAGTCAATGATAACAGAGCAATCACAGATATAGTGTTGGAGAGTATGTTCTCTCAAGTAGGACTGAAAACAGATGTTTTTTCCACCAAGAGGGCTATAAACCCATGGAACCGCCTTCCCGCTGAAGCCGTAAATGCCAAATTCCCGCTAAAAAATATCATTAAGGCAATTAGCGGGCCCTTTAATAAGCCGCCGGCTTTCTGTCCTCTTCGAGGTCACTAGATAGTTAGTGGCCTTTGGGTAAATTCAGTAAATATATACAATTATTGTCAGCGCATCTTCCGAGCAACAAGGACAGCTACACAGTATCTCTTAGAATTACGTAGGTAAACAACAAATGTAACATATTTGTTTACTACAATGTCGGTGCTGGCTGTAGAAGTTGAAAAAACATTGTTTTACTTCGAAATATACTAATTTTATATGAAAATTCGACGTAAATAAGAGGCAGTAGAGCTCCGATAAGCCAGCGCTAAATCTTCAATATGAAGAATGTTGCTGCTCTCTGATTGGCTAAACGAAACACAGTAGTGACCTCAATCGGCACGCAGGTGAACCAACAAATATCTTCCTAAGTGGACCTACGTGAATTGCACCTAAGCATCTTCTTAGGGCATACTTAGGAACCTTCGTAGCAAACCTACTTACGAAGAAATACATGGAGCTTCGTGAATCTAGGTCCAGGAGGGAAGGGGAGGGGGGGTCACGTGAGGATTCCAAATCTTTCCATTCCAGTCAAGCTCTAATACATCATTATACATTAATACAAGTATAATACATATACAACCGAACAACAGCACTGCCTATTGGTATATGTTCTCACAAAACAAGTCTGTCAAGTACCAAGTATGATCAATGCAAAGAGACCATAGGCTTTCTCATTTCTCAGCTAGTAAATAGATGTATCTTAATTTTTTTTTATTTATTTATTTATTTATTTATTTATTTATATACAAGAAGGTACATTGGGTTTTGTGAGAATACATAGTATAGTATTTACAATCTTGTAAAGCCACTAGTACGCGCAGCGTTTCGGGCAGATCCTTAATCTAACAGATAATTTTAAGTAGGTAAATTCTAGCAGAATTAATAAAATGATAACAGATACATTTCAAGAAAAAAAATGAGATGAGAGAGATTAGTAAGTATATTAAAGCACATTGGTATATTAAAGCTCTGATTGATTATATTGACAACTTGATTGGTAATTTAAACAAGATTAATAGACACCATACAGCAGATTGATACAGTTATACAAACGTATTACAGGCATAATACATCAGGCATATAAATAAATACAAGGTACATAACAATATATAAAGTAGGTTACATACAGTAGTACAATAGAATTAAAAATCAGATGCATATAATCTTATCTTTAAGAGACATTAGGCTTGACTACACTGTCTATTCTTTACTTAGGTATGATCATATCATACACCAGTCATGTTTGGTGTATATGGGGGTCATAACAGTCCTCTACTAGGACCTTGCTAGTTAAGGTGAGGGTCAACCTCTGCTAGGACACTGGTAGTCAAGGTGAAGGTCCTCTACTAGGACCCAGCTAGTCAAGGTGAAGGTCCTCTACTAGGACCCAGCTAGTCAAGGTGAAGGCCCTCTACTAGGACCCAGCTAGTCAAGGTGAAGGCCCTCTACTAGGACCTTGCTAGTTAAGGTGAGGGTCAACCTCTGCTAGGACCCAGCTAGTCAAGGTGAAGGCCCTCTACTAGGACCTTGCTAGTTAAGGTGAGGGTCAACCTCTGCTAGGACCCAGCTAGTCAAGGTGAAGGCCCTCTACTAGGACCAAGCTAGTCAAGGTGAAGGTCCTCTACTAGGATCCAGCTAGTATACGCCAACACGCCGGCTGCAATGCTCTCTAGTTGTTGATGCTCCGTCCTGGTCCTACCGTTTATTATGTGGTTATTTATATATACAAGAGTTTTTACAGTTTAGCCGTTCCTTTGTCCTGCTCCTTCCCCTTGTGTGTGACATAACCGCAAGCGCAACTGAACATTAATTATCACAACAATTTATAATTGAGTGTTGCATACCGTCATAAGAAGTCAAATATGAACATTATTTCCGTGTATCAGCGCCCCATCACCAGCCACACAAAACGCTTCGTACATAACACACCCGAATTCAGTCTATTTTAACCTGATGTGAAAAGAGCATAATTGCCAAATGTATTGTTTAATGAACTCTAAACATGATGCTGACTGCTAGAAAATATGAATTTTTGTTATTCATATATTTATTTATATATACGCAAGAAAGTACTTTGGGTTTAAGAGAGTACATATAGCATTGATGATTTTACATTCTTGTAAAGCCAATAGCGTTTCGGATAGGTCCTTAATCTAACAGATAATTTTAAGAAGGTAATTTTTAGCAAACTTGAAAATATTAACAGGTACATTATAAGAAAACTTGGCTAAGATTAGTGGGTACATTAAAGTAAAATTTTACGGTTATCAACAGGTACATTGTAGGATCATTTGATGATAATTTCAGGGGTATAATGCAGTAAAATATGCGTTCAATATAACAACCATGATATGGTTGATAAGTGGTCCTGGCTCAGACCACTCCAGACCAAGACTGGAGTGGTCTGGAGACCACTCCAGACCGATAACCAGAGCGCATCTCCATAGTCTCCTATGACTTATAGATGGCTACTACTACTCTTTTAGGAGCGGAAGCCAAACTGACAGGGATTTAGTATGTTGAATTTTACGAGGTAAGAATAGAGCTGTTTGTAAATCATTTTTGCAAATATTTTTTATAATATAGGTAGATTTGATATTGGTCTGTAACTGTTTATGTCTACCGGATGGCCTCCTTTATGAAATGGCGTTACTCGTGCTGTTTTTAAGGATAGCAAGGAAGGTATGACACTAGAGATTTGTTGAACAGAAGAGCTATGGACGGCGCAAGGGCTTGGAAGACACTCTTGTATACCATGGATGGTATCTCACTGAACGGGGGGTGGAGGAAATAACTCTCTTAGTCCATTATTCAGCCCTCGAGTTAACTAACGAGGACGGGGGAAACAGCTCTCTTTTTGTCCGGTATCCCGCCCCCAGTTAGAGTTCCCTCTATTCTCTATTCTAGAGTTCCCTCAGAGTTCCTACTGCAACCTCTCTAGCTCAACACCTTGTAACCTAGGTAGTTGATTACCTAGGTGCTACAACTACAAGGTGCCGTAACTTGATCAGATACACGCAACTCTAGAGAGAAAACTCTAGAACATTTCACTGCAGCAAACGTATAAGAGAACCGAAAGGGAAGAAATGGATAATGAAGTAATTAGTGAGGGTTTGGGGTGAGGGATGTAGAGAGAAGAGGGAGGAGTAAGGAGGGTCGTCAGGTGAAAGGGAAAAGGGGGAGAGAGACGGAGGGAGAGGAGATGAATAGGAAGTGAGTAGGAGGTAGTGGTAGAGGTAGAAGGGTAGATAGGTAGAAGTAGAAAATTAGATAGAAAAAGGGCTGCCACCATCCATTCTGGTCAGTACATACAGGACAAGGATTGGAACTTGTCTGTATCAAAAGACGTTATTAGCATGTGTCAACTGGAATTAGGTTCCAGGCAAGTTTCATTAATTTAATCACTCAAGAGTACTCTACACACTAGTTTGCATATTGTATCCAACAATCCCAAAGCTAGGAACAATTAAAATCAGATTACAAGTAAAGTGAAACAAGTATATATTTGTCAATTATTCATCAAGTATATTTATCAGGATAGATATCATAATATTCAAGCAATCAAACTGAAGGTTCAAATGAATATACAAAGTGAGTCATTACCCAAGAATTCGAGACCATTACCACTGTCCGCCCCCTGATTGTCACACAACACTAGTAAACATGACTAAGTCACCATCACGTTCACTCACCGAGGACTGAGTCTGAATAGAGAGGGGGGGGGCAGGGTCTGCAGTTGACAGGCAGCGTCACCCCCCATCCGGCCGACAGCCTATCTCGGCGGCTGTCTGCTGCCCTGTTCTGCTGTGCTGTCTCTGTTGTCCTATTGCTTATTCCTCTTGAATCTACAGCTCCCTGAGTATTTATTTGGGGACTAACTAGCTAACTCCGCCCACAAGTAGATAGCCCCAGGCCCTCTACCTAGACACTCCTTAAACTGGCGATATGTTTCAAGGACCCACCGGCTAGCCGCCTGCAATTATGAGCTTAGCGGAGCCCAGGTGAATTTCACACGACCTGACCTTGGTCACTTGGTGGTCATTAACACTGTAGAGGTGTGACTTTCAGGCCGACAGAATGGCGCAGCTCAAATCCTTGTCTGGCTTGACTCATGTAATATATATATATATATATATATATATATATATATATATATATATATATATATATATATATATATATATATATATATATATATATATATATATATATATATATAACTGAAAACTCACACCCCAGAAGTGACTCGAACCCATACTCCCAGGAGCAACGCAACTGGTATGTACAAGACGCCTTAATCCACTTGACCATCACGACCGGACATAATGAGGTGATAGCCGAGGCTATTTGAACCACCCCACCGCCGGCACTCGGATAGTAATCTTGGGTATAGCATTTTACCAAATCACCTCATTCTTTGGGGCACACGTGAGGAACACAAATGCGAACAAGCCTGAATGGTCCCCAGGACAATATGCAACTGAAAACTCACACCCCAGAAGTGACTCGAACCCATACTCCCAGGAGCAACGCAACTGGTATGTACAAGACGCCTTAATCCACTTGACCATCACGACCGGACATAATGAGGTGATAGCCGAGGCTATTTGAACCACCCCACCGCCGGCACTCGGATAGTAATCTTGGGTATAGCATTTTACCAAATCACCTCATTCTTTGGGGCACACGTGAGGAACACAAATGCGAACAAGCCTGAATGGTCCCCAGGACAATATGCAACTGAAAACTCACACCCCAGAAGTGACTCGAACCCATACTCCCAGGAGCAACGCAACTGGTATGTACAAGACGCCTTAATCCACTTGACCATCACGACCGGACATAATGAGGTGATAGCCGAGGCTATTTGAACCACCCCACCGCCGGCACTCGGATAGTAATCTTGGGAATAGCATTTTACCAAATCACCTCATTCTTTGGGGCACACGTGAGGAACACAAATGCGAACAAGCCTGAATGGTCCCCAGGACAATATGCAACTGAAAACTCACACCCCAGAAGTGACTCGAACCCATACTCCCAGGAGCAACGCAACTGGTATGTACAAGACGCCTTAATCCACTTGACCATCACGACCGGACATAATGAGGTGATAGCCGAGGCTATTTGAACCACCCCACCGCCGGCACTCGGATAGTAATCTTGGGTATAGCATTTTACCAAATCACCTCATTCTTTGGGGCACACGTGAGGAACACAAATGCGAACAAGCTTGAATGGTCCCCAGGACAATATGCAACTGAAAACTCACACCCCAGAAGTGACTCGAACCCATACTCCCAGGAGCAACGCAACTGGTATGTACAAGACGCCTTAATCCACTTGACCATCACGACCGGACATAATGAGGTGATAGCCGAGGCTATTTGAACCACCCCACCGCCGGCACTCGGATAGTAATCTTGGGTAAAGCATTTTACCAAATCACCTCATTCTTTGGGGCACACGTGAGGAACACAAATGCGAACAAGCCTGAATGGTCCCCAGGACATTATGCAACTGAAGTTGCATATTGTGTGTGAGTTTTCAGTTGCATATTGTCCTGGGGACCATTCAGGCTTGTTCGCATTTGTGTTCCTCACGTGTGCCCCAAAGAATGAGGTGATTTGGTAAAATGCTATACCCAAGATTACTATCCGAGTGCCGGCGGTGGGGTGGTTCAAATAGCCTCGGCTATCACCTCATTATGTCCGGTCGTGATGGTCAAGTGGATTAAGGCGTCTTGTACATACCAGTTGCGTTGCTCCTGGGAGTATGGGTTCGAGTCACTTCTGGGGTGTGAGTTTTCAGTTGCATATTGTCCTGGGGACAATTCAGGCTTGTTCGCATTTGTGTTCCTCACGTGTGCCCCAAAGAATGAGGTGATTTGGTAAAATGCTATACCCAAGATTACTATCCGAGTGCCGGCGGTGGGGTGGTTCAAATAGCCTCGGCTATCACCTCATTATGTCCGGTCGTGATGGTCAAGTGGATTAAGGCGTCTTGTACATACCAGTTGTGTTGCTCCTGGGAGTATGGGTTCGAGTCACTTCTGGGGTGTGAGTTTTCAGTTGCATATTGTCCTGGGGACCATTCAGGCTTGTTCGCATATATATATATATATATATATATATATATATATATATATATATATATATATATATATATATATATATATATATATATATATATATATATATATATATTAGTATATTTTGGTAGCAGTCTTTCCTGTAGACATATATTATTAAATATGACCGAAAAAGTAAGATTAATAATTCTAACACGAATTTTCTCAATCTTTCGTACATTACGCTTCACTGTTGGAGGTAAATCAAAAATCAATTCTCCAAAATTCATTTTTATTTCTAGTCTGACGCGACACGGGCGCGTTTCGTAAAACTTATTACATTTTCAAAGACTTTAGTTCACAAATACACAACTGATTAGAACTTACGTATCTCCGATTTTATATCTACATTTGAGTGAGGTGGGAGGGGTGATGTGGCATTAACACAAGACAGAACAAGAGGGGATATTAATAGGGTATTAAAAGTATCAACACAAGACAGAACACAAACAATGGGTATTGAATAGAAGTGTTTGTAGAAAGCCTATTGGTCCATATTTCTTGATGCTTCTATATTGGAGCGGAGTCTTGAGGTGGGTAGAATATAGTTGTGCAATAATTGGCTGTTGATTGCTGGTGTTGACTTCTTGATGTGTAGTGCCTCGCAAACGTCAAGCCGCCTGCTATCGCTGTATCTATCGATGATTTCTGTGTTGTTTACTAGGATTTCTCTGGCGATGGTTTGGTTGTGGGAAGAGATTATATGTTCCTTAATGGAGCCCTGTTGCTTATGCATCGTTAAACGCCTAGAAAGAGATGTTGTTGTCTTGCCTATATACTGGGTTTTTTGGAGCTTACAGTCCCCAAGTGGGCATTTGAAGGCATAGACGACGTTAGTCTCTTTTAAAGCGTTCTGTTTTGTATCTGGAGAGTTTCTCATGAGAAGGCTGGCCGTTTTTCTGGTTTTATAGTAAATCGTCAGTTGTATCCTCTGATTTTTGTCTGTAGGGATAACGTTTCTATTAACAATATCTTTCAGGACCCTTTCCTCCGTTTTATGAGCTGTGGAAAAGAAGTTCCTGTAAAATAGTCTAATAGGGGGTATAGGTGTTGTGTTAGTTGTCTCTTCAGAGGTTGCATGGCTTTTCACTTTCCTTCTTATGATGTCTTCGATGAAACCATTGGAGAAGCCGTTATTGACTAGGACCTGCCTTACCCTACAGAGTTCTTCGTCGACTTGCTTCCATTCTGAGCTGTGGCTGAGAGCACG